>CM029278.1:27051722-27122486 GCA_016920895.1 Vaccinium myrtillus | reverse complement strand
CCATTGATATCACTCTCGGATTCCATCACTTGTGAAAATTTCTTTAAATTTTTACAAGTCTGCTTACAAAGCATTCACCTCTCTTAAATTGACTCGGCAACATATCCGAGAAGATCTGTTAATTGCTTCGGATTGGCTCTCATGCCTTAGATAAAAAATTAACATTCATCTCAGCATAGGCCAGGGGTATTTTACAGCCCTAAGTCGAGATGAATGAGGGGTATTCATACATATGATAAACATCTCAGATGAATTCATTCAAGAGCAATGAAACCAAAAATATCCATTCCATACATTCATTCATTAAAAACAATTAAGTATTTCCAAGTACCAACCAAAACCGGCTCGACATAAAATTCCACCGAGCCGCAATCAAGATAACCAGAGAAATAGTTCGGGGGGAGAAAGAGAGTTTGTTCCAACAACTTCCAAACTACTAAAAATGGTCTGGCATAAAATTCCACCAGCCGTACCCAAAAAGCAAACCACAGAAATTGATTCGGGGGGGGGGAGAGACATTGTTCAAACAAGTTTAAAACACAAGGACAACAACATCAAGTGTCCTTTGTAAGATATCGATCACCAGTCTCGGTTTCATTTCCAGCTTCGGTGTTATCCACGTTCTCGGCGTTCTCCCTAACCATTTCCTCTTCTCCTTCTTCATCTTCTTCTTCTGAGGGGATTTCAATTTCAGGGGACTCAACCTTAGGGACGGCTCGGAGATCAGATTCAGCGTGAACGTTGCCGACGTCTAATCCGAGGCCGTATCCTTTGGCTATCCCTTTGAAATAATAAATCTTAGCCCCCCTTCGGAAGCTACTGCTTTGAATCTCAGCCACCTGTCCTTGGTAATGCTCCACTATTTTTTGCTTAGCCTCAACAAACCCGGCCTTGTGAGCATCTTCTACGGCTTTCTGCTTCTCTGTTTCCATCTCGGAAATTTTTCTCCGTAACTCCTCCAGCTCGGCTAGTTGCGACTTAACGGCAGTCAACTCGGAGGCCTTGGTTGCTAGTGCGGTCTCGGTCTCCTTCCTTTTCTTCACCTCCCCTTGATATTTTGTTTTCAATGTGCTGAGAGCATTGGAGGTAGATTCAAATTTCTAATGGTACCCCATCATGGATTGGCAAGTCTGAAAACCAAGAAAAAGGAAATTGAAATACGGATGAACAAGTAGCTTACCACCGAGAAATTGAGGTTACTTAATGAAGAGAACTTACCAGGGTTAAATTTGCAAACATATCAACCACGTTCCCTTCCAGATCTGCCGGCACCTTCTTCATGTCCTCGGGGAGGCATACCCCTTGGATGAGAGGCACCGCTATCCTTGGATTGCTCCGAACACTGTCCGAGGTAAAGACAGGCGGACCTCCGCGGAAAGCAGGTTAGAACTGGAAAGGAACTTTCTCTGGCTCGGAAGGAATGTTCGCTGCATGAGCTTTCTTGGTGACAATCTTCTCGGGAGATTCCTGAACGGGACCTTTCCCAGCATCTGATCCAAGCTGGACTCTCTGCTTCTTCTGCTCAATCGAGGTTGTAGCATCTCCAATAAGAGGGGCCCTCTTTGCTGTGACGACTGGGGTTGCAGCATCCTTTTTGGTCTTCTTCTTCTTGTTCAAGAGACTCGGCATGTCGTCAAGGTTTCCCCCCATAATGCCTTCGTCAAACTCTTCCTTTCTTGGCTCTCGGATTTTTCCTATCAAGTTTTGAATCTCTTGCCGATGAAGATCGAACTCGGCTTCGGATGAGCTGCGGGAAGGCACGTCTACTACTTCTTTTCCTTTGGTGGTTCCTCTCTTTCTCTTCCTGCTTGGCCCAGCCTTCTCGGTGGAAGGGTTTTTCTTTCTATGCTGAAGGTAGGACATGTAAATGGGGTCGTAATTTAGCAAAACATGTGCGTACCTCTCCTCTACTGGAATCGATAAGCCGCTCGGATGTTATCGTTATTTTTGGCCTTCAGCAGCCGAGCGGAAACAGGGGAGACATCTTCAAGACAAGAGAACAAAAGAGCTCGGTGAGTATTGTTAAACAACAAGTATACATGAGAAAGAGAAGAAATTTGGTTTAAGAAGAAGATTCAACCTTTGAAGGTGTGCAGTATCGGGATGGGATAAGAACCATCCTCATCCGGACCGAATTCAAAATTCCCATGAACTTTTATAAAGTCGTCGGCCCAGGTGTCCAAGTCTGGAAGATGATCGATTAAATAGGTACAGGGTTCCTTAGGCGTGCTGCGTAAAGACAAGAATTGACGCTCGGAAGGGGAATTCTGAGACACGTTGTACATGCCGACTAAGTCAGACAAGTTAAAGATAAGGTTGAACTTCTCTCGAAGCACGAATAGTCCATTTATGATCCGAAAGGCGTTGATGGTAAGGAACCGTGGGTTAATTTGGTACTCATGTACAAACTGGCAGAAAAGTAGGTTTTGCTAGGAACCGAAGCCCTCCCTCCATGATGGCAAGGAGAGGGACGATGATGTGATAGTTGGTAAAAGTAATGTCGGATTCTCGGACCAACTGAAGCTCAACGTCGCCTGGAATTTCATATTTTCGGCAGAAAGCTTCGTACCTCCTAGCTTTATCGTCAAAGTAACGTAGATAGGGGTTCGGTCCTTTTACCGAAGTCTTAGCTTTCGGGGGGATAACCTACTGGGATTTGTTCTTGGTGGCGGGCTCGGTAGTAGGGTTCTCGGTAGTGGGCTTGTAGACGGACCCGGAGTTGTCTGCTCCGGGCTGGTGGACCTCTATAATTTGGACGTCCGGGAGTTCGACGGAGGCACCATTCCCATCTCTATTCTCTTTAAGGTTGAGAGACTCGGTGTGGTCACTGCTTATTTCTCCTTGGTTCACCGAGTCTTCTCTCCCCGAGCATGCGTTTGGAAGAACGTCTACAGGATCGAGAGGTCCAAACCCTTCGTCTATCGGGCCAATATCAGCCGACTCCATACCAACGTCGGAACTGTAAACCGCTTGCCAAAGTCGGCAACCGTAGGTCCTGCGACTTGTGCAGGGCAGACTCGGAAGAATCCGTTCAGTTTGAACTTCCTGAAGAAAGGATGATGGGCTCCAGGATTTCAGAACCTGACAAAAGGTGCACGGGTGAAAAAACACAGTTAGCCACATAACTGATGGTGATCCAAGCTATGGTGTGGGTACCTAAGTGGCTAAAATGATCTCGGATATGTTCCGTCTCGTGTTACTACACCTAACCGAGGTACATACGTTTCCCGGAGAGCCTAGGCGGAAGGGCTACTAATGACTCGGGTTTCATCTCGATCAAGGTCCGGATCCCTTGTCTCGGTTGACAACAATATTGTATCTTAAAACCCAAGGGTTGAAAGATCAAAAAGTGACTCGAAGGGACGCGAGAACGGTTCTAATAAAGAACACGATGAACAATGGACAAGTGTGTTCAACTGTTCATCGCAACTTCTATAATCTTTCAGCAGATCATAAAAAACATTTTTCACTAAATAAAAACTTTAGAAATCATCTACAAATGACAAAACGATGGTAAAGCCAACGATTGAATAAGGAAAAATGTCAAGTTCTGAGGAGAAATCTTTACCTCTGATACGCCGGGAAAAAGCGGCGACGGTGGCGGTGATGGTGGTTTCTGGCGGACGAACGCTGAAAACGACAATTCAAGATGATGAAGACGGAGAGTCCAGCGGCGGAGAACGGCGGCGTGAAACGAAAATGGATGCTTTCTGACAAGATCTTGCCAGAAAAGATGGAGAGGCAAAAATGGATGCTTTCTGATGCAAGAGAAGGGAGAAAGATGGAAAAGTGTTTCTCTCTCTCTAAGAGAGAGCTATTTATAAGGGACAGGATGAGTTCAAACTCTCGCGCGGGAAACGAGGTGTTTTTCGGCGGCACCAATGACGCGTTGACAACTTGCATGGATGAGACAGGCCGAGATAATTCCTGACGCTTCACATGGGTGTGTCCCTTCACGTCTAAACCACGATCCGCGTGCTCCCATGGCCGACCAACCTATCACTAACACGTGTTGCAATCCGAAGAGAGCCACGAAGTAATCAGGACTGAGGGGCTCGGATAAAAGAAACACTACGGAAGGAGCCCTATCTTCTAGGATGCATTCTTCGTGCGTCTCGGCTTAATGCGACGACCCAACCAGGAACGGTCAACTCCTTTCTCGGAACCAATTGTCTCGGAAGAAGTTGAGGGGCTATTGTAGTGGGCCGAAAACTAGCAGCTTTAATGGGGCTCGGTGGATGAGCCCAGGAGAGCCAAGGCCCAAACAGGTCTCCACGCCAGCTAACAAATGCTATGGGCCGACCGAGACAGGCCCATCCGAGACAAACCGGTATCCCGGCCGGGATGAACTATGAACCGGACGAGTCATCCGAGACGGATCGTATCTGAGATGGCTCGGAAAGGTGATCCGAGATATCGGTGACGTCCTTTATGATGCCACCCGAGACGGTTAGCGCTCATAACAAACTTGGGAAGGCACATGTGCATGCTACAGCTGTCCCTACGTCAGCATGACGGTACCCGAAGCGGTTACGCTACGTGCCCAATTGTGATTGAAAGACGCGTGCATGCGATGATTACAGATCTGGCTCGTGACGCTCGGTGACGTCATCCGAGCCCGAATGACTGATTTGCCCCTGTACTTGGGGAGCCTATATGAACGAAGCGAAGGAGACCTAAAGTGGTACACACAACACTTCTTTTCTCAACTATTTGCTCTCTCTGGTTCTTCTTTACTTCCGATCTCTCACTAGACCGTCGGAGTGCCCTCCCTGGCCACATTCCGGCCAGGTTTGGCACTAACGACGGGTGCTACGTGTGCAGGGGAACCAAGGAGGTCTTGCTCGTTGCTCACAAGAGTCAAGTGAAGGTTCTGAGGGTCATCTAGAATTCAGGACACCACACTTAGCTATTTTTCTACATTGATGGAATTCCCCTATGAGTTAATCAAAGCTTGTTAACTTGTTGAAGCTTTGTGCAAATGTCGAAATTCTGAAGTCAAAACATTAATTTGATGCCAACGTAACGGATTCTTGTCTATGCCTTCCAGGCTTATGGAAGTGTTGGATAATGTTTAAGAGGTAGTAGTTGTAGGTATATTTTTGGAATCCGACCTTTTACGAAAACTTAACAATTGCAGTTTGAAATGTATTATTTTTTCACCGGAAATTCTCCATACTAGTTTGTCAAAGCTTGCTAATATTTTTAATGTTTGTTCAAATTTTGAAATAAAGAAAAGATTTTAAAACCAGTTTGCCGCCTTGCTTAGTCTCTCTGAATGTTATCATGGTCTGATGAGCATTTCTTTTAGAAAAATGTGAATGGCAAACCCACTTGATTGGCCAAAAAGAAGGCAAATTGCGTTGGGATCAGCAAGAGGCCTTGCGTATTTGCACGATCGTTGTGACCCGAGGATCATTCATCATGATGTCAAAGCTGCAAATATATTGTTGGATGAGGTGTTTGAAGCAGTTGTTGGAGACTTTGGGTTGGCAAAACTAATGGATCGCAAGGATACTCATGTTACCACAGCTGTACGTGGCACAATCGGCCATATTGCCCCCGAGTACCTCTCCACTGGGAAGTCTTCGGAGAAAACTGATTTCTTTGGTTATGGGGTCATGCTTCTTGAGCTCGTCACTGGACAAAGGGCTTTTGATCTTGCTCGGCTTGCCAATGATGATGAGGTCATGTTGCTAGATTGGGTAAGCTTTTTTTGCCCTCTTAATCTGTTTTATGTTGTCAGTATGTTACTTAAATTGCCACCTTCTTATGATAGTTCTAGTTCATTTTAGGAGTCTTCTGTCAAAAATGCTATGGAACTTAGGGTTGAATTGAATGGCAATTTATGATAACAGGATTTAAATGGCAATTCATGTTTTTTGATGCTGTGAAACAAAGGGTTTTGGTCATCATGTTTAACTTTGCAGCATATTATCTTCATGTACTCTAACTCTTAAAACAAGTCCTAGTATCTTGGAATGAGGTTTGCTCTTACCTTTGTTGGCCTAAATTCTACGGTCAATTACCTCTTATCCCTTTTGTGGTGAACGCTGAAACATCCTAGCAATTTAAAAGCTAATACAATAACAGATGACCCCATGTGATCCAGGATAGAGTCTAACTAGGTTCTTCAGGCAAATAACAGTGATCATGCGCCCAAGAGCAATTTTGCTTTGACTTACTACCATAGTCATCCTACCATGGTTTCTCACGGCTGCCACCACCGCTGCCTATAGTTCTGGACACCACCGCCAACCTTGTGCGCCATCACCATCACTCATGGTTGCAGATCTATTCTCCCTTAGTCTGCCATCACCTAAGAAGCCATGTACCAGTACGAGTACTCATACAGAAGGGGTACGGCGAAACCTGAAAAAAGGTAGGACATGGGTACGGCTGTAACAAATATATCTTTATTATAGAGATTAGAGAGCAATGTATTAGACGTAATAATTACATGTCAAATAAAGGAAATAGCTGCATGACTTGGGCTATAAAGAATCCGACATCAAATAATTGTTTATGCCAAGCTTGAGGTCCAATTCAAGGTTTTAATGTCCTTATACTAGAGAACCTATTGGAACGAAATCTTTATTCTAGGATCATGCTAAGCATAGAAACATGGAATCTTATCAACTTAGCCTTATCTCTGTATTGGGTACGGCTTGAGATATAATTGGGGTACTTCTGGGTATGACGAGAATCGTGGGGAAAAATCTTGGTAAGTGTTTCGTTTACCTTGTATGTACTTAGATGTACATGACAAATATTAGTAGCCAGTACATTACGGATTTGAGTATGATGAGGTTTTAGAAGTACCCGTGCTTCATCACCCATCGCCTACCCATGTTTCCAAACATTCAAGTTTGAACTAATAGAAAAAATTGAAAACACAAGCCTGCGTTTTGTTCTCTCACTCTTCCTTGATGTTATGTGATTGATATGATAACTTGGTTGGGTGGCCCTGACACCTATTTTAACCCATGAACCATTTTATTTATTATGTGGCTCTCTAATTAGGAAACTTCATGGTGGATGGTTCTCTCCTTCCTAATGAAAAAGCATTTTCCCCTCATCTGGAATTATTTATGATTATTTAGGTAAAAGGACTTCTGAATGAAGAGAAGTTGAAAATGCTGGTTGACGCAGCTATGCAGGGTAATTATGTCAACGAAGAGGTTGAGGGACTTATCTAGGTGGCGTTGCTCTGGACACAGCGCTCCGCTCACCACCGTCCCAAGATGTCGGAAGTTGTCAGAATGCTCGAAGACCGTGATGGCTTGGCGCCATTGGCGGAGAGGTGGGAACAATGGCAGAAAGATGAGGTGTTCTGCCAAGAGTTTAGCACTACCCAACACGAAACTGCTGGTTGGATCATTGTTGATTCCACTGCCAACCTCAGCGCAGATCAATTGTCCGGTCCCAGATGACCCTTCATGTTCAGTCATATCTTTGTGCAGGTGATTTCGTTCTCTTTTACTTTTGCTTTATATATATATATATATATATATATATATATATATATATATATATATTGGTCCCAATTTTTATAAAAGCAGTAGATAATGTGGTTAGCTTTCAGGTGCCTGCAACAACACGGCATGAAAAGCCATGGTGTGTATTTGAGTGAACCATTGGGTATTTCAGTGAACTGTTTCGAATTTACCGCAATGGTTAACATAAAGCCTTTAACAATATGAATATTACCTTGAGTGTCAATTTCTCAATCAAGTTTGACCAATTTTTTTATTTGTAACCAATGATTAATCGAATAAAGTTTTAAGTAAATGACTTAATAAAAAATGACTCAATACTTCAGTTTAAGTGCGTAATTGTAAATTTTTCCACTTAATGCTACAACTATACCAGTTCAAAAAAAGAAAAATGGTGCCCCACACATTTGTGTTGGTAATAGGTTTCAATTTTAAATTTGGAATTCACTCATCAAAGCTAGAGGGTAAAAATGATAATCACTGGGTGAGTTATCAAAGTATCAAACCCAGTACTTATTACTGTGATGTATCCTAATTGGCGGCTAGAGTAGGGTGCACGTTCCTTGATCCTTGATCCTCTCACCTTTTGACTCGTGGTAGATTTAGAAATTTCTTAACCACAAGAAAACATTCATAAGAACATAATTTTTTCTTTAAACATTCCAAAAATTTCCAAACATAAGAAAAAAATAATAGTACATTCATTAGTAAAAGTTTTTACAATTACTACCAATGGATTTTCATCTTCGATAGATTTACATGATTGAAAAATGCCAAAAATAACCCATCTCGTTTTATAAACAATATAACAAATAATTATTTAGGCTAAGTTTTTATCATGGTATTTCGATTTCTTTTATTGTATCTTTAGTATTGGGAAAAATCCACTTTGACCCTATGGTTTGTGTCAGGTGCGTTACACCCCCCTCACATTTGAATATCTGCACATAACCACCGTGAGAAAATGAACAAATCTCTGTGAGAAATTTAGAATATGGACACAAACCCACCCCCTTTTTTTTTCTCGGCAGAATATAAACCCAGTTTTACAGAGAGAATTGCAGCAATTATCTTGTCCTACATTAAATTGGTGCAAAGGTGTACACATGATCAAAAGGAAAAATGCGAACAAACAAGAAACAAAAAGTGGTGGGATTGGCCTTTGAATGCCCACAATCTGGAGGAATTTTTTTTGTCCAAAAAATTAAGCAATTTGGCATATAAATCTGTAATTGAGTAAAATTGCAGTGCATGTGTGCGTGTGAATTTGTACAGATAACATACATGTATGAATTTGGTTTGTAAACGACGTTTCAGAGAAGGAAAAAAAAGCCATGAATGGCTGAGCTCGGCGATGATGACGTGTGTAGGGCAGAGATGGATATAAGTGTTTATATTTATGAGAGAGGAAGAAGATGAGGTTATTGTGGTAAATTGACAAATTCCGTTAACAAATGTTATGGTGCACTTTGGTCCACAAACCACACGGTGGTTATGTGCAGATATTCAAATGTGAGGGGGTGTAACCACACCCGACCCAAACCACAGGGTGTCAAAGTGAATTTTTCCCTTTAGTATTTCTTCGTCACTCTCTTCGCATACATCACAAAGCTACAATCTAACATAAACATCACTCGTTCTTTCCTACAGGTAGAAGACAACAGTATTTGTAGCGGACCAAGGGCCATGTGGTCCGAAAAACGAACCATACGGTAGAATGCACTACATCCGGTTGTCCCTTTCGACAATGCACCGCTTGGATTTAATTTAAAAAATAGACAGTCGTATGAAATTTGCTCTAATTAAATCCGAACCGCTTATTTTCAAAATGGACGATCTACTGCACCAAGTTTTGCGCAAACCATTTGTAGCGGGACTGAAACTTTAATCACTTTATCATTCCGTCCAGCGTCAAGAACCACCAGTGAATTCTACGGTGTAGTGCACTACATTTGGTCGTCCATTTCGACAACGCACCACTTGGATTTAATTCAAAAAATAGACGGTCAGATTAAATTTACTACTCTGATTAAATCCGAAATGAAATGGATGGTCGAATGATGCACTACACGGTGTATTGCGCTTTGCGCACAGCACCGGCCCAACCCATTTGTAGCGGGGACTGAAACTTTAATCACTCTATCAATCATTCGGTCTCGCGACAAGAACCATCCTGTTAAGAGACCGTTGTTCAATCATCGACTCCCGACGACTTTCGAAAAGTCTCCCCTCACGTCTCCTCCTCTCCTTCCCGGTAAGTCATATGTGGAAGAAAACTGAGCTATCGTCCAGTCGTTCCCTTGCTATTAAAGACGACGAAGACGACTATTACTCTTCCACTTTCCCATTATCACCGAGTACCAGCGTCCAATTTCCTTCGGGACTTGGGGCTTCTACCTTTTCTTTTTGAACTCTTCAACTCGTAGTGTTCTCTGCTTAGGAGTGGTTTTTTTTTTTAAAAGTTATCCGGTCAGCTTAAGCGCGCCTCGACTGACGCTACGCTGGACCAACTCACCAACCCCTGTTTCCTAGGAAGCAGGGAATTTGTCTTGATGGCGATCTGGGCCTCTGCTTTTACTTGTATTGGCCTAATTTTGTTGGCTTCTGGGTTATCACCGGCCTCCGGCGATACCCAAGGTGAGTACTGAATACTGATCGTTCCCATTTTCCTCGATTATGTGTTGATCTCGACCAGTAATTTGCGTCATGTCGTTGTGTGTCCATTCCTCTTGTTTCGATTGTGGTGTACTCCTTCTGTGCAATTTGTTAGTCTTTTTTGTAAGTTCATTCGTGTTGTTTTTAAATTGTTTATATCTTTTAATTACAGTAGTATATAAATATATTACGTGATTTTGAAGCTTTGTTTACTAATATTAAATAAAAATCGCTGTTCAAAGAAATATTCAATAAAAATCTATTAAAGTTGATTCATATATTGCATATGAAAAGTATTCTTCAGGAAAATGATTTTTACACCCTTTGTTATAAACTAGAGGCCGGGGCACACACGATACGTGTGATCGCATGTGTAAGTCGAATTTAAAAAATTATGAATAATAACTTCTCATTGTTGTTCATATTGTTTGAAATTTGACTTGCTCATGCATCACATGTGCTCTGGCCTCGAGTTTCGTCGAACCTCACCAGGGCATGGAAATGAGGGAGGTCAGCCGACCCCACGGCAAAAATAAAAAAATAAAAAATACTACTACTATGTTAATTTTTTTTAGGAAATTCAGAAATGAACCCCCATAAATTTAGGGCTGACCTGGATAATTCCTAACTTTCATCCTAATCACTCGTTTTGCTCTTTTGATGATATGGAGAAGTTGATCTATCTTGCTAAAGAAGTACTCCCTCCGTCCCAAATTGTTGCTCCTAGTTATTATTTTAGAATTGGGACCTCTACAAAAATTGTTCAAATTTTTAATGATTTATATATTTAATATGGATCTTGATTGATAGATCTCAATTAATTTTATCAAACACATATTTTAAAATCATAGAAAAATTATAGATTATAGAATATAGATAATTGTTTTAACGGTTCAAAAAGTGAAACAAAAGCAACAATTTGGGACGGAGGGATTATTTGATAGTATTGACCAAGAGACTATCATGCAATGATTTCAGAACTCAAAACCGCGTCGAATGCAATTGTAGAAGATTGTGTAGAATTTTTTTTTTTTTTTGTGTGGTGAAAACTGAAAACAGAGAAAACTGTTTTATGCATTTTTGATGATATCTTTTGTACAAAATTGTGTAGATTTTTAAATGTGATTTTTATTGGAACAAAATTTTCAGTTGCCATTACTACGATGTCCCCACACTTCCGAACTCTTGGAGTCGCCACTGAACGTCACCCACTTTCATTTCTTTTCATTTGATAGGGGTTGCACACACGATATGATGCAAAGAAAATCATTTCTTTTCTTTGTGAAAGTGGAGTTTTTTTTAATTACATCTACTACTGATATGATGCAAAGAAAAAATCAATTGAAAATTCCAACACAGATTGCATAGATTACCAAAAGAAATTCTGATGTTAGACATTTGTACTCATATACAATATTGGGATTCCACGTCTGTTATATAACAGTTAGAAGTCTTGGCATGGTTGCACAATTTTGTTTGACATATGAATGAATTAAAATCAAACAAAAATTATATAGATCCAGAGACAGAAGAAACTACTTTCAATTAAGGAGGAGAAATACCTACCGTAAATGGGAAAAGATTCGTAGATAAACCACAGAGAGAGAGAGAGAGAGAGAGAGAGAGAGAGAGAGAGAGAGAGAGAGAGAGAGAGAGAGAGAGAGAGAGAGAGAGAGAGAGACCCAGTAAACTTGGTACATCAAACCATGGCCAAAAGATGAGGTGAGACCATGGGAGAAGACCCAACAATTCCCATGGAAGGCAATGGTTGGAAAAGTGGGAGTGTACGTAAAACTTGCCAGTGGCATTTATGTAGAAGGTGAGATTTGACATGTTTACCCTTATGGTTATTGAACAATTTAAGATTTGTCTGATGGAATTAGGGGATTTTTCGTGGGTAGTTAACGTATTCAAAAAGTGGACACAATGACAAAAAGGGGAGACACCAAATTGGTGCTCTCCCTTTCTATGTTAGAATAGTTACACCCCTTGTTTTTGTCTTCTAGTGAATTTTTATGTGTAATTTTATCACTAAAAGATCAAAAAATGGATACATTTATAAGAAAATGGGGCGTAAAAATCATTACCCTATTGTTGATTAAGAAATAAATTTAATATCTGATCCGGTTATAATATAGCGAGGGACCAAGAAATTGTAACAGATGGAGTATTTTGTATTGACTCTGCATTATCAAATTCAGCAATCCCTCAGGTAAATGTTTTCTTAACTTTGATTTGAACTTAAATTCATGTTAGAACTTGTCCCACGTCAATTTAACAGTACCTTCAAAACTAATTATACGAGCTCGGAGGGCCTCATCAATAATTGCCAGTTGGTTTCGAGTTGAATGCTTTAGCATGTTATGGACAAGGCTTTCTATTGCTTTCACAATTTGTAGTGGGAAGATTCTGACTGAGGGTACTCGCTTCTAGAAATGTACTCCAACCTTCTACCTATTGATCCTGCACCAAAGAGCACAAGTTAGTGTCACTTGGGCCTCTTGCCCAAGGACACTCCGACGATCAAGTTAGCAGAGAGATGTGAGTACAAATGGAGTAGATATGAGATTGTGTATATACCTCTAGGGTTTATCCCTTGGTATTTATAGATATCCATGTACTTGCTCTCCAAGCCATGTGACGTCACTCGTCACGTATGCGGTCACGTGACACGGCTTATGTTAGGGTGCCACGTGGTAGCCTAGAGGCTTCTGGAAGCCTCTTCCACAGTGCCAGGTGGCCATCGGCACATGCTCTTCGTAACCGCCACTGCGACCCATCCGGGTTGCCTCACGGGTTGGGCTTTATTCACCCGCCCGAGTATTGCAAAGCCCGAGAGGCCCACTATTATAAGTCGGAGTTATACCATCGTGCCCTACGGCCCTAATGGGACCTCCATACCACAGTCGGTGGCATAACATTCGGCATAAATGAACATGATGGAACATATCCTTGGCGATATACGGCATTATAACCCTTACGTCTTATTCGCCCCCCACACAATTGATTTTCCCTATGTTTGTGCCATTGGTGCACTTTGTTTTGTTGTGTTTTTTGTGTTAGGATCCTCTATTTATATCTCCATACTGGGGGAGCAGACTTGGCATAGCTTGTACTATGTTGGTTATACCTCCAAAATTAGTAGATAAGTCGTAACGGTCTCTTTGCTCATTGCCAATAGATTTTGAGTTGGATGCTTTTATTAAGAGTTGTTCCGGAAGATCTGGATGATTTGCAATTCACTGGTGTTGAAATAAAAATTTAATATATTGTGTACGAGGCAAAGGGTTCTATTCATCCAAAACCATCGGAGTGAGATTTTTGTATGCGTTCTAGAATAAATTATTTAACCCTATTTTTAGAATGGTCAAGTCCTTTCTTAATACCCATGTTGTTATATTTGTACTTACCAAATTTGACTTAATTCACGGAATCAGAACTCAAAAATAGGCATGCAGGCACACTTCGCGTGTTCTATTGATTGGTCAGGGTAGACATTGGTCTAATGCAGCCCCTTTTTTGAGGCGTGACTGCTAGGTCGTCAAACAACTTTGTTGCTTAACCTACACTTAGATAATGTTTTGGCTGATCGTTTCATCTTCTTGATGAGCATACGATGATTTTTCTCTTTCTGAAGCAGGCGATGCTTTGATTGCTTTGAAAAACAACTTAGTTGATCCTAACAATTTTTTACAAAGTTGGGATCCTACACTTCCCAATCCGTGCACATGGTTTCATGTCACTTGCAACAATCAAAACAGCGTTACAAAAGTGTAAGCTACTAACTTGTTCAATAGTTCTGCTGATCCACGCTTGTTATATAATTTGATACTTGAAACTCTTTTTGCTTTCGTATTTTCACTGTTGTTAGTTTAATGAAAATTCTTCTTTCCCTTTTTGTACACCTAGTGCTATTGGGAGTGCAAATTTAGCTGGGCAACTTGTTCCACAACTTGGGCTACTTTCAAGTCTGCAGTACTTGTAAGTATTACTTTGTTTTAGGAAAAGTGGTTTCACTTAAACCTGATTTATTTATATTAATTGATCTCTCTCTCTCTCTCTCTCTCTCTCTCTCTCACACACACACACACACACACACACACAAGACCCTAAGTCGTAGAGCTCTTTTATCTCATGATGTATGTGTTGGTAACAAGTAGTTGCACATGCTCCTTGTGGCTACAATTATTGGATCAAGCTAATTTTTTCATGGATGATTTGCAAAACCGGGTCTGAAAAATGCACCACTAGAATCATCAAAATGAGCACCAATAGCGCGTTCAGACCGCTTTGTGGGCTTGAGAGAGGAGCCATCTGCTTTTGTTATATGTATTTCTTTCTTTTCGTTTCTTCTCCGTGACTCTTTTCTTTTTAACCGACTTTTTGCCTTCCTGTTTGCTCCTGCCATTGACATAATTTTAATGACATGTTATGTCACAGTGGACTTTACGGTAACGACATAAGTGGACAAATTCCTAATGAGCTCGGGAATTTGTCAAAGTTGGTGAGCTTGGATCTTTATCTAAACAACTTAAGTGGTCCCATCCCGAAAGCATTGGGCAATCTTCAGACATTACGTTTCCTGTATGAACTACACATCCTTTGCCTTTTACTTCTAAAATAGATATGCTCTCCTCCTGTTGTAACTTGCTTCCATTGCGTTTCTATTCTGTTTGAAGACATGTACAGGTGGGTTGCTTATGCACTGATATGTTGCTATATGGATGTAGCGAAATTGTTTCTTCTTTTCAGTAATTTGTTAAACAATTTAACTCAAGATTTTGTTACTTTCATGTATGTTTTAGAGTGGTAGACTGGTCATTCAGCCCAGGATATTGCCAGTGTGGTTGGAGTCCGTCACTAATATTGAGACATAAGATGGTAAATTTCATTATGTGGACAAGATATCTTCGTTAGTTATTTCATTCAGATATAAGTCATAGGGCCTTCCA
Source organism: Vaccinium myrtillus (assembly GCA_016920895.1). NCBI lineage: Eukaryota > Viridiplantae > Streptophyta > Magnoliopsida > Ericales > Ericaceae > Vaccinium > Vaccinium myrtillus. Next base: position 27,107,383 of record CM029278.1, on the reverse strand, counting down.
AGGGTAGATATTTTGTTGAGAAAGTATTTTCTTGGTTCTGTAATATTTATGGGCATGTGCCCGTGTAAACAGATTAATGATAAGGGAATAACTTCCAATTTAATTTCTTCCACTAATTTTGCATTCTCTTTACATTCAAATTAAGGGTGAAAGCAAGTCATTAGCGCCTTAGTTATGCTTTCAGTAAGAATGCCCTGAAATTAGTGGTTGTACTTATCTCGATGCCTACCTATTCTCTAGTTAGTGCAATCGTTGGCCTAATAAAGCTAGTGTGAAGCCTTGATTGGGGGAACATATGTTTTAAAGTCACTATAGGTGTAGTAAGATCTCATTTTGCTTTTCTTCTTTCCTGACTCACAAGTAAGGTTTAGTTTTGCTTAGCTATGGACAGTTTCTTCAAACAACGCAAAAGTATTTGGAATGGCAGTTGTAACTTGTCCAGTACAATGTCTGAAATACTTGTCTTTCCCTTGGAGACTACTAATCTCTCAGATTATAGCTTTGCTTGAAGTTTCCTAATTATTTGGCTTTTAGTTTCTGACTCTTTGAACCATCTTAATCGGTATTGCGTATAATGCAAATAGTTTCATTACGAGCATCTGTTCCCTATAAGTAAGCCAATATCTTTCTTGTAGTCACATTCTGAAGGATGGAAATAGTTTCATTACGAAAATCTGCTCCCTAAAAGTAAGCCATTATCTTTCTTGCAGTCACAATTCGAAGGATGGATACTTCTAATTATAAGGACATAATAGAAAGTTTTGAAACTAATCTTCATGCGTCTCTTTGTGTTAGAACTGTTGCCAGGCTCATAATACATGCCTCATTTTCTTCATAACTTGGAAGGTGGTAATGAATTTTTACTGACGAAACCATTTCGATTGTTTGGAACGTGGTAATGTCTGGTCCACGTAATTCTCTGGCAAGCTAGGCGGCTCAACAACAACAGTTTGTTGGGCAATATTCCCATGTTGTTGACTACTATCAAAACACTTCAAGTGCTGTGAGTACCAAGTTGATGTCTATAAATAAATCTTCTTATTTCTCTTAATGAATAATTTCAATGGTTCCTATCTTTCTTTTTCCTTAAGTTTTGACTGGCATATTTCCATGTGAAATACAGTGATCTATCAAACAACAATTTGACAGGATTAATCCCAGTTAATGGCTCCTTTTCGCTTTTTACAAACCTCAGGTTCGTTTCGTGTACCATCTTGTTCAATGGTAGTGGAGCTGCACAACTCATCTATAGGTATCCTGACAGCCACACTTCCCTTTTTCAGTTTTGCAAACAATAATTTTCGATTTCCTCCACCTTCTCCACCTGCTCAACTTCCACCATCAACCCAATCCACTTCTCGAGGTTTGTTACCTTCACTTATTTGTTCACTGCTGTTATAATCCCTTATTTTACTGGTAGTGGAGTATTTTTATGGTTTTTTTTTTTCTTTCTTCCGGTGAGGTAAATTCATTAAGAACTCCAACCAAAACCAAGGACCAAGGGGGTAGCCTTGAGAATCTACTACAAAACCACCTGATTAACACAGACAACCAAGGGTACAAAAAACCAAGCACTACACAACACAAAAACATCTAACATTGTGAGCAAACAAGGACTCAACCATTAACTACCAAGAATCTTCATATTTAACCCAGATTTAGGGATGTTCCTCCAAGAAGCCATACAAGACCTTGCCTCCTAAACAATTCTGCAACAATTAGCCTCCTTGTTCCGCCTAATGTTCTGAAAGATACAAAAGTTCCGAGCTCCCCCAACATGATAAATGGCTGCAGACTATACAGAATAGAACACTCTGCACTGCAAAGAGGAACCTTTTATGTGCTGCACAGCCCAAGAAATCTCCTCAGTCCACGTTCTTGGTATTCTATCCAATCCACGCTCATGGTATTCTATACAATCCACACCTGGCTAACAGATGCAGCTATATCCATCCTGAAACAGCACATTCAAAAAACAAGTGAGAATGGGTTTCAACCCAAAATTACATAACGCACATGTACCTGAAGACACGACCCCCAATTTCACCCCAATCCACTTCCCGAGGTTTTTTACCCTTTTCTTTCCTGTTCACTGTTGTTATAAACCCTTATTTTTGGAGTACTTTATGTTTTCGAACCCTACCATTAATTTAGAAGTTTCTTCCCATGTTATAAATTACTCCTTGATGACTTGGGTGGATTTCAATTTCTCTGGTTTTGCCAGTCTTTCTTTTTTATGTTTCTAAATATAAGGATGACAAAGCTTCACATGCATTTTCATATCTGAAAGCTACTGCACAAAACTCTTCGTTTTGTATTGGATTCCTTATCCAGTATTGGGTAGGTTAGGTCCCCCTCACTCCGTTTTTGGTGCACATACAATACCATTTAGTTTTTCCTACAACAATCACCATTGTTACTTTTCTCTGCTCAAACGAATGTGTTGAACTCTATGTGGATTGAATCTGTTATACTCTGTTTCAGTAACAGCTTCCTTTAGATTACAGAATAAAGGCTCATGAAATACCACTTAGCACCTTTAGAGTTGGAATATTTGCACTGTTATGCACAAGAAGGAATTGACTTATATAAGTGTAATCTTGAGATATTATCTGTAGGCAACAGTGCCATTGGAGCCATTGCTGGAGGAGTTTCTGCTGGTGCTACCCTACTGTTTGCTGTCCCTGCAATCGCACTTGGGTATTGGCGACGAAGGCGACGAAGGAAACCACGAGATCATTTTTTTGATGTACCTGGTTAGTCAGCTTATTTATTATAATGGGATTGTCTATGATGCATTTTGCTTTTACAGCACCTTCGGATGGGTTGAAAGTATGAGAAAATGAAGGATAAGGGTTTCTCACCCCATCTCACCAAGTGGTGGGAAATGGGGAGAAAGATTGGGGTACCAATTTCACCAGTTGTTGTGAGATTTGGTTAGAAACAGTATGGACCAATAAAAATCCAACATTGCTCACCATTTCTCACCTCTTTTATTCATACAAACAACTGTGGTGATATTTGGCGAGAAATAACCTGGACTGAAGAAATCCAAGGTTACTCTTCATTTCTGACCGTTTGAACAAACAAGTAATAGGATTTTCATTTCTCTTCTCTTGTCATTTTTTATCACCGTTCTAAGGGGCTATTACTTCTCTTTCCAACTGAAGAGGATCCAAAAGAGGCTCCAGAAGTTCATCTAGTAGGACAGCTCAAGAGGTTTCCCCTGCGTGAACTACAAATTGCAACAGATAATTTTAGAACAAAAAAAATTTTAGGAAGAGGGGGATTCGGTAAGGTCTACAAAGGACGATTGGCTGATGGCTCTCTCGTGGCAATAAAAAGACTAAAAAAAGAGCGTACTCACGTTGGGGAGCTGCAGTTTCAAACTGAAGTTGGAATGATCAGCATGGTTGTTCATCAAAATCTTTTACGTCTTCTTGGCTTTTGCATGACACCAACTGAACGGATCCTTGTCTATCCCTACATGACAAACGGAAGTGTTGCGTCATGTTTAAGAGGTACTACTTGTTGGCTATCATCTTCATAGGATTTCTTTTGTTATATGTTAAGTATGTAAGCAACTGGAGTAAAATTTTCAGGTGATTTTATGTCCTTGATCCCATATGAGTTTATCAAAGCTTTCTAACATTTGAAGGTTCGGGCAAACGATGAATTCTGAAATGAAATCATAAATTTGACGCCAACATACTAGGTTCTTGTATATGCCTTCCTGGCTAATGGAAATGGTGGATCATGTTTAAGAGATACTAGTTGTAGGTATATTTCGTGAAACTGGCCATTAAAGAAAACATAGCAATTCGAGTTTGAAAAAGATATTATGAAAAAAAATGACGCTAGCAGATTAAGAGGTACAACCTCGTAAGTGTATTTCGGGAATGAAACCACTTAAGAGCATCTCCACTCCTACACCAAATTTTTACTCAAATTTGAGTAAAAATTTGGTCAAAAACTTGATTTGATATCATCCCTTCCAATGGGAAACCACTTTTTTTTAGCAAATTCTAGTTACAATTTTGTCAAAAACAGTTTTTTTTTCCCACCATTTTGTCAAAAAAATTGTCTTTTGGTAACTTTCTGTGAAGAATTTGTCTTCTGGTAAAACAATGGAACTTTCAGTGAAGAATTTGTCTTCAAAAAAATGGAAGTTTCAAATTTTTTATGCAGAAACATGAACTGCAGTGAAGAATTTGGGTGAAATAGAGCCGTTGTTTTATTTGGTGAAGGATTTGGTGTTGAGCAAATTTGGTGAAGGATTTGGTGAATGAGTGGAGTGGGTTTTTGGGTGATTTTTACTCAAATTTAAATTTGGTGAAATATTTGGTCCAAGAGTGGAGATGCTCTAAGAAACACTATTATTTCAATTCGAAAACCACAGCCTTCCGAAACTACCCTTTAGGGATAAATTTGTTTCGTTGGAGTGGTTTACTGCAATTCAAAAGAGGAGGGCAAAAGAGGATTCCTATCAAATTTTCTTCTTTGACTTCTCAAAACGGACTTGCATTATGGGATGGAACCAAGGTTCTAAAAGACGCTAGTCGGTCCCAGGTCGGTCGGCTGCCGACTAGCGACTTTTCGCCGACTTGACCAACTAATCGCCGACTTTTGGCCGACTAGTCAGGTTTCGATCAAGTCAGGGGGCCTCTGACTAGCGACTTGTGGCCGACTAGTCGGCCGACTTGACCGATTTTTAGAACACTGGATGGAACAATAAAATTTATCAGATGGAGTAAAATTTTCAGGTATAGGATGCAATTTGCTTTATTTGCTTTCGAATTGCCAATTTGAAACCAAGTGATTCATGAATGTCAATTTTCATCGTCATGTGCTTTCTTTTGTTTTTTGTTAATGGTAGCAACGGGAATTTCGGTTGATTCTGCAATCTGCTTTCTTTGAGTTGGAATTGCCAGTTTGATGCCAAGTGATTCTTGATTTTCAATTTTTATCATCATACTTATTTTAGAGTTAATTTTGGAAAAGGAAACCTTAGATATTTTTCTACATTGATGAAATTGCCCTATGAGTTAATCAAAGCTTGCTAACATAACGAGTTCTTGTCTATGCCTTCCTGGCTAATGGAAGTGTTGGATAATGTTTAAGAGGTAGTAGTTGTAGGTATATTTTGGGAATCTAACCTTTTGTGAAAACATAACAATTGCAGTTTGAAATATGTATTAAAAAAATTGACGCCAGCAGAATGGGGTTTTTTCTATCCCTTCTTGGCTAATGCATGTGTATTTTGGGAATGAAAACATCTAAAGCAACATAATTGGTTTACTGCAATTCAAAAGACAAGGGAAAAAGAGGATTCCTATCAAATTTTGTTCTTTGACTTCTCAAAACGGACTTGCATTATGGGTCAGCCAAGAACTAAATAATTGACAAAAAAAATTATCAGATGGACTAAAATTTCAGGTAATAGGATGCAATTTGCTTATTTTGCTTTCAAATTGCCAATTTGAAGCCAAGTGAATTCATAAACCTCAATTTTCATCCTCGTATTTAAATACCAGTTTATGTTTGAAACAAAAACATTGTACAGTATATTATTCTTTTTACAGGAAATTCTCCATACAAGTTTGTCAAAGCTTGGTTATATTTATAATGTTTGTTCAAATTTCGAAAGAACGAAAAGATTTTATAACCTGTTTGCCGCCTTGCTTAGTCTCTCTGAATGTTATCATGGTCTAATGAGCATTTCTTTTTGGACGATCCGAATCGCAAGCCCCACTTGATTGGCCAAAAAGAAAGCAAATTGCATTGGGATCTGCAAGAGGCCTTGCGTATTTGCACGATCATTGTGACCCAAAGATCATTCATCGTGATGTCAAAGCTGCAAATATATTGTTGGATGAGGCCTTTGAAGCAGTTGTTGGAGACTTTGGGTTGGCAAAACTAATGGATTGCAAGGATACTCATGTTATCACAGCTGTACGTGGCACAATCGGCCATATTGCCCCCGAGTACCTCTCCACTGGGAAGTTTTCAGAGAAAACTGATGTCTTTGGTTATGGGGTCTTGCTGCTTGAGCTCATCACTGGGCAAAGGATTTTTAATCTTGCTCGGCTTCCCAAAGATGATGATGTCATGTTGCTAGATTGGGTAAGCATTTTTTGCCCTCTTAATCTGTTTTATGTCGTCAGTACGTTACTTAAATTGCCACCCTCTTATGATAGTTTGAGTTCATTTTAGGAGCCTTCTGTCAAAAATGCTATGGAACTTAGGGTTGAATGGCAATTCATTTAAAATGAGTCCTAATATCTTGGAATGAGGTTCGTTCTTAGCTTTACTGGCCTAAATTCTAAGGTCAATTACTTCTTATCCCTTTTGTCGTTGATGCAGAAACATCTTAGCAAGATAGAGTCTAACTAGCTTCATTTATTACCATAGTCATCCTACCATGGTTTCTCATGGCTGCCACCACCGCTGCCTTTAGTTTCTGGATGCCACAGCCATCCTTTTGTGCCATCATCATCACTCATGGTTGCAAATCTATTTTCTCTCTCTCTGCCATCACCTAAGAAGCACGTGTACCTGTACGAGTACTCGTGCGAACGGATACGGCGAAACCTAAAAAATGTATGGTTCGGTACAGCTATAACAAATATATCTTTATTATAGAGCAATGTACTACATGTAATAATTACATGTCAAATAAAGGAAATAGCTTAATGACTTGAGCTATAGAGAATCCAACATCAAATAATTGTTTAACGCCAACGTTATGGTCTAATTCTAAGGTTTAATGTCCTTACACTAGAGAGCCTATGGAACGAAATCTTTATTTTAGGATCATGCTAAGCATATAGAGACATGATCTTATCAACTTTGCCTCATCTTTGTATTGGGTACGGCTTGATAGATAATTGGGGTACAACAAGAATCTTAGGGAAAAATCTCAGTAAGTGTTTTGTTTACCTGTACGTACTTGGAAGTATCATGCCAAACATTGGTACCCGGTACGTTACGGGTATGAGTACGGCTAGGTTTTAGAAGTACCCGTGCGGGGTGGCCCTGACACCTATTTTCACCCTCGAACCAGTTTATTTGTTACGCGGCTCTCTCTAATTAGGAAACTACATGATGGATGGTTCTCTCCTTCCTATCGAAAAAGAATTTTCCCCTCATCTTGAATTATTTATGGACAGCTCATCTTGAATTTTCCCCTCATCTTGAATTATTGTTATTTATGATTATTCAGGTAAAAAGACTTCTGCACGAAAAGAAGTTGGAATTGCTGGTTGACGTGGAAATGCAGGTTTATTATGACTATGACGATGAAGAGGTGGAGCGACTCATCCTGGTGGCGTTGCTCTGCACACAGCCCTCCCCTGGTAACCGTCCCAAGATGTCGGAAGTTGTCAGAATGCTCGAAGGCGATGGCTTGGCAGAGAGGTGGGAACAGTGGCAGAAAGAGGAGGTGCTTCGCCAAGTGTTTAGCACTACCCAACACCGAACTGCTGATTGGATCTCTGATGAGCTTCGAGCAATGAAATCATGGAGTTCTATGATAACCGTGAGAGAGATGGATGTAAACGCCAACTTTTAGTTTTCTTGCCACAATAGTGGATTATTGTAGCGCCCGATTTGCGGAAGCATTGTTTAAATCATTTAATTAAAGATTGATTTGGATAAAAAGGATTTTGTTAATAATCACTCAGTAGCCAACTCTTACCCAATAACTTTGACATTACAAGTAATCACAGTTTATATTAACATGAGTGCCGTATTTAAAGGGCAAGTAAACCTTTTCATTATCTAGCCTTTATCCTACATGTTCTAAGAATATCTACTCTGGGTTTCCTTCCACAACTACCTCTCTTTCATTTCACATCCTTTATAACCTTAGTTCTTATTAAATAATTCTTCAAATGACATATAATTCCAATACAATATTTTTAAATCAATTTTTGAACCAAATGATCAAAATCGGGGTTAAATATGAAGTAGAAACATAATTCGGTGTCAAAATCATAAAAAGGATTTTGTTAATAAATCAGCAGAAATAACATGAAGTTGTAACGCTCTGGTTTTCAGAGACGTTATTGAAAATGTTTATTTGAAATAGAATAATTGACAAAAAGAATTATTTTAATAATGCAGCGGAATCTAAATTGAATCTAAACAATTGACTTTAAGTCTATTACAATAAGAAATACTCGTTTAAGAAAACGATTACATTGTTTGAAAATAAAGTACAGAGCACTCGAAGGGTTTGGACCATGGTCTTGATCTGCATTTGGAGTTTCGAAGTTTTAACAGTTTTAGTGCCCTCGTGGGTAACTTGGAGAATATCCCAATCCTCTTTCGCAGTGGTGCATGCAGAAATACGACTAAACTCAGTTTTACTTAAAGCACCATAGATGACTCCTAAGGCCTTGGAGTTTGCCTCAAAACTCTCATTATCAGCAGAAATCCACTCAGTGTCCTCCTTCAGCCTCATTTTTTTAGTTGTAGCATCTTCTATGGTTGGGGCCTCATAGCCGTACCTAACAGATCTCCAAACCCTAACTCCTAGGGAACTCAAATGTGTGGTCATACGGGCTTTCCAATACGGATAATCGTTACCGTCGAAAAAGGGTGGCCTCGAGTTTGAGGCACCCTCTCGTGGTGCGTTCATGTCCATTTATACCCAGAAATAAACTCAGGTGGTTAAACCTAAACAGAGCAACCAAGCTCTGATACCAATTGAAATTATGCGGAAGCGTTTAATTTACTCCTAGAGGGGGGGTGAATAGGAGTTTTGATAAAAATTACCAGTTTTTAAGATGAATAACCAATTAAAAAATTATTAAATAATAAACTTGTTATTTGTCTTGATTAATTCAATTTAACCAAACCACAAGTAGTGCAATGAAAATAAAATGGAGACAAGATACGCACGATTTACGTGGAAAAACTTAGGGTCCTAAATAACCCTAAGCCAAAACCACGGCCTAACACTACTGCTTTATTCTATTAATAAAAAAGAAGTACAGATTGCGAAATAGTAAAAACCTTACCCCAAGCCTTTACCTATTCTCGCCAATCTCCGATGCTCCCAGAGCTTCTTCAAAATTCAATAGATGAACCACAGACTCCACGCCTGATCTCCGGATTCAACCGGCTCCGAATCAATCTCCAAAAGATTCGGCCACAGCAGTATACGGCACCACGAAACACGAACACCAAATGATATGATATGAAAAGTGTTGCTTGAAAGAAGTAACGCACAATGAAAATATTAATAGGATAAGCACAACTAGCAATTCATCTTTTTAATGAATCAATCAACGTGGATTTCATGCTAGCAGCCTAGCACACAAGATAAAACAATTTTTCTTCTTTCGGTTTTTTCCGTAAAAAAAATAATGTGCATCGAAAGATGTTCTTTTAGAAAGCACAATGGAAATATGTTTCTCTCCTTCCTTTCTGTCGTCAAAATAAAATGTGCATGAGCCTATTGATGGCTAATGCTCATATATATAGGCAATTAGATATTCCCATAAAAAAAAACAAATAAAACTCTTTGTTTTCTTTTCCAAATAATGAAAAAAATCTTTCAAAGAATCCAAATCATGTGCATCCCTTATCAAGGTGATGCACCCATATATATAACCAAGGGAAATGCCGCCCCCCACCGAGAAAAAAATATCTCTGTGATTCTTTCCAAAAAATATAATAATGATAATAATAGTCTTCTAATTATACACATATGGAAAGACAAAAAGAAAAGAACGTCTCTTGATTTATGGAAAGCATATTTTCGAAGAGTTAAAAAGAAAATTTTTACTTGATGTAAACATATGTATATATAGAAAATACAATTTTTCGGAAAGGTAAAACAAAATATTTTGATTGATATCAATATATATATTTAGGTATGGAAAGCGAATTTTCGGAGAGGTTTATAGGAAATGCAAACATGCAAAAATATAATATTTTATTTAAAACTATGCATGATATGTTGTGCAATGCATTTACCTTTCACACAAGTAGATTAATTTCGCAGCGGGCAATTTGGCACAGAAATGGAAGGAGCATCGACCTAGCAACTACCCTTTAAAAAATCTACCCATACAATTCAAAATAAATTTACGAATGATGGTTTTTGTACAATCCCGGAAAGTGCCAAAATATCTAACAATCTCCCCCTTTGGCATTTCCGGGACAAAACCAATTGCACTAAAACAAAACCTAAAATTACAACTGAAGGAAACAAACACTAGCCTAAACTAGGTCTATCTAATGAAACTTGAGTTGATTTTCCAATACCTGCAAAGACAGCTCAACAAAAACTATGCGACCAAGTATATGTTACGAAAAATAGAATGGGTCAAAGATATATAATAAATTCTCCCCCTTTTTGTCACGGAAAAACAAAGGAATTGACAGGTCCAAGGTGAGACACGGGCAACTAGAAAGCATACGAGAGACTGATATGATATGCAAAAACAAGAATGACATAGGCAATATGGCTATAAGAGAAATGCAGCGAATGGAATTTGAAGACCATAATGACCAAAGATACCCATGTTTTTGTGTTTTAAAGAAAACAAAGTGGCAATGCAACATATAATCCGACGAACAAGTATTCAAAGATGAGGCTCAGACAATAGGACAAAATTCAAGAGTGCATGAACAAATTTGTATTAAACCAATTCAATGAGAGAATTCGAAGATAGAGTGTAACACACAAGATGAATCTATGACAAAGTGAGTGTGTGACACGTCATAAGATATTAAGATCACTATCCAAATATTCGTCAATTCTCATGTACCATAGGACCGTCAAGCACTCTCCCCCTAGCAAAGTCAAACTAAGCACTCATCGATACTAAATATGTCCCCCAAAGAAAATATAAACTCCCCCTCAACAAAGGATATTTTTTTTTTGTGTATAGTATTCTCTTTTACCCCACTGCTGTTTGACGCGAATATTGGGAGTAAGAGTACCTCATACCCAATATCCGGTTACTAAGCGAATGGTCCAATCACGAATGCTTTCACAGAGTCTATCCATCTTTTGACGCGAATACTCAGAGAGAGAGTACCTCACCCCGATTGCCCGGTTACTCAATGAACGCCCGGATAAGCATATATATAGATTTTTTTATTTTATTTTATTTTATTTTTTTTATTTTTTTGCGTAGCATGACATATAAAACTTTGTATCCAATTATGAGGCCAAAAAAAGTCAATCGCCTAGGGTAAAGACAAGACAAACCGAGGTGCATGAGAATCAACTTTATTCTTTAAGAAATCTCTCTAACCCAGACGTGTAAAAGTGGCGATCATAGAGTCATAAAACATGCTACACCAAATGTCCGAATGCATCTCATGAGTGGAGTTAATAAGAACCGTGCATGCAGTCCCAAAGATGTGCATCTGTGTGAGTCTCATGAATGACTACTCATCCTCAAAAAAAAATATGCGAAGCCCAATTTTTTTTTTTTTATATAAGAATGTTTATGAATTTTTCATTTGGAGCAAAAATAAAAGTATCAACATGTAAGATCATGACCCTAAAACTCATATACATGAAAATGCTAAAAGGAAAACAAAAATAAAATTGAAAGGAGTTTTTTTATTTTTTTATTTTAAAGAAACTAGAAAGACATGTTTACTCTAGACAAGTAAAAAAAACATACTAGGATGACATGCAACACCAAACTTAATCAATTGAAGTTAAACCAACAGATTTTCCTATCATCCGCACTTCCTGCCCAATCGGCATCAGAAAATGCAGCTAAGTCCACATTAGTACCCTTAAAATACTAAAGACCAAGCGTGGAGGAGCCCTTAACATAACAAATAATTCGCTTGACAGCGATCATGTGAGACTTTTTTCCAAATTTGCTTTGTTTTATTGTTTGCACGTGAGAAATGACCATGTGTGATTCGTCTTTCAACAAATTTATCAATCTCTCCATTATTTTTAGCCAAAGTTGACAAATTTTTTATTTCCTTGACGAGGTGAGAAGTTTGAATTGTCAACTGACCCAATTTCTTTTGAAAATTCTCATTCTTATTATTTTTGGGAGATTGTCGCACAACTTGAGGTCTCCCCACATTGGGTTGACCATACCGAACACTTTTATTAACAGGGGATACAAACGAATTCCCCTTTGTTTTCTGATTGTCTTTTCTAAGTGCATAACAAAAAGGTCGAATATGACCTTGGACACCACAGTAGTGGCAAATCATAGGATTAAACTTTTGAAATAGATTACTTTTGGAAATCTTGTTAGTGATGGTTGGAGATTCAGTAGAAGGTTCGGGTTTATCGCTCATCACCTTATTTTTAGAAGTTTCAGATTTCACAAACTTGATTTCTCTCTTTGCAGACTCATTAGCCTTGGGTGTCAGGGAAGGTGGATCAACGAACCCTAAGCCGCTTCTATTTCTAAATGTACGTGTCATCTCGGCAATACGGGTTGCGCCACACTCATTACGCTTTATAGCCTCAGTGGCCTCCCTACGGTCATGCTCTAATTCAAGAATCCTATCCTTAGACCCTTCAAGGGCTTTTAAGGCATCCACACGCTCTCTCTCTATTTTGGCAAACTTGTCTGCCAGATTAGAGTTATAGATTTTTAATTTTTCAAGCACAATATCCTTAGATTCGATGTCCTCATTAAGTTTGTTCCTCTCACCACTAACTCTTTCGATGACACTCATGAGTTCCTTCTTTTTCTTTTCTAATTTGACAGCCTTTTTAAACAATTGATCATAGGCCTCATGAATAGAATCTATATCATCTTCACTATTTTCACAATCTTCGTCAGTCGAAACATATTTACTATCATCGCTAATAGTTGTAGAAAGATCAACTATTTTAGGGGATGTGGGAGAGTTAATGTTGGCAACAAGCACAGAATATCTAGAGGGTTCAAAACCCCCATCACTACCTTCATCACTATCATCATCCCACGAAGCCTTATACCCTTTGGCCTCTTTCGTTTTACGAGTGTTTGCACACTCTGCCTGAACATGCCCAAAACCGTGACACTCGTGGCATTGTATACCATGGGGTTTCTTGGATTTATCAATAGAATATTTCTTTTCATTATCTCTAGAATTAAAATTCTTACCCCTACTAGTTGAAGACGGAAAATTTCCAGCAGATTTACGAAATTTGACAAATTTTCTGAATTTTTTAGCAAAGAAAACAAGTTCTTCTTCATCAAAGTCATCGTCACTTTCTTGTGTCATAGATGATTCTTCTTTAGAAGATTTAAAAGCAATGCTTTTATTAGGCTTGACTGTAGGTTTCTTCGAAAGGTGATTCAATTCAAACGTTTGAAGTTTACCTACAAGTTCCTCAAAAAGAATATCATCAACTTTATCATTTTCTTCAATAGCGACTACCTTAGTCCTAAACCTCTCAGGTAGGGACCTAAGCACTTTTCGACAAACTTTGAGATTTGGGATTGGTTCTCCTAAAGCATGGAAGGAATTAACGATGTCACTTAATTTAGTGATAAAACAATCAAAATTTTCGTCTTCCTGCATTCTTAAATCTTCAAAACGTGTCGTAAGCATTTGGAGTTTCGAAGTTTTAACAGTTTTAGTGCCCTCGTGGGTAACTTGGAGAATATCCCAAGCCTCTTTCGCAGTGGTGCATGCAGAAATACGACTAAACTCAGTTTTACTTAAAGCACCATAGATGGCTCCTAAGGCCTTGGAGTTTGCCTCAAAACTCTCATTATCAGCAGAAATCCACTCAGTGTCCTCCTTCAGCCTCATTTTTTTAGTTGTAGCATCTTCTATGGTTGGGGCCTCATAGCCGTACCTAACAGATCTCCAAACCCTAACTCCTAGGGAACTCAAATGTGTGGTCATACGGGCTTTCCAATACGGATAATCGTTACCGTCGAAAAAGGGTGGCCTCGAGTTTGAGGCACCCTCTCGTGGTGCGTTCATGTCCATTTATACCCAGAAATAAACTCAGGTGGTTAAACCTAAACAGAGCAACCAAGCTCTGATACCAATTGAAATTATGCGGAAGCGTTTAATTTACTCCTAGAGGGGGGGTGAATAGGAGTTTTGATAAAAATTACCAGTTTTTAAGATGAATAACCAATTAAAAAATTATTAAATAATAAACTTGTTATTTGTCTTGATTAATTCAATTTAACCAAACCACAAGTAGTGCAATGAAAATAAAATGGAGACAAGATACGCACGATTTACGTGGAAAAACTTAGGGTCCTAAATAACCCTAAGCCAAAACCACGGCCTAACACTACTGCTTTATTCTATTAATAAAAAAGAAGTACAGATTGCGAAATAGTAAAAACCTTACCCCAAGCCTTTACCTATTCTCGCCAATCTCCGATGCTCCCAGAGCTTCTTCAAAATTCAATAGATGAACCACAGACTCCACGCCTGATCTCCGGATTCAACCGGCTCCGAATCAATCTCCAAAAGATTCGGCCACAGCAGTATACGGCACCACGAAACACGAACACCAAATGATATGATATGAAAAGTGTTGCTTGAAAGAAGTAACGCACAATGAAAATATTAATAGGATAAGCACAACTAGCAATTCATCTTTTTAATGAATCAATCAACGTGGATTTCATGCTAGCAGCCTAGCACACAAGATAAAACAATTTTTCTTCTTTCGGTTTTTTCCGTAAAAAAAATAATGTGCATCGAAAGATGTTCTTTTAGAAAGCACAATGGAAATATGTTTCTCTCCTTCCTTTCTGTCGTCAAAATAAAATGTGCATGAGCCTATTGATGGCTAATGCTCATATATATAGGCAATTAGATATTCCCATAAAAAAAACAAATAAAACTCTTTGTTTTCTTTTCCAAATAATGAAAAAAATCTTTCAAAGAATCCAAATCATGTGCATCCCTTATCAAGGTGATGCACCCATATATATAACCAAGGGAAATGCCGCCCCCCACCGAGAAAAAAATATCTCTGTGATTCTTTCCAAAAAATATAATAATGATAATAATAGTCTTCTAATTATACACATATGGAAAGACAAAAAGAAAAGAACGTCTCTTGATTTATGGAAAGCATATTTTCGAAGAGTTAAAAAGAAAATTTTTACTTGATGTAAACATATGTATATATAGAAAATACAATTTTTCGGAAAGGTAAAACAAAATATTTTGATTGATATCAATATATATATTTAGGTATGGAAAGCGAATTTTCGGAGAGGTTTATAGGAAATGCAAACATGCAAAAATATAATATTTTATTTAAAACTATGCATGATATGTTGTGCAATGCATTTACCTTTCACACAAGTAGATTAATTTCGCAGCGGGCAATTTGGCACAGAAATGGAAGGAGCATCGACCTAGCAACTACCCTTTAAAAAATCTACCCATACAATTCAAAATAAATTTACGAATGATGGTTTTTGTACAATCCCGGAAAGTGCCAAAATATCTAACAGTCTATGTGATTTCTAGGTTAGCAATCCAACCTAGAAACCTAATTGTTCATTATAACATTCACAATTTCATACCGAATCAACAGAGCAAAGCAATAACGATATAGTATGGGTGCACAGTGTTCTCATAATTCACACAATTCGAATCATGATGTTTGCACGCAATTTCATTAAATATTATACATGTAATTACATAAAACGTGAGGGTTAAAAGTGTAATTTGCAAAAATGTGGGGTCGTAATAGTAATTACGTAGGAACATAGTGCTAACAGAGCAATAAGTTGAGTCTAAGGGTATTTAAGTAATTTTACATGGTTTAGGGGTATTTTGGTAAGAAGACTAAGTAGGGGATTTTGGTAATTTTGACATGGTGAGCTTTATTTTAGTAAAATATCATGCCTTTGAGTATTTATAAATTTTCCTCCTAAATTTGCTATATAATTTCTATAACTAGAACCGTGTTTTAATTGGAGTATTACTAACCCTTAATGTAACGCCCCAAATTTCGGAAACATTAATTAAAACAAGAGATCTAAAAAGATTCATTTAATAATAGCGTTTTCTTAATAAGCAGCGGAATAACATAAATAGAAAAGTACTTTAGTCTGATACAATAAGAAACAGTACTTGTCGGAAAGTTAAATTACATTTGTCCAACACAAAAGTAAGGCGATTACAGAGCCTTCTACAGTTCTAGGTTTAGGTCCCACTCCCCATAAGTTCCTTGATTGGCTGCAGGGTCTTGATACTTGTTGCAATGTCCTCCTCTTCCCTCTTCGATACCTGGCATGAAACGCCAGGGCACACAGCACCATGAGTTTTGACACTCAGTAGCTAACTCCTACCCACTAACCCTTACATTACAAATCATCAACAGTTCATATCAAGGTGTGCATAAATAAGTAACAAGCATCCGGTTTCTTTATCTTCTTTCTAACTTAATTGTTCTCATAGATTATAAACCTTAGGAACGTCCTTCCAATTCAAAACTGATATACACAATTCCTAGTGGACTTTTCGGCTGGCGAGGCTCTGGTTCCGCTGACCCGATAATTGGGACCTTTCGGTTGACCAAGCTTTGGCTCCGCTGACCACGACTTAATTCCTGGTGGACTTTTCGGCTAGCGAGGCTCTGGTTCCGCTGACCCGAGAATTGGGACCTTTCGGCTGACCAAGCTTTGGCTCCGCTGACCACACTCAATTCCTGGTGGACTTTTCGGCTAGCGAGGCTCTGGTTCCGCTGACCCGAGAATTGGGACCTTTCGGCTGACCAAGCTTTGGCTCCGCTAACCACACATACTCTTTACTTTCCGGTTTCCATTAACTTAGAAACGTTTATGTGATCTACTACGTAAGTACCAACCCGGGATCCTATTTGTCCAATCTAACAATTCAATAATTTTATGGAATTGCAACACAACAAGCAAAGCAAATCGATAACGATATTTGAGGGTGCACATGTTTACAAAGTAATTTACAATGTCCATATGACTCTCCGGATGTTCACCCATAAATCCACAATTCATAAGTAATAGGGATTTAAGGAAGAAAAAAAAAGGTTTATAGAGTAATTTAGCTTATAGCTTTATAAAAAGTCACTAGGTATACATATATCTAACTTCCTTCTTAAAGAAATAATTCCATACCTTATATCTTAATTTATAAGATGGTTATTTATAAAACTCTTCATAAGTCATATATCTATAATTTAATATATAACATAGCTTTTCTTAAAAAAAATCATACTCAAGAGTTAGATAATGTACTACATAGCATTTTCCCGAAATAATAACACTATACTAAACATTAAGCTGAAGTGCTAGATTATAAAGATAATTTAGCCTATCCTTTTGATTTGATTACTCTTAAAAATGCAAGCACCCAACTATTGTAAAAACAAATAAGTAAATAAAAAAGAAAACAAATCACATTGATACGTGTTAACAGCCAACACTAGGTTCATGCAAATCATTATTACTTATCAAAGAGAGAGAAATTTGATTCATCGCCCAGCCTTCCGGCCTTAATCAATTCGGCGGGGTTCGACCCATTTTCATATTTCGGTATCGTTTCGTTCGGGCTCATTGCAAGCCCCAATATCAAATCTAAGGCTACTAAATATACTTAGGGTTAATGGATAAGAGGTTTCTACCTTTGATCCGGACGAAAAGCTCGGTGGTGGAATCCGGTAGAGTTTTGGTTGACGAAGAAAAATCCAATTTCAACAGAAACTTTGAGCTGTGCTACCGGGTTCAAACCTCAACCGTTTCACGTGATTCTTGTGTCTAAAATGAAGCTCTCGAAGTGCTCTACAATCTTCGTGAAGGAACCTAAACCCGAAATCCACTTTAACTACGAGAAAGATGGCAATTTGTGAAAGGTCAGAGAGCTGTCTGGAAAGTTACCCGAGATTTTTACTAAACTTTGGATGGCTATATCTCTCTCAAAACTCAACCGATTTGGGTGATTCTTGTGTCGAAATCGAAGTTCTAGAAGTCCTCTAAAACTTCTCTGAAGAAACCTAAGCCCAAAATTGTTTGTAACTATGAGGAAATCGTCTGTTTAAAGAGGTACGTGGTATGGACGCGAATGGAAAATGTGGTCGTGTGGGTGCAAGAAATCATTTCTCTTCTCCTTTCTCTTCTCCTCCTCCTTTCTTCTTATTTTCCAGAATCTCTCTCTCTTTTCTCCGCTGAAAGTGGGAAGGGGAAATGGGAGTTATGGAGTATTAGGAGAGCTTGGTGTAGACTTGAACCCTTTAGGTAATAGAGTTCATGGGAGGGGGTATTGTTTGTTGGATAGAGGAATGGCTTTTTGGGATGTGTTGGGTGGCCATTGGCTGGGAAAAAGGGCAGCTCAAAAATAGCCAAACAAGGATGGATGAGTATGAAAGGTGATAGATGTGTGTGTGATAGTTTAGTTAGGGGAATTGGTTAGGATAGTTAGGATATTTGGTTATGGTAAAGGAACATATATATGTAGTAATCAATTGAGCTAAGATAAATTGGCTAATTAGTAAAAGATTTTATGAAATCAAAATTTTATTCGAAAACAAAAATGGGCGAAATCCCGGGTCGTTACACTTAAAGGACAAATGGTAAATTATCACGTAGGAGGGCGTTTTGGTAATTCCACTATCTAATATCCATAATAAAATAAATTTAATTAATTCCTCAAATATAAAAAAAATTAATATTATTTTTTAATTTGTAAACCCTTTTTCCTTTTAAATTTAAATTATAATATTAATTTATACAATCCGGATCCCCTCAGGACTCCCGGATTTAGCTTAAGTCCGGACCTTCATTTTCAGCCATTGGATCGCATCCAATGGCTCTGATAAGAGCAAGCATCTCGCGGGTCAAAACGGAGCCCGGGTCCGGGTAAAACACCCCTACGGGTCGTTTGGAACTTAGGGTTGAATTGATAAAGGATTTAATTGATGTCCTTAATCATGCCAAAAATAGCAACAACATGGAATTTTACCAACTTAGCCTTGTCTCTGTACTGGGTACAACTTGACATATTATTGGGATACTTCTGGGGTACGGTAACTGTTGGTATGAATCACAGGGAAAAATCTCTGCAAGTGTTTCATGTGCCCAGTACGTACTTAGATGTACCATGCCAAATACTGGTTCTCAGTACTTTATGGGTATGAGTACGGTGGATGGATCCTCCTCCGGCGAATAAATATTTCCAAAATCGCAGGCGGCGAGTTTGGAGTGTTTGGTTTTTCTCCCGGAGAAGCAACTCGGCTTCAGCTCAAAGTTTTTGGCGTGACTCGACGTGACTCAGAGATGAGTTTGTCTCGGGTGATTAGCTTGGTTTTGAGTTTGGGTCCAGTTGTTATTTTCTGCTAGTTTTTTTGTTGCTCTCTTTAGTTTATTTATTACGTAGTATTTTCAGTTTTCTGGAGGAGCAGTAGAGTATCATTGCTTTTATCCTATTATGCTGCGTTTTCTGCTTTGTGGTTGCGTTTCGGATTACCCATTTGAGGCTTTGATTTCTGCGGCCCGCCTTTGGACGTGGGTTGCTCTCTATGTTTTCATCGAAGCATGTTCTTCCGACGGGGCATACCCACGCTCAGAACCTCGCGTGTCAGCGGAGGTTTGCATTGCTGTTCGTCCTTCAAATGGAGGCTTTGGGGACGGCGGTTGATGGAGGTTTTCCTCTCTCGCCGGGTGCTGCGGGCGTAAAGGCCTAGGTGGATTTCGAACCCTTGGTTTGGAGGCGGGGTAGTGATCGTGAGGTTGTTGGTTCTCCATCTGGACTTATTTATCTTTGGATTGACCTTGACTTAGGGGCTAGGTGCTTTCACCTGATACTCCACGTATACTCGGACCTTGATGTTCGTTTTGTGAAGAGAGCATTATGCTCGTGTTAGGGTGTAGGCATTAGTTTCCTTTCATGCTTCATTGTATATTTCCTTGTCCTTGTATTTGTTTGGAGAACCTTGTAAGTGCCGGATGGCATTTTGATGAATATAATGATGAGTTTCGGATCAAAAAAAAAAAAAAAAAAACTAATAGAAAAAATTGAAAACACAAACCTGCCTTTTGTTCTCTCACTTGTCCTTGGTCTTCTGTGGTTGATATGATAACTTGGTGGGGTGGCTCTGACACCTAATTTTAACCTTGAACCATTTTATTTGTTATGTGGCTGTCTCTAATTAGGAAACTAAATGATGGATGGTTCTCTCCTTCCTAATGAAATATTATTTTCCCCTCATCTGGAATTATTTATGACTAGAGGCTGGGGCACACGCAATGCGTGTGCAAGTCAAACTTTGATAAAAAAGAAAAGGCACAAAAGTATCTGGCTTATCATTCGATCATGTATGCATTGCATTCTTTTTTCCCCCTAAAAATAAGCTATATTTTATTTATTTAAGAAAAGTAATGTGACAAATTGAACATAATAATCAAATAATGCATTACCATTCTAACGCCGCCGTCGCCGCCGCTTTGTCCACGATCTAATCCCCAAGTCTTCTTCTATCAAATTTTGTAAATCAATTGTTTTTGTTATAACGGAGAACGGCCATTTTGTACAATAAAGGCCTATCTTTATGACCTGCATAGATATTAAACTCGATGTTGTTAGTTCGACAAAGAATGGAGTGTTGGAGAAATGTGATATCCTTACGCCCTCCTTTTTTTTTTAAACACAACATCAGGTCACATTTTGGTTTTTTGTTTTTTTTTACCACACGGGTAGTAACGTTGTATCAGTTGACAGTAATTTGGATGAGAAATATGAATTTTCGATATGGGGTTGCTTGGACAGAAAAATGAAAGTTCATAGTTTCATAAATACTACTCAACCTTGTAGGTTTATTTTTTTAATTTTATTTTCGGGGCATGAATAGTAAGCATATTTTTTTTGAAACACAACATCAGGTTACATTTTTTTTTGGTGGGGCATGAATAGTAAGCATTTTTTTTTTTTTGAAACACATCATCAGTCAGGTTAAAAAAAAATTTTAAAAAATTTTACCACACGGGTAGTAATGTTGTATCAGTTGACAGAACTTTGGATGGAAAAACATGAATTTTCGCAATGTGGGTTGGCTGGACAGAAAAATCAAGTTCACAGGGTCATAAATACTACTCAACCTTGTAGCTTTATTTTTTTTTTTTTTATTTTCGGGGCATGAATAGTGAGCATATTTTTTTTTGAAACACAACATCAGGTTTCATTTTTTTTTGGTGGGGCATGAATAGTAAGCATATATATATATTTTTTGAAACACATCATCAGGTTATTTTTTTTTTTTAATTTTACCACACGGGTAGTAATGTTGTAAAGACCCGGTAAATTGCATATATAATTAAGTGGGTATAAATTATTTTTAACTAATTAAAGTTGTTACAAGATTATCACTAATTACTAGATAAAGTCTTAGTTTGAATTTAATTATATATGTGTAAATATATAATCAGTTGTTATCCTAAAACAACTTCTTCTTCCCTTATCTCCTCACTTTCCTACTCTTACTAAACTACTCTACCAATATTTATCCCAAATTGGTCTTCTTCTTAAACCAATTGATACCCCATTATTCCTCTCTCACTCTCGGCAATTTCCTTTCCCCCAGAATAAATTCTATTTTTCCCCTCTTTTCACTCTCGACAATTTCCTTTCTCGCGCGCTCCTGGTTTGTGTATTTTCTTTCTCTCTCTCATAAAAATCGTACAAGTTTTTCCGTCACGATTTATTTATTTCTCTCTTTTTGTTGCAGAAATTCTAAATCCTCAGTGATTAATTGTTTGCAATCTCATACGTTCTCGATTTCCGTTGACGCGTTAGAATCGACGGAGGAGAGGTAGGGTTTCGGAACTTAACTTTTACTTAGGAATACTGCTTACGTGGTTTGTGTTTATATCATATACTGTGGGCTGTTTAGGGAAGTTATAGTTCGGTGTAATTTTTGCGGAAAAATGAATCGTTGATGAATCGTGTGGTTGAATTTGTATGAAAAGTAAAAAAAATATGCGAATGATGTATACTGTTTCTGTTTTTAAAATATTCGGACCATTTCGGGTCAGAACCGAGGAAAACTTATAACTGAAGGGTTGTAGATCTCGAAAAATTAAGTAACTTCCATATAGAACTCGTCTCAATCCGAGATTCTTAGAATTAGTTATGATTTTTCAAAGTTTGCCGTACTGTACAGTTTCGGGACAGATTCACTGTTTGACCTTAAAACACTGTTTTGTTCCATTTAGGATTGGATTTAGGCTTCGCTCAAAACAGTGAACTTGTGTTACATTTAATGAACTATTTTACTGTAAAATTTCGTGATTTTTGGAACCCGTTTGCTATTTTTAGTGACTGGAAAGATAATTGACTTGTTAGCATGCGTTATTCAATTTCTTTATTAAACTTTTAGTTACATGCTATAATTAGACGCATGTGATGTTTTGGCTTACTGGAATTATTAAATCATTTATCATGTGTTAATTAATTTTTGTGATTAATTAAATAAATGGTTAAAAGATGCGTGGCTGTTTATCGAATGTGGGGATGGGACGTTGTATCCGATATGGGTCTTGAGCCAATTATCGCAATATACTCCCAGGGGTATTTGAGCCGTGCCATAGGCCTGGAGAGTTAGGCATAGTGGACGGGAGCCCAATAGATTGTTTATATTGTGGATGGGAACCGATATCTGATAGCCTGATGAATTGGTATGAGATACCGAATTCATGAGGTGCATGAGGTTTGGGTTGTGAAACCTCGAGATTGATGATGAGAATTTTGAATCTACTGAATCTACTATTTTTGAGACATGTTGTGATAATCGGGCTGTATGCTTTAAAATTTATGTTTTATATGTTTGACTGTTGCATGAGTAATCTTTTGTAAATGGGTAGTTTCGGTACCCTATTGAGTGTAATTAAATCACTCACGGTGCTACTTTTGTGGCCCTGGCGTCCCCAACGCCAGGTACAGAAGGAGATGAAGAGCCGCCAGCTGAATTCAAGGCAATGGAGCAGCTAGGTGGGAAACAAGTGACGGACCCGTGGCTTTATCAGTAGGGATTTAGCTACATGGCTCTGTCCTTTATTTCAATCAAACTTTTAATAAATGTTTAAGGTTTCAGATAATGTTAATGTTCAATTTATTTCAATTGTAATAAGTTGGTTTACTTTTAAATTTTCCGGCAAAAAAAATTTAAGTACTCTTTAATATTATTAATGAAGTTGCATTTTATTTAAATAAATAATGAAATTTATTTATTAACGTACCCAATTTTCGGGGCGTTACAAATGTTGTATCAGTTGACAGAACTTTGGATGAGAAAACATGAATTTTCGCAATGTGGGGTGGCTGGACAGAAAAATCAAGTTCACAGGGTCATAAATACTACTCAACCTTGTAGCTTTATTTTTTTGTTTTTATTTTTTGTGGGACATGAATTGTAAGTATTGTTTAATAAATTGGAGCATAACCAATACAAGGATAATGATCTACTAAGGACTCCCTTAGCCAAATTTGGTGCGGACCTCACCATTCCGGATCAAATTTTGACAATCCGAACCGCTCAATGTTTTTAAAATGCATTTTTAAGGGTCCACGCGGAATAGCGTTTTTAACAAAAACTGATCGGATCAAGCCCTCCCGGGTATTTTTTTTTGAAGATTTTCCGCGTGGACCTTGGAAAATGCATTTTAAAAACATTGAGCGGTTCGGATCGTCAAAATTTGATCCGGAAAGTCGAAAAATGGCTTGGTCCGCACCAAATTTTGGCTAAGGGAGTCCTTAGTAGATTGGCTTCCACCAATACAATCTGTGAAAGAAGGAAAACGTGCAAACAAAGGCTGTGTTCGGAATGCTTTTGGAATGCTTTTCAAAAATGGGGCCTTGAAACACTTTCCAAAACAATGTTTATGACGTGAAGTTCTGAGGGCTCCCCACTTTTTGGAAGTTCTGAGGGTCCAAAACGTCAACCGGTCCAATCCCTACCCACGTACAAGTTTGACTGCAAAACCCAACAAGTGGGCCCCCCACTTTTCCTCCTCTCTCTGTGCAAAACCCAGCTGTGGGCCCCAGTCCAAAACCCAATTACCCAGCTGGAATGGGACCCACGTACTACTGCTGCTACAGGAGTTTGCATCCGATCACAAACTTCTTTTTGAGAACAAAAAAATACTTTTTCAGTTCCAATCCGAACACAGCCAAAAATGTTTGCTACTGACTAAAAAGTAAAAACTCAGTACTATTGATGAAGTAAAAAGTACTTGATGAATAAAAAATAGGTACCTTATATGGAACTATCCTTGTCAGAGCCTATATGCTTTTGTTGACTGTGCTCTCTTGGATACGGACAAAGCAACAAAGGAACATTTGAAGCAGGGGTGAAAAGTATTGTGCTTTGTTGAAAGAACACTGCTCTCTTCCTATTAAAGTTACTAGTAGTACTCTAGAGAAAGGTACCTTATGCCAGCCATGGTTTTTTCGATTTTTTCTGTGAGATAACTTTGCAGAGGGAGAAGTGTAACTGCAAAATTTGTACGTGGGTTCTGGGTCTTTGTACTGGGTATTTGCATGTTTACTCTTTTAGCCTGACGGTTATTTGTGCACAAGGTCAAGTAAAGTGGAATTAGCCTTTTTTTCCTGTGGCAGTTTGGGAAGGGTAAAAAGTGAGCCAGCCTCAACAACTGATGCACACCAAAAAGCTACTCCCCCTTTATATATTAGAATAGATTATTCAGGTAAAAGGACTTCTGAACAAAAAGAAGTTGGAAACAGTGGTTGATGCGGAAATGCAGGGTAATTATGACAACGAAGAGGTGGGGCAACTCATCCCGGTGGCGTTGCTCTGCACACAGAGCTCCCCCTCGCCAACGTCCCAGATGTCGGAAGTTATCAGAATGCTCCAATGCGATGGCTTGGTGGAGAGGTGGGAAGAATGGCAGAAAGAGGAGGTGTTCCGCCAAGAGTTTAGCACTACCCAACACCCAACTGTTGATTGGATCTTTGATGAGCTCAACGCAGATCAATTTTCCGATCCTAGATGACCCTTCATGTTTAGCCATATCTTTGTTCATATGATTTCGTTCTCTTTTGCTTTTTATTTTATTTTATTTTATATTTTGGTCTATAGTTTTATATATGTAGTAGATAATGTGGTCAGTTTCTAGGTGCCTGGCTGTGGAGGCACCGATATATCTTACTTAACAGTTTGTTGTATTCTACTAAGATCTCAGTTTGAAGTGGGCTTAGAGCTGAAGCATGACGAAGCAAAATTGTGTGTGATGAATACATCTAGTATACTGTAAACGAGTAATAAAAAATTCCCAAAGCCGATATGTACATGATTTGTTCAAACTCCACAGCTAACTTTTTCTAGAGAGAGAAAATGCTAGTTTTCTCCAACGGATCTATGCTAACTCCACCTCCGGTAACGGCTACTCTCCCAATCGGAATCTCAGAGGAGAACATCACCTCAAGAAAAAGACCATCTAGTTCGGAGTACAAAGAAAGTTAAAAACAACCACGATTTCTCGTCGGATATGGTGCAAGACCCCCTGGTACTGTGGACTCTTCACCCATTCAAGATACAATTATGACCAAAGCAAGTTTGGGCTAGTTGCCTTTTTCTTCTTTCTAGCGGTAAACAATTTATTAACCTAAACCAAAGCATGTTAAGAAAAAAAAAAGAAACAACCCAACCGCAAGAGCATCCCACGGCAGCGCAAAACCCGAAAAACGCACACAAATGGAGCAGACCATATGTAGCAATAAACGCAAACAAATGGAGTCGTAGCTACCATTGTAGCCAAGACCTCTGGCTGATATTTTTTCCGAATAAAGTTATTGTACGGGAGGTCAGCGCGAGACTCCCCGTTGACCAGAGTCAACGTTGACCCACTGTTGAGATCATGACAAGTGTCACCCAGGTGTCGCGATGTCCGTGCGACACGTGGCACTTTCCGCGGAAGGATCCGCGCGGGCATGAGTCGTCGCATGGAGGGGGCCACTGGCGTGGGACCCTATTGCACAAGGCGCCTCTACGGCGCGCACCCCAAGCCTAGTAAGAGAGGTGCTTGGACAACCATGGGCCATCCGAACAAGAGAAAAGTCCATGGCCCAAACGACTAGCGCGGCCCAGAACATGGGCGAGAATGCAAGAAGCTAGTCCGATTTAGCCCATGTAATTATACCTGCTGTGGTCTGAAGGCAGGACTCTGGGGGCCCCCTAAGGCTTGGCTACGGTATAGGCGCGACCGAACAGATCACAACCTTGCCCTAACGGGAATAAGGGAGATCTAGTGGCTTGGTGGCTATAAAGAACGAGAGGGTCGCTGCGCGGGGGAATGGCTCGTCACCGTGCGGGTCAGCTGCGTGGTGATGACGTCACCCATACGGTCAGGTTGTACGAAAAGGACACGTGTTATCATATTATAGGATGACAGTCTGGCACCTGATGATTGGTCCAAGGTGCCTATAAATATGGGACATTCCCTTTCAATGCCCAGAGGTTGGTGAAATCTTGGCAGAAGCGTATGCCATTCTAGAGAGAGAAAAGGGTAATCACTGAATGAGAGGAGAACATTCTCTCTGGTGAGATTCTTGCCCCATCTCCTAGGTCACCAAGGGTATCACGGATTAGACTGAGAGCAATCCACTGTCTTAGTCCTTTCTGTGCACACCTGCTCTGTTCTTCACCCTTCCTCTCGACCACCTCATTCTCTTTCCTACTGTGTCTTTACTGTTGATTATTCATACCTCTCCAGCTCATCATATTTGGCTAAAGCAAGAACCATATCCTACAGTTATTTAATTTAGTGATAATTTTAAATTTCTAATTCTATAATTAGTTAATTATAACCTAGACCCTAATTACATTATACATTTTGTGATTGTGAATATCAAAACGGCTTTGGGCTAAAGCCCGTATAGCAACCGCTTTAAGCCTTCAAATTTTGACTAGGGCCCTAATTATATAGGTTAATATAGTAATTAGGCCTATATAACAATGAAAGGCTTCTTCCGAGTCGGCCGTCTTTTGTCAAGGTATTCTCATTTAGGCCCTGCTCATATCACACTCTACATATTTAGGTCCTTTTCCACGCGCATCAACCCCATCGGCCGGAGTGCAAGTGCTTCCCCCGTTTTTTCGTTTTTGACTCTGACACCTAAGGCTTTTTTAATATTCCTACAGTCCTACACTCCTACTGGCTACTCTCTCTCTCTCTCTCTCTCTCTCTCTCTCTCTCTCTCTCTCTCTCTCACCTTTTTTATTTTATATTTCAACGTAAAATAACTTTTGTTTTACACAATTATTTTTTATAAAATTTATATATTTGAAATTTACTCGATGAGATTTTTCATCTGAATATGAAATTTTGTATATTTAAAAAAGTTATTTTATACCCATTACTTAATATATTCACACCCCATCTAAACAATTTACACCCTCCAAAATGAAAGAATTCTACCCCTCAAATACATAATTCAAACATCATAACTCAATCTCCAACATATACAATTCACACCCCAAAAAGAAAAATTCACACCCCCCTCAAATGCAGAATTCACACCCTCTAAAATGAAAGAATTCACCCCTAAAATACAAAATTCAAACATCACAACTTACTCCCGAAACACACAATTCACACCCAAAATTCCAGAATTTACACCTCTCAAATTTAGAATTCACACCTCGAAATAGAAGAATTCACACCCCTCAAATGCAGAATTCACACCTCAAAAATGAAAGAATTCACATCCCTCAAAATGCACAATTCACACTCTCCAAAAATAAAAGAATTCACCCCTACAATGCAGATTTCATACATCACAACTTACTCCCAAAATACATAATTCACACCCAAAATAACAAAATTCGGACCCCTCAAATGTAGATTTCACATCTTCCAAAATGAAAGAATTCTCAACCCCTTTTGAACAATCCACACCCTCTAAAATGAAAGAATTCATGCCCTTCAAATGCAGAATTCACACATCCTCTACACAATTCACACTCTAAAAAAAAAATTGTGTGTATAATTTTATATTCAATATGGATGTTATTTGATAGATTTCGTCAAGTGGGTTCTAAAATTTTAAATTTTACGGAAAAACGGATGTATATAATTAAAAATATTAAATTTTAAAGTTTAAAAAGTAGTAAAAAGGAGAGAGAATAGAGAAATAGAGAGAGTTACCTTATAATCTAAACAATCTGTGCAAAAAGTCAACAAATTTCTGTTTTGGTTTTGCCGTCTTGTCTTAATCAGTTGCAGAAGAGTGAGAGGGTGTTTACCAAAAAGCAATTATGGAGTGGGGGCCGTGGGGCACGCGGAAAAGGAGAGAGAAGAGAGAGAAAGTCAGTGGACAGTTGACCTCACGCGCGTCAGGGCTTATTAGGAAGTGGAAGATAAAACAAGACTTGGACGGAAGCCCCCACAAAAAGTGCGGACGGCTTGGAATTTCCTTATTGTCTAATAATTTTAAGGGCCAAATTTAAAATAAGGCCCAATTAAAAAAGCCCAAAACATGACATAATTTTGCTCCTATTTTGTCATGTTATTATGAAAAACTAAGGGGGACAAGGTGTAAAAAAAAAAGTTAATGGACTCCTATTTTGTCATCTTCCCCATTGAAGTGGAGTACTGTCCAGAGATATAATGGATTGCAAAGCAAAACCCATTCCTAGCGGATTGGAGTAAAATAATATACTTACTAATGGACTCAATTCCTTCCTCCTTTCTCTCCTCATTTTCCCTCTCAAATCTCTGTGTAACGCTACCACCCACACCATCATCTAATTGCCCCCCTCTCCTCCACATCTCCGTCGTTAGAATCGAAGAAAAACCACCCATTTGATGACATAATCAACACCTTCATCGACCATCCAATTAGCCCATCGGTTGACCCAAAACAGGTCCTCACAGACAACTTCACCCACGTCGCCAACGAGCTCCCGCCGACCGAATGCACGGTTGTTTCCAGCACCCTTTTGCCCTCCCTCCACGGCGCGTACATCCGAAACGGACCTCAGTTTCTCCCACGTAGCTCGTACCACCTATTCGACGGCTACGAAATGCTCCGGCATCTTGTAACGCCCTCAAATTTTAAAGTAAAAGTGATATAAAATCCACGTGGAAAGTCAATGAGATCCAAAGTCCAGGTCAAAGTCCAAGCTTGACTCGTAAGGTCAAAGTCATACACAAGATAATTCACAGGATTCCCATGCCCCAAATAAGTACATGAGTTATCAATGTTATTACAAACCAAGTCAAAGATGAAAATTCAATTAAATTACAAAATCGTCTTTTCAAAAATATAAGTTTCAAAATGGTAAAGTAACTCCTCCGTTAAGCTTTCAAAAGATATGCATGCATACACTCTAAGCAATCCATATCATACTCTGTGCTAGGTACCTAAAATTATTAGGGTGAGCTCACTACCCCAGTAGAGAAAAGTCTATCAATCCTAAATGCAATGAAATGCAAGTGAGTGATAGACAAAGGAGGCACAAGTCACGTAACAAGTTTCAAGAAACTTTAATGATTAAAGGATAAAAAACCAACCCATAAGCCACTAGATTTCCTTTACTATTATCCCTCGTATCCGATATATACTCGACACGTCATATGTCTCCTAAACATTTTGCATACACATCTCATTCCTTTAAAACATTAGATTACACTCCGAGCATGCCATATAGGTCCCTTGTCACTCCGGGCAAACCATAAAGGCCCCATGTCACTCCGGGCATACCCTATCGGGCCTCGTGTCACTCCGGACATACCCTATCGGGCCCTGTGTCATCATTACCACATAGTAAACTTCATTTCATGCTCATTAGTATCGCCATGGTGTCCATATGTCTCATCGTCTTAATTAATCGTTCATCTCAATTCACGTATGTATCATCGCATAACTCCCACCCACAACTCTCTTTTAAAAGATTTCATGCATCTGTACGCGTCCCACAAGTGCTTTCGACCATTGTGTCCTAAAAAATATTTGAACAAACAACAATAAAACAACATAAAGTTCATTTATCAAGTCTAGGACAAGTTTATCTAAAAGAAATCACAAGTTTCTAAACTTTAGAGGAGGATTCGAGCCTTACCGAAGGTTTAAAGAACAAGAGAATGAGGTATTAAAGAACAATGGATAAGTGTATTGATACACCATTTCGGGTGTATCAATACACCATTTCGGGTGTATCAATACCCAAGTCGCGAAGTTCCAGACATCAAGTGTATTGATACACTTTTCATGATGTATCAATACACAAATTAACTACAAAATTCAGAGAGCAAGTGTATTGATACACTATTTCTGGTGTACCAATACAAAACTGTACACGAAAATTTTCATGGCAGAGGAAATATTTCGGATGGGTCTCCACCAACTTAATGAGATAAGGCTCCCAACACAAATTTCATGGTACAAACAACTTATATGTACTAGAGAGCAATGGATCATCAATAATCTTTCAACAACTCCATGAGAACAAGGATCAATTCCAAAAATCAAGCCAAGTATGATTAGAATGAGTTTTCTCAAGGAAAGATAACACACCATATACAAGATTGATTAAGAAGAAGCTATACATACACCCACACCACATTAGCACTTAGAAAAGGTAAAAATTTTCCTACCTTAATGGATTTTGAGCAAAACCCAACAAACCCTAGTTCCTCCACTTGAAACCCACCGAAAATCAGCCCTTTCCCGAGTTCTCTTACGCGATTCAAGCTCTCAAACACTGGATATACGAAGGATTTGAGGCGTTTTGACTAGGGTATCAAGAGTTTGGGTTGATTTTTGGGAGAAATATAGAGAGAGATAGTGAGTGCCGAAAGAGAGAGAGTCGACTGTTTTGAAATTGGGGAGAAAATGAAATTATTTTTCTCCTCCCCCTGACTTATAGAGGGCAATCACACCCTCACCCCCCTTAACTTGGTAAAGTGCTACATACAAGTCCATGTTTTCCTCATTTTCTCAAATTAACCCACCTTTTAAACTTTAAAAGCATTTCTTCTACGATACCCCAATTTTTAAATCAAGAAAAATATTGCAAGAATTTTCTGGTCTTTACACATCTGCTGCTCCGTTGATTTTGATTGAAATCGGAGATGCAAAACTGAGGTCAGATTAATTTGTTTATTGTTTTGATTTTCATCAATGGTGACCTGATTTTTCTGGTTTTGATCGATTTTGATTGATTTGTCTCGACAGTTTGACTCTGCCAGCCGCTTTTGTTTTTCTTTTTCTTTTTGATCGATTTGTCTGGGTTCCAGATGAGAAGAAGAAGGGTTCTTAAATACCGCTGCGAAATACTCCTTGTGCCCCTCAAATTAATAGAGAGGAGTAACAGCGTGACGGGTAGAAACCTTGATGCTGATGCCATTTTGGAATACTGTTTTCGATTGTTGGTACAGATCCGAGAGTCTTCGAGAAATCTGAACGCCTTGATGATGGAACCTATTGAAACGTGCTTCAAGGCACGTTACAATATCGCTTTCCGAAAACAGTATTCACCCCCACCGTTTGTGTGCACCGGGTTGATAGCGAATCTGTTCGAGAATACAACGAAGCCCGATCAAATAATCTTCTGCCTGCGTCTACACAAACGAAGGACGACAGAATACCGAGTCAAATTTGTGATCAAATGAACTAAGGATTTGTTAACACAATTTCTGCAGAGTAACGGTGTAACAAAACAAGAAAGCAACTAGAAAGTTTTTTGGCAGAGTAATGGCGTTAAGAATCTGTTTGAAATGAATGTGCCTAGGGCTCTATTTATAGACTCAAATGCACATTTTCGCATGGGGTTGCACCCTTTCATCAAGGGTCGCATTCTTTGACCAAGATTGCACCATTTTACCAAGGTTGCACCCTTTCATCAAGGGACTCATCCTTTCATCAAGGGACTCATCCTTTCACCAAAGGTCGCACCATTTCACCAAGGAACGTACCCTTTCACCAAAGGTCGCACCCTTTCACCAAGCGTCGCACCCTTTCGCCAAAGGTCGCACCATTTCATCAAGTAGTCAACAACCCAAAACTCTTTTAGAAGCTTTCTCAAGGCACAAGGAATATTTTGATAAAACCCCAAACTAAAAACCCACAAAGAATATTTTGATAAAACCCCAAACTAAAAATTCATTTTATTTTGATAAATTCTAACTACCCAAAACTCTATTTAGTGTTAGCAATTATAGAAGTTACACTAGCGCAGAACCAACAGCGGTTCCGGTTAGTCTTTTGCGGCGAGATTTTTCTTTTCTATACCACGATGACAAGCAATTATAGAAGTTTACTATTCTTCTACATGGACAGCAAAGATTCTTTTTTTTTTTTTTTTTTTTAGTACTGTCAACTTTCGCACAAAACTATTAACATATTAAGTCTCATTCACTAATTTTTTAAATTTTCATGTACTCCTCTACTTCAGAGTTTTTTTTTTTTAAAAAAAAAAAAATTAAGTATTGTTGCATTTGTATTTACTAACATTTCCATTTCCTACTAATGTACATCCACAGGTTTTGATTCAAGCAAGACTCGGCATTCAATAAACGAATTGTACTTTCCAAACCTTTATTCGCCTTTCATAATACTTACTATATATAGAATATAGAATGTAGATAGTTCAAGCCCATGTCATTTATCTTTTTATGATCCCGTTTTTAATCAACAGTTTCTTATATAACCACCCCGTTTATGGTACCGTTTGGTGTTTAAAATGCTCATTTCTAATTTCTTACGTTTTTATTTTCTAAATTAATTATAATATGTGGCATCTCACTATTGATCGTGCTTCTAACTTCCCGGCGTTTCACCCTTCCTCACCCACTTCAGTTTTTTTCTTTTTTTAGTTCAATTTAATACTAAACTAACAAAACAATTAATTTTTTTACCTAGCTTTTACGAGCAGTGAAACGAAGATTAGAATTCAATGAACTATAACTCTACTGGCATTTGGAGTTCCATGTTATCCATTTTGTTTATATATCATTTTCTTAGGTGTTCATAGTACATCAACAATTCACGAGTGTCAAATTGTCATCATAACTCATTTTTAGAATTCGTCATTATCATAACAAGAGTTATTTCTTTAATTGTTATCGTGTAGTTTGAATACTTTTTTTCAAAATTATTGTTCATATTTATGTCTCAATTATATACTCACTGCTATGCAATTTTACTCACCGTTATGCAATATATGTCATGCGGGTTGGGGGCATGCACATGCTATCTATTATGCCATTTTCATATATTGGGTGTATTTGTTGTCTCGCCCGTGCATAGCAGGGGTACAACGCCAGTGGCGCCTACATCCATGTATTTCGGTCCTGCGACAAGAACTTGTGAACCCCTCATCCGTAAGAAACAATTGTTCAATCATTGACCCACACTCAACGACTTGTGAAGCGTCTTTCCGGATTTTTTAGCAAACTAATCTCTTTTTTCAAACTAATTGCGAATATACTTTACTTTTCAAACTAGTATTTGTAAAAATACTCCTCAAATTGCGCTACTCTCGTAAAACGTCAATCGAAATTGCGCTAAGTGTGACGCGCTGGCAGACCGTCCCGTAATATGCCACGCAAGCAGAAAGCGTGATTTGGAATCGAGCTTCCTCACTTTTTTTTCATTAAGTGTGTTAATCACACAAAAAAAACGCAAATGAAAAAAAAAAAAAAAAGTGAGGAAGCTCAATTTCAAATCGCGCTTTCAGTGAGAAAGCTCGATTCCAAATCGCGCTTCCGGCTTGCGTGACATATTACAGGGTGTTGTGTCGGCGACACACTTAAGCTACATTTTTCGATTGACATTTGTGATTTAGCGATTGAATTAAATTAAAAAAGAGTATTTTTATAAATAATTTGGAAAATAAAGTAGGTTGGCAATTAATTTGGAAAATAAAGTAGGTTGGCAATTAGTTTGGAAAATGAGCTACTTAGCGAAAAAGCTCCGTCTTCCCCTCCCACGCGTATAGTTACGAGTAACAACTGTCTCTCTCTCTCTCTCTCCCGGCAAGTGAGAGAAAACTTCAGGAGCGACCTTTTTCGCCAAAGTCTTTAAACTCTAACTACTACGACGACGAAGACGAATATTCCTCTTCAGTCTCCCATTATCCGCGGCTATGAGTAGTAACTTCCAATTTCCCCCTCCAGTGTTGTGTGTACTGGAGGGGGAAGAAGAGGAGGAGGGGGATTTGTCTTTTATGGCGATCTGGGCCTCTTCTTTTACTTGTATTGGCCTAATTCTGTTGGCTTCTGGGTTATCACGGGCCTCCGGCGATACACAAGGTGAATACTGATCGTTCCCTTTTTCCTCGTTTATGTGTTGATTTCGACCAGTTATTTGCGTTATCTCGTTGTGTGTCCATCCCTGTTGTTTCGATTGTGGTGTACTCCTTCCGTCCCAATTTGCTAGTCTTTTCTGTAAGTTTGTTCATGCTATTTTTAAATTGTTTATATCTTTTGATTATAATGTATTATGTGATTTTGAAGCTTTTTGTAAGTTTGTTCGTGCTATTTTTAAATTGTTTATATCTTTTAATTATCATTATAATGTATTATGTGATTTTGAAGCTTTTTGTAAGTTTGTTCGTGCTATTTTTAAATTGTTTATATCTTTTAATTATCATTATAATGTATTATGTGATTTTGAAGCTTTTTGTAAGTTTGTTCGTGCTATTTTTAGATTGTTTGTATCTTTAAGTATAAATATAATGTATTATGTGATTTTGAAGCTTTGTTTAATAGTATTACTTAAAGATCTATTAAAGTAGATTCATATTTCATATGAAAAATATTGTTAAGGAAAATGATTTTAACACCTCATTTTCTTATAAATGCACCCCTTTTTTGTCTTGAAAAGGGGGGTGAAAATCATTATCAAATTCAGCAATGCCTGCGGTAAATTTATAAGAA
Organism: Vaccinium myrtillus; assembly: GCA_016920895.1. Taxonomy (NCBI): domain Eukaryota; kingdom Viridiplantae; phylum Streptophyta; class Magnoliopsida; order Ericales; family Ericaceae; genus Vaccinium; species Vaccinium myrtillus. The sequence goes on along the minus strand of CM029278.1, from coordinate 27,072,539 downwards.
AAGGGGGTGTGAAAGTTATTACCCTATTGTTAATTAAGAAATATATTTAATATCTTATCCAGTTAGAATATAACGAGTGACCAAGAAATTGTAACGGATGGAGCATTTGTGTTGACTCCACATTATCAAATTCAGCGATCTCTGTTGTAAATGATTTCTTAACATTGATTTGAACCTAAATTCATGTGAGAACTTGTCCCAAGTCAGTTAATACTAACTTAATAGTTCCTTCAAAACTGAGTATACGAGCTTGGATGGCCTCTTCAATCATTGCTAGTTAGTTCGAGTTGAATGCTTTAGCGTGGTATGGACAAGGCTTTCTAATGCTTGCACAATTGATATCCCCTATGTTTTTGCCATTGGTGCACTTTGTTTTCTTGTGATTTCTATGTTATGATCCTCTTCTAAATCTCTAGAGTGTGGGATCAGGTGTGGCATAGCTTGTCCTATGTTGGTTATACCTCCAAAATTAGTAGACAAGTCGCAATGGCCTCTCTAGTTATTGCCATTTGATTTTGAGTTTCATGCTTTTATAGAGAATTGTTACTGAAGATTTGGATGATTTGCAAGTCGCTGGTTTTGAAATGAAAAGTTGATATATTGTGTGAGAAACTAAGGGTTCTATTCATTCAAAACCTCAGGAGTGCAATTTTTGTATGTGTTCAGGAATAAATTATGTTACCCTATTTTTTAGAATGGTTAAGTTCTTTCTTAATAACCGTGTTATATTTGTACTTACCAACTTTGACTTAATTCACGGAATCCAAACTAAAAAATATGCATGTAGGTTACTTAACCAGTATGAAGTAATTAAGGATTTTGAAAATTATCATTGCTTTCAAACATCTCCGTGTTCTATTGAATGGTCAGGGTAGACATTGATATAATGCAACCCCCTTTTTTGTGTGCTAAGTCGTCAATCAGCTTTGTTGCTTACTTAGATAATGTTTTGGCTGATTGTTTCATCCTCTTGATGAGAATACAATGGTTTGTCTCTTTCTGAAGAGCAGGCGATGCTTTGATTGCACTGAAAAACAACTTAGTTGATCCTGACAATTTTTTACAAAGTTGGGATCCTGCAATTGTCAATCCCTGCACATGGTTTCATGTCACGTGCAACAATAATAGCGTTACAAGAGTGTAAGCTACTAACTTGTTCTATAGTTCTGGTGATCCATGCGTTTGTCATGTAATTTGATACTTGAAACTCCTTTTGCTTTCAGTATTTCCACTGTTGTTAGTGCAATGAAAATTCTTCTTTCCCTTTTTGTACACCTAGTGCTCTTGGGAGTGCAAATTTGACTGGGGAACTCGTTCCACAACTTGGGCAGCTTACAAGTCTGCAGTACTTGTAAGTATGACTTTGTTTTAGAAAAGGTGGTTTCACTTAAACCTGTTTTGTTGACATTAGTTGATTCTCTCTCTCTCTCTCTCTCTCTCTCTCTCTCTCTCTCTCTCACACACACACACACACACACGCACACATTTACAAGACCCTGAATCGTAGAGCTCGTTATCTTATCTTATGATTTATCTTTGCGTTGGTAACAAGTAGTTGCACATGCTCCTTGTTTTTTCCACATCCCTATGTTATGCTGCTTCTAAATGCATGTTGATTTGTAACATTTCGAATAATTGTACGGCAATGGACTCAAGGAGTATGTGGTTCAATTCTTTATTAGCTACAGCCTAGTTCACATCTGTTTCCTACTTTGCGGTTCATTTATATCTAGCTTACAAGGATATAAAGATCAATTCACTTTGAAGATATTCGTTCGTGTTAGGATTGTAACCTAAAAATTCTACTCCACTTTGGAAGGGTATGATATTAAGCCATGAGCAATTATTAAAGACACTTTGCAACAGAAAAGTAACCTTGCTTTGGAAGCCTAGTTTTTTGAATTATCCATAGGATCTTTCACCATGCTGTGTAAATGACAAGCTGTAGGCCTTATATTTTCTAGATTCCACTATTTGGACAAGTAGTCAACATACAGGTGTTGATTCCTCATAGTTTAAGAACATGCTCTTTCAGACATACTTGTACTTCATTATAATAAAAAAATACTTTATAATATTAATCTTCTTATTGCTATAGAAGAACAATTTACTTAGGTGCATAATTATTGTGCTCTGAATTAGTTTGTTGCAATTTGAATTTTTGGGTTAGCAAAATGGTAGCTTATGAAGCCTCTCCTATTCCCCTTGTAGTTAATTTTAGCTTGCTATTTTGCTCAATCTTCTATCTGCTAACAGTACGTTAATATATTCAAGACTTGAATGTGGAATGTAAGTGCAGACCTTTAATATACTTCGATATCCTAGCATTAATTTTCCATTTACTGGTAACCTCTTCCCTATTTGTATGTGTTGTGATCTATGAAGCACGGATACTCTATTTTGACCTCCGTATCGCGTATCGGACACGTATCGGATACGGATACGCTCGGATACGCTCCCGATACGTATCGGATACGTTTTTTAGAGTATCCGTAATTTAAATTAAATTTTTATTATTCGGATACGTTTTGGATACGCTCCAATACGTTACCGATACGCTCGGATACGCTCCCGATACGTATCGGATACGTTTTTAGAGTATTCGGATACGTTTTTTAGGTTTTTTTTTTTTTTTTTTGTGCTGTAATGGTGAACATGTCTAATGAAATTTTAGGAACTAAAAATTATATATATATTTATAATATATTTATTTTTATATTTTTATATTCAACGTATCCCCCAACGTATCGTATCCGACTTTTTGGAAAAATCGCGTATCCGCGTATCCGTATCGTATCGTATCCGTATCTCGTATCCGTATCCGTGCTTCATAGGTTGTGATTGCTCATAGTTGATTTATTAGGGATACGGCTTCTCTCTATCTCACTGCATGGACTGGAGCATGCTGGTGGGTCCCAACACAGGTCCCATTTGTATGGTTCGAACCTTTTATTCTGTAGGTCCCATTGTGCAGATCAACATTGAAAAAATCAACTTTTAGCCACTGTTGTTTGTTTAAGAGAGAGAGAGAGAGAGAGAAAAGGAGAAGTGTAGGGTGTTAATTAACCCTAACACATGAAACCTTTATTTATATTATGGGACGACTAGATACATTACTTAGCTAGCCAATGTGGGACAAATACTAGTAAGCACTAATAAGCTATTCTAACACTCCCCCTCAAGCTGGAGAATAAATATCACAAAATCCCAGCTTGTTACATAAAGACTCTAAACGCGGTTTAAACAATGGTTTTGTGAAGATGTCGGCCAACTGTGCTCCTGTAGAAACGAATGGAGTAGATATCACACCACCATCTATCTTCTCACGAACAATGTGACAATCAACTTCAATATGCTTCGTTCTCTCATGGAATACTGGATTTGAAGCAATATGTATTGCCGCTTGATTATCACAATACATAGGAATAGGTAACTCCACATCAAAACCTAACTCCTTGAGTAAAGCTCTCAACCACACAATCTCACAAGATGTGTGTGCCATGGCCCGATACTCTGCTTCTGCGCTAGACCTTGCGACCACTGTTTGTTTCTTGCTTTTCCATGTGACCAAATTGCCTCCAACAAAAGTACAGTACCCAGTAGTGGATCGTCTATCAGATGGTGATCCTGCCCAATCAGCATCGGTAAAGGCTTCAATCCGTAAATGTCCATTAGACCGATAAAACAGACCACGTCCTGGATGAGCCTTAAGATATTTCACAATACGAAGACAAGCTTCCCAGTGTGGAAGTCGAGGTGCGGACATAAACTGACTCACCATACTGACAGCAAAAGAGATATCAGGACGTGTATTTGTAAGGTAATTCAACTTACCAACTAAGCGACGATACCGGTCTGGATGAGGAAATATCTCCCCCTGATCAACACAAAGTTTCACATTAGGATCCATTGGGGTCTCCACAGGTTTTGCGCCCAATAAACCTGTCTCTTCAAGAATATCCAATGCATACTTCCGTTGGGACAAACTAATTCCATCCTTGGATCTTGCTACCTCAATACCCAAAAAGTATCTTAGCTTACCCAAATCTTTAGTATGAAATTGTCGCTGTAAGAACTGCTTCAACTCCTCAATACCCTTCTGATCATCTCCAGTAATAATGATATCATCTGCATATACAATCAACACTATTTTTCCACGCTCTGACTGAAGAGAGAAAACAGAGTGATCCGAATGGGAACGACGCATACCAAATTGCAGCACAACATCACTAAACCGACCAAACCAAGCTCGAGGGGACTGCTTTAGACCATATAAGGCTTTGCGAAGATGACAAACCCGAGAACGCTCCCCCTGAGCAACAAACCCAGGAGGTTGCTCCATATAGACCTCCTCGAGCAGATCACCATGTAAGAAGGCATTCTTGACATCCAATTGAAATAAGGGCCAACTTAGAGTAGCGGCAAGAGAAATAAGAATCCGAACAGAGTTTATCTTAGCAACTGGGGAAAAAGTCTCTGCATAATCAACCCCATATGTCTGTGTATAGCCTTTGGCCACAAGGCGGGCCTTATACCTCTCAATAGTGCCATCCAGATGATACTTGACTGTGAATACCCAACGACAACCAACAGTAGTTTTACCAGCAGGAAGAGAAACCAACTCCCAAGTGCCATTATGATGAAGAGCAGACATCTCATCCTCCATAGCTTTCCGCCACTCAGACATAGATAAAGCCTCCTGAACAGTGTTAGGAACAAAAACGGAAGAGACCGAAGTAGTAAAAGCACGAAGGGACGGTGACAAATGATTATAGGAAACAAACTGAGCAATAGGATGTATAGTGTAGGACCGAATACCTTTACGATGGGCAATAGGACGATTAAGGTCGGCGAGATCCCGCAACGGAGGAGAAGACGGAGCGGTGGGCGAAGGTGGAGCTGGTTCTTCAGAGGGCTCGGGCTGAGAATGTGCTGGCTGAGATGGCACTGGTGGAAGTTTAGGACGACGAACATACACCTGCAAAGGTTTTGGTGGAGGAAGACCAGTACCTGATGGGACAGCTATAGGAAACACAGACTCAGATGCAAACCGATCATTTGTACTGACAGGCTCCGAATAAAACGGGAGCGACTCATTAAATGTGACATCAGCACACACAAAATGACGACGTAAAGATGGAGAATAACACTTATACCCTTTTTGAGTCCGAGAGTAACCAAGAAAAATGCACCTAATGGAGCGAGGGTCAAGTTTGCTTCGGTCAGAATCCAGAGCATGAACATAACATGTGCACCCAAAAATCCGAAGGGGTAATGAGTAAAGAGGGCGACCTGGAAACAATACCTGATGGGGTATCTGACCTCCAAGAACAGTAGAGGGCATACGATTAATTAAATAGCAGGCGGTAAGAACTGCGTCACTCCAATAAGACTTAGGAACTTGCATTTGAAATAACATTGCACGCATAACTTCTGATAAATGTCGAATCTTGCGTTCGGCAACTCCATTTTGCTGTGGAGTCCGAGCACAAGAGGACTGGTGAATAATACCGTGATCATCAAAGAACTGAGAAAGACTATTTTTAAAATATTCACGGGCATTATCAGAACGAAATATGCGAATGCAAGTATCAAATTGGGTTTTAATTTCCATATAAAATGACTTAAAAATAGAAGATAACTCGGACCTTGCTTTCATGAGATAAAGGTAGGTAACACGAGAGAAATCATCGACAAAAATAACATAATATTGAAAGCCAAAAATATTAGGAACATGCATTGGACCCCAAACATCAGAATGAACTAACTCAAAAGGACGCGACGCACGACTCTCAACTCTAGGAGAAAAAGATACTCTATGATGTTTGCTAAACTCACAGACTTCACATGGCAAAACATCCACACGGCTACATGAAGGCACTAGCCTTTTAAGGTTCTGAAGGGATGGATGACCAAGACGACAATGATATTGATATGGTGACACTGATGACTGAAGAGCAACAGAGCTAGGGTGAAAATCATCGGTAAAATAATACAAGCCACCACGTTCCACACCGCCACCAATCTTTTTCCCCGTCTTGAGATCCTGAAACACACAACCATTAGGGAAGAATGTGACTGAGCAATTCAAAGACTTGGTAAGTTTACTAACAGACATAAGATTTAATGGAAAACGAGGAACTTGCAGTACGGAATCCAAAGTAAGAGAGGAAGTAACATGAACAAAACCCAAACCAGTAACATTGGTGGTAGAACCATCAGCTAAGGTGACACGAGATGGTTTACCGAGAGACTTACGACCGGAAAGAATAGAAGGAGTACCAGTCATATGATCAGATGCACCAGAATCAATAACCCAATGATTAGAAGAATGAGAAGATGCAAGGCAAGCAGCGGAGGAACCTGTCTGAGATAACGTAGCAATGGAAGAACTTGTCTGTAGTGACAGTAGGCGTTGGTATTGTTGATACTCCTTTGCTGAGATAGTCACCCTACTGTCGGTAGAAGAATGAGTAAACTGTCTAACATCCTCAGAAATAGCAACCTGATGAGACCGGAGAAAACCATAAAGATCATAACAGTACTCCACTGTATGATTGGTACCCCCACAATGGGTACACTGTCGAGTACCATAAGCAGAACTTCCACAATTAGAACTACCACGACGAGAACTACCTCCCCCTGTCATGTGACCGCGACCAAAACCATCACGACGACGGAAATTAGAACCACGACCACCAAAACCAAGGCCAAAACTACCAGAAACAACTGAAGCAGACTTCATCATAAACAAACCCAAACACCAACTCGGAATCTACTAGCAACCAAACAACCAACAAACTTCGCGACTATCCACCGTATGAAATCAACATCTACCAACAAATCAAAAATTGATCAATAAATCAACCAACCGCTACCTCTAGCAGAAGAAATAAACCACAACTACAAATAACTAATCAACTGAGTGCCGAGAGCCAAATAACAGAGAGAAAAGCCACCAACAAACTTCTCTGCAAAGAACCAGAACTAGAACCAGAAGCAAACTTCTCCTCAGACATGTTGCCAAATAACAGAGAGAAAAGTAATCACCGACAAACCAACTCACTAATTAACCCACTACTTCAATACCAGACCACCAACCCACCAACCGATCAACTTCGTCTACCAACTAACTGAAAATCAACATAGTTAAACCACCACAAGAACAACTACTGACAGAAGCAATACCAGTACACAAATAATCACCACCAACTGCCAACAAAAAGCACATATCAGTAGTGTTGTAGGTGTATACCAAGTGACCAAGGAACCTTTAGTACATGTTGTAGACTAAGCAAACTTCAAAGATCTCGTCGAAACAATACACCTTCAGTGCATATCAATAATCACCTTGAGATGAACAGTGATTGATGAATAGTGAACAGTAACCGATGAACAGTGCGATGATGAACAGTACCGATGAACAGTAACAATGCGATGAACAGTAATAGTGCCGATGAACAGTAACAGTGCGATGAACAGTGACAAAGTCTAGGTTCGTGGATTGGTCGATTGTGGCTAGGAATGTCGATTGGGTTGTCGATCGGTGAGGCTGGATGGTTAATTGGGGGATTTAGGGTTTTGATTGGTAGAAGACAATGGTTGCTAACTTGCTAGGGTTTTTTATTTATTTATTTTTTTTTATGACGATGATGGTTTATGGTGGAATCAGAACCGGCTCTGATACCATGTTGTTTGTTTAAGAGAGAGAGAGAGAGAGAGAGAGAAAAGGAGAAGTGTAGGGTGTTAATTAACCCTAACACATGAAACCTTTATTTATATTATGGGACGACTAGATACATTACTTAGCTAGCCAATGTGGGACAAATACTAGTAAGCACTAATAAGCTATTCTAACAGCCACTAATTCATCGGATGTGCTGTGGAAAAAAATGAATGGTGTATATTCAAAGTCCATTTCATCAAAATATAATCAATTCATGTCGCTACAATTATTGGATCAAGCTAATTTTTTCACGGATGATTTGCACGACCGGGTTTAAAAGATGTACCACTAGAATCATCAAAATGACCACCAATAGCGCGTTCAGACTGCGTTGTGGACTTGAGAGAGAAGCCATCTCCTTCTGTTATACATATTTCTTTATTTTCTTTTCTTCTCCGTAACTCTTTCCTTTTTAACCGACTTTCTAGCTTCCTGCGTGCTCCCGCCATTGACGTATTTTTCATAACATGTTTCTGTCACAGTGAAATTTACGGTAACAACATAAGTGGACGAATTCCTAATGAGCTCGGGAATTTGACAAAATTGGTGAGCTTGGATCTTTATCTAAACAACTTGAGTGGTCCCATCCCGAAAACATTGGGCAATCTTCAGACATTACGTTTCCTGTATGAACTACACATCCTTTGCCTTTTACTTCTACAATAGATATACTCTCCTCCTGTTGTAACTTGCTTCCATTGCGTTTCTATTCTGTTTGAAGACTTGTACAAGTGGGTTGGTTATGCACTGATATGTTGCTATGAATAGAGTGAAATTGTTTCTTCTTTTCAGTAATTTCTTAACCAATTTAAGTCAAGATTTTTGTTACTTTCCATATGTTTTAGCGTGGTAGACTGGTCATTCAGCCCAGGATTTTGCCAGTGTGGTTGGAATCAGTCACTAATAGTGAGACATAACATGGTAAATTTCATTTTGCGGAGAAGATATCTTCGTTAGATATTTCAGACATAAGTTGTAGGGCCTTCCAAGGGTAGATATTTCATTGAGAAAGTATTTTCTTGGTTCTGTAATATCTGTGTGTATGTGCCCTTCTAAACAGATTAATGATGAAGGAATAGCATCCAATTCAATTTGTGTTACTAATTTTGCATTCTCTTTACATTCAAATTAAGGGTGAAAACAAGTCATTCAGCGCCTTAGTTCCGCTTTCAATAAGAATGCCCTGAAATTGTGGTTGTATCACTTGTACTTGTCTCGATGACTGCCTGTTCTCTAGTTACTGTAATCGTAGCCTAATAAAGCCAGTGTGAAGCCTTCATTGGGGGAACATATGCTTTAAAGTCACCATAGGTGTAGTAAGATACTAAGATCTCATTTTGCTTTTCTTCTTTCCTAACTCACAAGTAAGGTTTAGTTTTGCTTAGCTATGGACAGTTTCTTCAAACAATGCAGAAGTATTTGGAATGGCAGTTGTATAGTACAATGCCTGAAATACTTGTCTTTCCCATGGAGACTATTAATCTCTCAGATTCTTGATGTTTCCTAGTTATTTGGCTTTTAGTTTCTGACTCTTTGAACCATTTTTATCGGTATTGCATATAATGCAAATAGTTTCAATACGAGCATATGCTCCCTAAAAGTAAGCCAATATCTTTCTTGTAGTCAAAATTCGAAGGATGGAAATAGTTTCATTACAACTTTACGAGCATCTGCTCCCTTAAAGTAAGCCAATGTCTTTCTTGTAGTCACAATTTGAAGGATGGATACTACTAATTTATAAGGACATAATAGGAAGTTGTGAAACTAATCTTCATGCGTCTCTGTGTTAGAACTGTTGCCACGCTCATAATACATGCCTCATTTTCTTCATAACTTGGGCACCAAAATTCCAGAAACATATTACTAGGATGTAGTGTAGATATGTTGCATGAATTCCAGTTCTTTCCAGAAATATCAAGCACCTGTTTAAGGAAAAATTGAGGGAGTGTGGAATTGACGGCTTTTGAGGAAGTCGAGAACGCATTTCATACTCTACGAAGTAAAATTCTGAGTTTCGTTGTATGGTCATTTTATGGTTATGGTACATTCAATTATGTAATTAGTTGATATCTCTTTTGATTCGTTTTAGATTGTGTTCACCCTTTTCAGTTGATTCCTTCTCACCTCCTCTTCCACGTGAAACTTTGTTTATCTATAAAGAAAAAATCAAGCACTTTTTAGCGACAAATGTCCTATATGCCCACCATAGATGTTGGCTTCCCTATATTCAAGTGTCTTGGCTATTGATAATGACAAATAGGTTCACATTAAACACATTGGCAGCAACAAAATTCTCTTTTCTGGATATATTGTTTTTATCACATGCGATTTTATTATTAACAAAGAGGGCTCTCTCTGATTGTATGTTGTGTTTGCAATGTGCATCCACCTTTGTTTGTGAGTCAACAGTGTCCCTAGGAATTTTTACTGGCGATTGACCATTTTGATTGTTTGGAACATGGCAATGTCTGGTCCACTTAATTCCCTGGAAAGCTAGGCGTCTCAACAACAACAGTTTGTCGGGCAATATTCCCGGGTCGTTGACTACTATGAAAACACTTCAAGTGCTGTGAGTACCAAGTTGATGTGTATAATTAAATCTGCTTATTTCTCTTAATGAATAGTGGCGATGGTTCCATGGTTCCTATCTTTCTTTTTCCATTAGTTTTGACTGGCGTACTTCCATGTGAGTACAGTGATCTATCAAACAACCGTTTGACAGGAGTAATCCCAGTTAATGGCTCATTTTCACTTTTTACTAACCTCAGGTTTGTTTCGTGTACCATCTTGTTCAATTTTAGTGGAGCTGCTTGCCTCATCTAGAGGTATCCTGACAGCCATACTTATCTTTTTCAGTTTTGCAAACAATAATTTGGATTTTCCTCCTACTGCTCCTCCTCTTCCACTTCCGCCATCACCCCAATCCATTTATCGAGGTTTGTCCGTTGTTATAATCCCTTATTTTGACTGACAGTGGAGTAATTCATGTTTCTCTTTTTTATTTTTTATTTTTATTTTTACGTTTCTAAATTTAAGGATGACAGAGGTTCATATACATTTTCACATCTGAAAGCAAGTGCACAGACTCTTCTTTTTTAATTGGATTCCTTATCCATTTTTGGTGCACGTGCAACACCATTTAGTTTTTCCTAGTAACAATCTCTGTTTAAACGAATGTGTCGAACTCCATGTGGACTGAGTCAGTTATACTCTGTTTCGGTAACTGCTTCCTTTAGATTAGAGGGTAGAGCCATGAAATATCCACTTGGCACCTTTATAGTTCGAATATTTGCATTGTTATGCACAAGAAGGAATTGACTTATGTATGTGTAATCTTGAAATATTATTACGGTAGGCAACAGTGCCATTGGAGCCATTGCTGGAGGAGTTTCTGCTGGTGCTGCCCTACTGTTTGCTGCCCCTGCAATCGCAATTGTTCATTGGCGACGAAGGAAACCACGAGATCAATTTCTTGATGTACCTGGTTAGTCGGCTTAGCAAATATTATGGGATTGTCTATGTTGCATTTTGCTATTACAGCACCTTCGGATGGGGTGAAATTGTGAGAAAATGAAGGACAAGGGTTTCTCACCCCATCTCACCAAGTGGTGGGAAATGGTGAGAGAGAATTAGGGTACCAAATCTCACCAACTATCGTCAGATTTCGTTGTCAAACAATTGTGGTGATATTTGGTGAGAAATAATTTGGATCAATAGACATCCAAGGTTACTCTTTATTTCTAACTGTTGAACAAACAAGTAATAGGGTTCTCATTTCTTTTCTCGTCACTTTTTATCACCATCCTAAGGGGCTGTTACCTCTCTTTGCAGAAGAGGATCCAGAAGTTCATCTTGGACAGCTCAAGAGGTTTTCCCTCCATGAACTACAAATTGCTACAGATAATTTTAGCACAAAAAATATATTAGGAAGAGGCGGATTCGGTAAGGTCTACAGAGGACGATTGGCTGATGGCTCTCTCGTGGGAGTGAAAAGACTAAAAGACGAGCGTACTCAAGGTGGGGAGCTGCAGTTTCAAACTGAAGTTGAAATGATCAGCAGGGTTGTTCATCAAAATCTTATACGTCTTCGTGGCTTTTGCATGACGCAAACGGAACGGATCCTTGTCTATCCCTATATGGCTAAAGGAAGTGTTGCGTCATGTTTAAGAGGTATTACTTGTTGGCTATCATCTTCTTAGGCTTTCTTTTGTCATTGTTAAGTACGATAGTCGGTTGATTTTATGTCCTTGAGTTTTAATTGCCAGTTTGATGCCAAGTGATTCTTGAACTTCAATTTATCATCATACTTAAATTCCAGTTTATTTTGGTAAAAGAAACCTTAGATATCTCTCTACATTCATGAAATTTCCCATATGGGTTTATCAAAGCTTGCTAACATTTTGCAGGTTCGTGCAAACGTTGAAATTCTGTAATGAAAACATAAATTTGACGCCAACATAACGGGTTCTTGTCTATGCATTGCTGGCTAATGGAAGTGTTGGATCATGTTTAAGAGATACTAGTTGTTGGTATATTTTGTGGAGCTGACCATTAAAGAAAACATAGCAATTTGAGTTTGAAAAATATATTTAGGAAAAAAAATGAGGCCAGCAGACTAAGAGGTACGACTTGAGGTGTATTTCGGGAATTAAACCTCTAGAGCGACACAATTATTTCAATTCAAAAACTACAACCTTCCGAAACTACCCTTCAGGAATAAATTTGATTTGTTGTGTTATGGGATGGACCAATGAAGTTTATCGGATGGAGTAAATTTACGGGTAATAGGATGCAATTTGCTTTATTTGCTTTCGAATTGCCAATTTGAAGCCAAGTGGTTCAAAACGTCAATTTTCATCGTCATATTTAAAGGCCAGTTTATGTTGAAAACAAAAACCTTTTACTGTATATTGTTTTCTTTACTGGAAAATCGTCATACAAGTTTATCAAAGGTTGCCAATATTCTTAATGTTTGTTCAAATGTTCAAATTTCGAAATAAAGAAAAGATTTTTGAACCTGTTCGCCGCCCTGTTTAGTCTCGCTGAAATGTTATCATGGTCTAATCTGCGTTTCTTTTAGAACGATCCAAATCACAAGCCCTACTTGATTGGCCGATGAGAAAGCATATTGCGTTGGGATCTGCCAGAGGTCTTGCGTACTTGCACGACCATTGTAATCCAAAGATCATTCATCGTGATTTCAAAGCTGCAAATATATTGTTGGATGAGGCGTTTGAAGCGGTTGTTGGAGACTTTGGGTTGGCTAAACTAATGGATTACAAGGATACTCATGTTACAACAACTGTACGTGGCACATTCGGCCATATTGCCCCTGAGTACCTCTCCACTGGAAGGGTTTCAGTGAAAACTGATGTCTTTGGTTATGGGGTCATGCTTCTTGAGCTCATCACTGGACAAAGGGTGTTTGATCTTACTCGGCTTGCTAATGATTATGATGTCATGTTGCTAGATTGGGTAAGCATTTTTTTACCCTCAGAATCTGTTTGTTTGTGTTGTTAGTACATTATTTAAGATTGCCACCTCCTTATGATAGTTTGAGACTTCGAGTTCATTTTAGCAGCCTTCTGAGTTCTGTCAAAATGTTGTGGAACTTAGGGTTGAACGGCAATTTGTGATGACAGGATTTAAATGGCAAATAAAGCAGATTACAAGTTAAAAAGCTAATACAGGATAAAGTGTAACTGGCTTCTTCAGGCAAATAACAGTGAGTATGTCTCATGCGCCCAAGAACAATTTCGCTTTAACTGCTACCATAGTCGTCCTACCATGGTTTCTCATGGCTGCCACCATTGCTGCCTATAGTTCTGGACACCACTGCCGTCCATGTGTGCCATCACCACCACTCGTGGTCACAGACCTATTTTCTCTCTTACTCTGCCATCCCCTAAGAATGACACGAAACCATCACCACCACTCGTGGTCACAGACCTATTTTCTCTCTTACTCTGCCATCCCCTAAGAAGCACACGAAACGGGTTTGGCGAAACCTAAAAAATGTAGGGTATGGGTACGGCTATAACGAATATATCTTTATCATATAGAGCAATTTATTACCAGTAAAATTACAAGTCAAATAAAGGAAATAGCTGAATGAGTTAGGCTACATAGTACGAGTACGACAAGGTTTTAGAATTACTCGTGCTTCATCACCCATCGCCTGCCCAAAATTCCAAACATTCAAGTTTGGACTAATAGAGGAGTAAAATTTAAAACAAAAGCCTGCCTTTTGTTCTCACTCTTCTTGATGTGTTGTGGTTGATATGAGCACTAGGTGAGGTGGCCTGACACCTTTTTTCACCCTAATTAGGTTATGTGGCTCCCCCTAATTAGGTTCCTAATGAAAAGGCAGTTTTCCCTCATCTGGACTGGACCTATCTATGATTATTCAGGTAAAAGGACTTCTAAAAGAAAAAAAGTTGGAAACACTGGTTGACGCGGATATGCAGGGTAATTATGTCTTCGAAGAGGCTGAGGGACTTATCCAGGTGACGTTGCTATGCACACAGAGTTCCCCTGACACACGACCCAATATGTCGGAAGTTGTCAGAATGCTTGAAGGCAATGGCTTGGAGGAGAGGTGGGAACAATGGCAGTTAGAGGAGGCGGAATTTATCCCTACCACACACCCAACTGTTGATTGGATTGTTGATTCCACTTATAACCTCCGTCCAGATCAATTGTCCGGTCCTAGATGACCCTTCATGTTCAGTCATTTCTTTGTTCATATGATTTCGTTCTCTTTTTATTATTATTATTATTATTATTATTATTATTTAATATTTTGGTCTCCAATTTTATAAATGCAATGTATCTTACTTTCAGTAAAACTAAGTAGACTGTGTACACGAATGAGAAGTTTTGTATATCATAAAGCTCTTCCAAAACCATTGTGTATTGTTATATAGATTGTTTATGCCCCTTGGTTTTCCATTTACTTCATTTTTGGGTTTAGTTCTGGGGAGATGCAAACATTCGAATTTATTTCAATTAGAGGGCATGCTGAGAAAGTGTTGGTCTGAAGTTTTAGAAAAAATGGGAGAAGCTTCAGAATGTAGGAGAAAATGAAAATTAGCTGCAAAAACACTCACATAAAATGTGTGGTCCACACGGTGGGTGTAGTTTTAGACTTTTTGTATGATAGTGGAGCTACAAAGGGACCGCACATTTGGGAACCGGGGGCCCTGTAGCGAGAGGGCTGACTACATGCGTGTATGTAGTGAGCTCCATCGGCCATCCGATCACCGATCAATGTTCCGGATCATGTTACACTTTAAAAAAGCATTTTTCACATTTATTTTAATCCCAATTTATTCGGACCGTTGATTGTCGATCGGACGGCCGAGGTAGCTCACTACACGCATGTAAGTTCTAGACTTTTTTTTTTTTTTTTGTAGGAACGAGAATGAAACTATGAGATGTGAAAATTTTTGTACAAGGAAAGAGGAATAAGTTGCTTTCTTCAATAGCTATGTTCTTCCATTGCTATAAGTTGCTTTCTTCAATTGCTATAAGTTGTAACTATTTATTTTTGTAATTTCAGAGTGAAATTTCTACCATCTCACTTTCCTTTAGAGAGAAGTGGTTCTTGAAGGCCTTTTTTTTTTTTTTTTTTGTGTGGAAGAGTAACAACTTCAAATGAAATAAATAGCTTATAAGAGAATACAACATAACAAAATAGAGCTACAATGAAATGTAAAAATGTGGCAAACAATCGGAGAAAACATGAAAGATGTTAACGCTCTCTTAGCAAGGCAATGGGCGTTATGAATATTGCTGCGATCAACTTTTCGAAATCCTGCAAAATGAAAGCTTCAAAATATTATGTCTTGCACAACAAAAAATGACTAATTGTCATCTGTTTGGTACAAGATTACTACATCATTAAAATTAAAGAAAGTAATAACGGAACAAAAGATACTATATGGTATAAATAAAAAATTTATCAACAAACGAATTGGTCTTCAAGATCAACAAATAATCGAAATGTTACTCATAACCTCCCTTTCATCTTTCGGGCCAGTCCCGGAGACACAAAATGTACACCATCTTATGCAGGATCCATTTTGGAGTCTCACGCAAATGATCAGAGCTATTCAAGTTGTTTAATTAAAACCTGTTTTTAAGTTTCGTGAAAAATCAACTCATTCTGATATGGGTGAGGGCTTGATTGATAATTGTCCCTGAATTTGACACGATAAAAACTAAATGAATAGATCAATTCCTTACCGATATCCAAATGTGTAGATTTTTTACCGGAACTCTTAAAGTATCTTTTAAATAAATTGAACAGGTTCCGATCAGTAGTGTGGGGCTCCGATTATTTTTGGGTCTAAATTTATGTGAAAAATTGTGCCTTTGGAGCTCATTCATCTTTATAATAACATCTAAAAAACTCTGAGGATTGAGGCTCCATTTGGCCTAACTTTTTTTTGGACTTTTTAGCACGGTCTTTTGGTTATTCTTTCTTAAATTTTTATAGATTCGGGTCACATTTATACATCATATCATTCATCTCAAGAAGAGGAACAAGAAGAGTATAGAAATTTGAAAAAATTACACGAGATGACAGAAAAGACCCAAAGAGACACTATCTTTTTGGGTCCATTCATCTTGTTTCGATTGCGGTGTACTCCTTCCATCCCAATTTGTTAGCCTTTTGTGTAAGTTCAAGAGTTTTTTTTTTTCTTTTTTCGAAACATCCCTCAAACTATTACGCAGATCTGGAGGGTAATTACGTTGACGACGAAGTGGAGCAACTCATTCAGGTGGCCATACTCTGCACACAGCGCACTGCAATGGGACGTCCCAAGATGTCCGAAGTTGTCAGAATGCTTGAAGGCAATGGATTAGCTGAGAGGTGGGAAGAATGCCAGAAGTTAGAGATTTTCCTCCAAGAATTCATCCATACCCACGACCATAATAATGATTGGATAATTGCTAATGTCAACGCCCTTCAGAAGTTAGAGATTTTTAGGTTGGTGTAATGTTTATAAGGTCACCGCGTGGCATTATGAAATTTTCAGGTGCAAGCAAAGTCATGGCTGGTCACGCCGTAGCACCAGTACACATTATTTTAATGCATCGGTATAGTATAGATTGTGTACACTAATAACATGCACTTGCATTTAAGTTTCTTGGTCCTATATTAGAAATAGGTGTAACCGTTTAAGTATAAAATTTGAAACAATAAATAGTAGTATAACATTTTAAAACTAGACTTTTAAAACTAGACCTCTCTTTCTCTTTTTGGTACTCGCTCCTTCATCATGTAGAAGCACTCGTGGATGTAATGTTTCCATGTTGGGATTCCACCCCTTGTGGGCCACTTGGGCTTAGGCCCGGAGGGAGTGGCTAGGGTTTTTTAATGTGTACTCTATAAATACTCCTTGTTGCCTTGTGAATTAAGTGTGGTAGCACAATATAGAGAGAGAGGCAGAGAGTGTGAGAGGGGAGCCAGTTGTGGCTCTCCCGGAGAGAGAGAGAGATACACGAGAGAGCTTGTGAGGATTTCGTTATTGTGAGATTGAGTGTGAGTGTGTAACACAAGAACACGGATTGTCTCCGGATTATAGTGAAACCCCCCTCCCCGTGGACGTAGGTCTGATTTGGCCGAACCACGTATATTGTGTGTCATGTTTTCTCTTGTTTTACTGCTTCTGTTGCGTGTGGTGCATTGTTGAAATCCTAACATTCCAACCATGACGTATCTTCGGTTAGGCATGGATTTTCTTTCTCTGGGATTCATTCATCGTCTGAGTCTATATCCGCTAAGCAAATGGGATCATAAGTTTCCCCCCTCTCTTGCCTCTTCACTTGCCTTTTCTCAATTCTAAGGTTTTACTTCACAAAATAACAATGCATTCATCCTTTCTTGTTCTAAACGATTCCTTCTCTTTGTGTGCTCCAATTTCTCTCGCATCCCGTCGCACTACATGTAAGGCGTAGCACTCTTATTGCTAACCGTTGAAGTTCCTTGCACTCATCCCCATAACTCTCCCACCACAATGCTAGGAAAAAATAAGATTTTTGAACACATTATATTATAGTACACGTTTTATGAAATATGTTGCATTAATGCATTGTAACGCATGTTCAAGACTCACCGGGTTTCTTCTTCTCTCTTGCCAAGTGATGTTTCATACGATGCACTCTACCCCAAAAGTCTCCATTGCAATAATTGCAACACAACTTCATCCTACCCGCACCAACACGGGTACAATGCTCTCATGCTGGGTCTATCTCTTTTCTCGCCTTCTTTTTCCCATCTATATACAACCAACCACAATCACTTCTTAAATAAGGGTCAAAATGCCTCTCAAATGACAAGTAAGACACACGTTAAATAATTATTTAAGGCTTAAAAATAGAAGAATATTAAACAACTTTTAGTGGTCCTAGTGGAGTTTATAGGAAATAAACAAAACCAGCTGGGCTGAGTTTCTCCAATGATAAAATCTGCAAAAAATTAAAATTTGATAAAATCAACCCTTGATTTTATCAATTGAGAAAGAGTTTAGATTATATTGCCAATGTACACCATCTTATGTGAGATATATTTTGGAGTCCCACGCAAATGATCGGAGTTGTTCAAGTTGATTAATTAAAACATGTTTTTAAGTTTCGTAAAAAATCAACTGATTCTGATATGGGTGAGGGCTTGATCGATAATTGTCCCTGAATTTGACACGATAAAAAAAAAAATTGGCCATCGATCAAGTCCTTACCGATATCCAAATGTGTTGATTTTTTACCGGAACTCTGTAAAGTATCTTTTAAACAAATTGAACAGGTTCCGATTTAGTAGTGTGGGGCTCCGATTATTTTTGTGTCTAAATTTATGTGAAAAGTTGTCTCTTTGGAATCGGCCCATGCATCTTTATAATAACATCCAAAAAACCCGAAGGATTGACGCTCATATTTAGTCTCCATTTGGCCTAACTTTTTTTTGGACTTTTTAGCACGGTCTTTCGATATTCTCCTAAATTTTTGTAGATTCGGGTCACGTTTAGACATCATATCATTCATCTCAAGGAAAGGAACAAGAAGAGTATAGACCAAATTTGAAAAAATTACATGAGACAACAGAAAAGACCCAAAGAGACTGTCTTTTTGGGTCCTTTTCGTTGTCTTACAAAAAAATTCTCAACTTTTGTCAATTTTTTAAATTTTATTTTATTTTTCTCGTTGAGCCGAAAAATTTACTCTCCGTCCAAAAATGGATATCTAAAAATACTATTCACCCTCTTCGAAAAATCATTTATATATTACAATTTATAATATTTTTTATTTTAAAAACTTTGTTTAATAAAATTACTGAAGAAAAACAATTACACTATCAAAAAAGTCACCAGGAAGTTGGCCAAAGGGAGCCTGTAGTTGTTGAGACTAAACATGCAAAATAGAAAATTTGAGGGGGTAAAGTGTATGGTTAAGGGCACCGCTTCAGACTTTCACGTGCCACCGCTCTATCCGGCATGTGCTTCACTCCTACGAATTACTCCAAGAAGTGACATCATTATGGGTGATGTCATCGTCAATTAATTACTCCTACTACTCAAAGAATTTAGAGTATTTTCACACCATTCAATTATTCAACACTAGCATTGTATCCTTTCGATGCACGGGAAAACAAAAAAAAAGGTCCATGGTGTGTTTTTCTCGTTTTTATGTATCAAATTGGGAGCATATTTATACCCACTTACATTACTTACTCATTTTGAAATGAAACTTGCTAATATACGTACAAAGAAGAATTTTATAATAGTACTCATCAATTAGGAATTCAAAAACAGTAAATTAAAAGGGAAAAAATGATACACACACGGATGTTCCTCAAGACTGTACATAGTTTTCCAAAAGATTTTAGCAACTCAGCTGCTAAAATCATCATGATTTTAGCAAATGAGTTCAGAAGGTGCTAAAATCATGGTATTTCAAATAAAAAAATTAAGTGTTTTCATTTGTTATTTTTTGAATTTTTTTACACCGAATTAAAGTACATGAGGAGTACTTTAATTTGGTGTGAAAAAAATCGAAAAACGATACACGGAACCACTTCATTTTTTTATTTCAAAAAATTGATTTTAACACCTGCTGAACTCATTTGCTAAAATCATGGTTGATTTTAGCCACTGGGTTACTAAAATCTTTTAGATAGTTCCATTAGCTTTGGTTCGGACACGGTTGAGGATAATAGAAAACCGTTGTAGATTGATTGTTAAGGATTTTATGCTTACGGTTCTGAATTGAAACGGATCCGACCGCTAGTTATTTATTTTTTGTACTTTTTTTGAACATATTTATTTTTTGTATTGATTCACACATAATCTAAAGAGAAATAGACATATTTATTTTTTTGTATTGATTCACACATAATCTAAAGAGAAATAGACATAAATTGAATCATCATGGCTGTGTTTGGTTAGATAATTTAGTTTAGTTTTGATGATGTCAGCAGGTGTAAAGAGTGGAGAGAGATAGAGAGAGAAATGAGGGAAATGATGATGTCATCAAAACTAAAACTAAACAGGAAAACGACAAAGACCCATAACATCTTGTTAGGCTTCGTTCTTCAACAGATTTTTGTTTCATAAAATCTCACATTTTATGACACTCAAATCTCAACACATAAAATGTAAAGTGATTTTATGAGATTTTCATAAAATCCTCCTAAAATCTATAGGAAGAACAACTACATTTTATCAGTTAGGAAAACAACTTCATTTTGTCACCCCTCCATAAAATGTTCATTTTATGAGATTATCATAAAATGTACCTAAAATCTATTGGAGAACATAAGTGTGTCTCAATGTGAATGTGAGTGTATCAAAGTGTGTGTATATCTATCTCTCTATCTATTTATCGGACCGTTTTTCCATCAACTCCCTCAAATTAATTGGTTTTAGGAAGGGCTTCAATTGAGTTTTTTATGGCATTCGACATCGCACCCGCAAGTCTGTTTTTAGAGCGATCGCAAGGAATGACATTGTATGACCAAATCCATGGGGGCACTCTAGGCCTAACACTATCAATACCCTATAGCAATTTAGTTTGAGCCCAAAAGCTTCCAA
>CM029278.1:26935332-27050722 GCA_016920895.1 Vaccinium myrtillus | reverse complement strand
TCTCTTCTTATCTCTTCCCCACGTTTTTCTCCCTATCATTTTTTTACAAAATTAAAAAAAATCTACAAAATTAGGATTTGGGGTTTGGAAGCTTCTGGGGCTCAAACTAAATTGCTATAAGGTATTGATAGTGTTAGGCCTGGAGTGCACCCATGAATTTGGTCATACAATGCCACTCCTTGCGACCGCTCTAAAAACAAACTTGCTGGTGCGATGTCGAATGCCATAAAAGACTCAATTGAATCCCTTCCTAACACCAATTATTTGAGGAGAGTTAATGGAAAAACGGTCCGATAAATAGATAGATAGATAGATATACACACACTTTGATACACTCACATTCACATTGAGACACACTTATGTTCTCCAATAGATTTTAGGTACATTTTATGGAGGGGTGATAAAATGGAGTTGTTTTCCCAACTGATAAAATGTATTTGTTCTTCCTATAGATTTTAGGAGGATTTTATGAAAATCTCATAAAATCACTTTTACATTTTATGTGTTGAGATTGGAGTGTCATAAAATGTGAGATTTTATGAAACAAAAATCAGTTGAAGAACGAAGCCTAACAAGATGTTATGATGATTCAATTTATGTCTATTTCTCTTTAGATTATATGTGTGAATCAATACAAAAAATAAATATGTCTATTTCTCTTTAGATTATGTGTGAATCAATACAAAAAATAAATATGTTCAAAAAAAAGTACAAAAAATAAATAACTAGCGGTCAGATCCGTTTCAATTCAGAACCGCAAGCATAAAATCCTTAACAATCCATCTACAGCGGTTTTCTATTATCCTCAACCGTGTCCGAACCAAAGCTAATCGAATTATCTAAAAGATTTTAGTAACCCAGTGGCTAAAATCAACCATGATTTTAGCAAATGAGTTCAGCAGGTGTTAAAATCAATTTTTTGAAATAAAAAAACGAATTGGTTCCGTGTATTGTTTTTCGATTTTTTTCGCACCAAATTAAAGTACTCCTCGTGTACTTTAATTCGGTGTAAAAAAATTCAAAAAATAACAAATGAAAACACTTAATTTTTTTTATTTGAAATACCATGATTTTAGCACCTTCTGAACTCATTTGCTAAAATCATCATGATTTTAGTAGCTGAGTTGCTAAAATCTTTTGAAAAACTATGCCGTCACTCGATGAACATCTGTGTGTGTATCATTTTTACCCTTTTAATTTACAGTTTTTGAATTCCTAATTGATGAGTACTATTATAAAATTCTTCTTTGTGCGTATATTAGCAAGTTTCATTTCAAAATGAGTAAGTAATGTAAGTGGGTATAAATTTGCTCCCAATTTGATACATAAAAACGAGAAAAACACACCATGGACCTTTTTTTTTGTTTTCCCGTGCATCGAATGGATACAATGCTAGGGTTGAATAATTGAATGGTGTGAAAATACTCTAAATTCTTTGAGTAGTAGGAGTAATTAATTGGACGATGACATCACCCATAATGATGTCACTTCTTGGAGTAATTCGTAGGAGTGAAGCGGTGGCACGTGGAAGTCTGAAGCGGTGCCCTTAACCTTACACTTTACCCCCTCAAGTTTTCTATTTTGCATGTTTAGTCTCAACAACTACAGGCTCCCTTTGGCCAACTTCCTGGTGACTTTTTTGATAGTGTAATTGTTTTTCTACAGTAATTTTTATTAAACAAAGTCTTTAAAATAAAAAAATATTATAAATTGTAATATATAAATGATTTTTCGAAGAGGGTGAATAGTATTTTTAGATATCCATTTTTGGACGGAGAGTAAATTTTTCGGCTCAACGAGAAAAATAAAATAAAATTTAAAAAATTGACAAAAGTTGAGAAAAAATTTATAAGACAACGAAAAGGACCCAAAAAGACAGTCTCTTTGGGTCTTTTCCGTTGTCTCGTGTAATTTTTTCAAATTTGGTCTTTACTCTTCTTGTTCCTTTACTCGAGATGAATGATATGATGTATAAACGTGACCCGAATCTACAAAAATTTAAGAGAATATCAAAAGACCGTGCTAAAAAGTCCAAAAAAAAGTTAGGCCAAATGGAGACTATGAAGTTTGGCTAAAAAAGCCAACTTAACTTTTTGTTGTCTTTATTTGATTTTTTTTTGCGTTTGTTAGTTTTACATCGTTTTTTTTTAGTATTATTGGTTCGTCTCGGCGAGAGGAATCCAAGAAGGTCAAAGATTATGACTAGAAATTTCAATTTTTTGAATAAAATCGAAAAAAGTGTAAAAAGATGACTTTTTGGCTTATTTTTGTCTTTATTCAAAAAAAATTAAGCATCAGTCATAATTTTATACTTTTTTGATTCCTCTCGCCGAGATGAACCAATAATACACAAAAAGTTGATGCAAAACTAAAAAATGCGAAAAAAAATCAAATAAAGACGAAAAAATAAGCCAGCTAACTTTTTAGGCCAAAACACTTAGAGCCTCAATCCTTCGGGTTTTTTAGATGTTATTATAAAGATGAATGAGCCGGTTCCAAAGACACAACTTTTCACATAAATTTAGACACAAAAATAATCAGAGCCCCACACTACTAATCGGAACCTGTTCAATTTGTTTAAAAGATACTTTACAGAGTTCCGGTAAAAAATCAACACATTTGGTTATCGGCAAGGACTTGATCGATCCATTTTGTTTTTATCGTGTCAAATTCAGGGACAATTATCGATCAAGCCCTCACCCACATCAGAATGAGTTGATTTTTCACGAAACTTAAAAACATGTTTTAATTAAACAACTTGAACAGCTCCGATCATTTGCGTGGGACTCCAAAATAGATCCCACATAAGATGGTGTACATTGGCAATATAATCAAAACTCTTTCTCAAATTGATAAAATCAAGGGTTGATTTTATCAAATTTTAATTTTATGCAAATTTTATCATTGGAGAAACTCAGCCCAACTGGTTTTGTTTATTTCCTATAAACTCCATTATAACCACTAAAAGTTGTTTACTATTCTCCTATTTTTAAGCCTTAAATCATTATTTAACGTGTGTCTTACTTGTCATTTGAGAGACATTTTGACCCTTATTTAAGAAGTGATTGTGGTTGGTTGTATATAGATGGGAAAAAGAAAGCAAGAAAAGAGATAAACTCAGCATGAGAGCATTGTATCTGAGTTGGTGCGGGTAGGATCAAGTTGTGTTGCAATTATTGCAATGGAGACTTTTGGGTTGGAGTGCATCGTATGAGACATCACTTGGCAAGAGAGAAGAAGAAACCCGGTGAGTCTTGAACATGCGTTACAATGCATTAATGCAACATATTTCATAAAACGTGTACTATAATAGAATGTGTTCTAAAATCTTATTTTTTCCTAGCAAGGAACTTTAACGGTTAGCAATAAGAGTGCTACGCCTTACATGTAGTGCGACGGGATGCGAGAGAAATTGGAGCACACAAAGAGAAGGAATCGTTTAGAACAAGAAATGAAGAAAGGACGAATACATTGTTATTTTGTGAAGTAAAACCTAATTGAGGAAAGGCAAGTGATGAGGCTAAGAGAGGGGGGAAACTTATGATCCCATTTGCTTAGCGGATATGGACTCATACGATGAATGGATCCCAGAGAAAGAAAATCCATGCCTAACCGAAGATACGTCATGGTTGGACACTTGGACATCCATGAGTGCTTCTACATGATGAAGGAGCGAGTACCAAAAAGAGAAAGAGAGGCCTACTTTAAAAATGTTAGACTACTATTTATTGTTTCAAATTTTATACTTATACGGTTACACCTATTTCTAATATAGGACCAAGAAACTTAAATGCAAGTGCATGTTATTAGTGTACACAATCTATACTATACCGATGCATTAAAATAATGTGTACTGGTGCTACGGCCTGACCAACCATGACTTTGCTTGCACCTGAAAATTTCATAATGCCACGCGGTGACCTTATAAGCATTACAGCAACCTAAAACCTCCGACATATATGCTAAGCTTTGGAAAAATGGAAGCAAAAAAGAAGAAAACCATATGCACAAAAACCATAAATACCACGTGAATACAAAGCGGTCGTCCGAAAAACCACTGAAAGATCATCTGGGACCGGATAATTCTTCGGGGCGTAGATTGGCAGTGGAATCAGGAATGGCGTCGGCAGCAATTATCCAATCATTATTTTGGTGGTGGATATGGTTGAATTCTTGGCGGAAAATCTCTTCCTTCTGCCATTCTTCCCACCTCTCAGCTAATCCACTGCCTTCAAGCATTCTGACAACTTCGGACATCTTGGGACGTTCCATTGCAGTGTCCTGTGTACAGAGTATGGCCACCTGAATGAGTTGCTCCACTTCTTCGTCAATGTAATTACCCTGCAGATCTACATCAACCAGTGTTTCCAACTTCTTCTCTTTCAAAAGTCCGTTTACCTGAATTTTCAGAAACATTTATCATGCAGTGAATTTGTAAATGAAGCCAAATCCTCTCCTTAACAAGGAATAGAACCCTCAATATAACTAAAATAAAAGAAGGCCTCACGACTTTCATTGTGGTTCTTCATTTTGGTAAAACTATGTGTCTTCATAGAAATTGAGCAGTTTTGAAACTTCTAAAAGTTTTCATTACGGAATTTACGTTGCCCAAGAGTGAGCTCATACTTCAAGAAGACTAACTTTCCTTACTATGCAAAGATGACAAATTACCATTTTTCCGGCCTTTGTGCATGATTGATAAAATCATGATTCAATTGAATTGTTTAGAGGCATGGCCTTCAACTGTATTTAAGTAATACCTACTTTTTTGCGTGAACACTTTCATTTCATGAGCTTCTAACACCTCCTATAGAAATAACAGCTATGGCATGCATTGATAAGAAAGCATATTTAACAGCAGCCTTCTGTCAAATTTAGACTAGCTATTTTTTTGATTTGCGTGTACTTGCATTTCTAGTAGTACTGGTGCTACGCCGTAGCACCAGTGCAACCCTAAGTTCCATAACATTTTGACCGAAGGCTGCTGAAATGAACTCAAACTATCATAAGGAGGTGGCAATCTTAAGTAATGTATTGACAACATAAAACATATTCTGAGGGTAAAAAAATGCTTACCCAATCTGAGGGCAACATGAAACCATCATCATTAGCAAGCCGAGCAAGATCAAACGCCCTCTGTCCAGTGATGAGCTCAAGAAGCATGAACCCATAACCAAAGACATCAGTTTTCGCTGAAACCCTTCCAGTGGAGAGGTACTCAGGGGCAATATGGCCGATTGTGCCTTTTACAGCTGTGGTAACATGAGTATCCTTGTAATCCATTAGTTTAGCCAACCCAAAATCTCCAATAACCGCTTCAAACGCCTCATCCAACAATATATTTGCAACTTTGACATCACGATGAATGATCTTTGGATTACAATGCTCGTGCAAGTACGCAAGACCTCTGGCGGATCCCAACGCAATATGCTTTCTCATCGGCCAATCAAGTAGGGCTTGCGATTTGGATCGTTCTAAAAGAAACGCAGATTAGACCATGATAACATTCAGCGAGACTAAACAGGGCGGCAAACAGGTTCAAAAATCTTTTCTTTATTTCGAAATTTGAACATTTGAACAAACATTAAGAATATTGGCAACCTTTGATAAACTTGTATGGCGAATTTCCAGCAAAGAAAATAATATACAGTAAAAGGTTTTTGTTTTCAACATAAACTGCCCTTTAAATATGACGATGAAAATTGACGTTTTGAACCACTTGACTCCAAATTGGCAATTCGAAAGCAAATAAAGCAAATTGCATCCTATTACCTGTAAATTTACTCCATCCAATAAACTTCATTGGTCCATCCCATAACACAACAAATCAAATTTATTCCTGAAGGGTAGTTTCGGAAGGTTGTAGTTTCTGAATTGAAACAATTGTGTTGCTTTAGAGGTTTGATTACCGAAAGACACCTACAAGTCGTACCTCTCAGTCTGCTGGCGTCATTTTTTTTCCTAATAAATTTTTTCAAACTCAAATTGCTATGTTTTCTTTAATGGTTAGCTTCACGAAATATACCAACAACTAGTATCTCTTAAACATGATCCAACACTTCCATTAGCCAGCAATGCATAGACAAGAACCCGTTATGTTGGCGTCAAAATTATGTTTTCATTACAGAATTTCAACATTTGCACGAACCTGCAAAATGTTAGCAAGCTTTGATAAACCCATATGGGAAATTTCATGAATGTAGAGAGATATCTAAGGTTTCTTTTACCAATATAAACTAGAATTTAAGTATGATGATAAATTGAAGTTCAAGAATCACTTGGCATCAAACTGGCAATTAAAACTCAAGGACATAAAATCAACCGACTATCGTACTTAACAATAACAAAAGAAAGCCTAAGAAGATGATAGCCAACAAGTAATACCTCTTAAACATGACGCAACACTTCTGTTAGCCATATAGGGATAGACAAGGATCCGTTCCGTTTGCGTCATGCAAAAGCCACGAAGACGTAGAAGATTTTGATGAACAACCCTGCTGATCATTTCAACTTCAGTTTGAAACTGCAGCTCCCCACCTTGAGTACGCTCGTCTTTTAGTCTTTTTACTGCCACGAGAGAGCCATCAGCCAATCGTCCTTTGTAGACCTTACCGAATCCGCCTCTTCCTAATATATTTTTTGTGCTAAAATTATCTGTCGCAATTTGTAGTTCATGGAGGGAAAACCTCTTGAGCTGTCCAAGATGAACTTCTGGATCCGCTTCTGCAAAGAGAGGTAACAGTCCCTTAGGATGGTGATAAAAAGTGACGAGAAAAGAAATGAGAACCCTATTACTTGTTTGTTCAACGGTTAGAAATAAAGAGTAACCTTGGATGTCTATTGATCCAAATTATTTCTCACCAAATATCACCACAATTGTTTGACAACAAAATCTGACGATAGTTGGTGAGATTTGGTACCCTAATTCTTTCTCACCATTTCCCACCACTTGGTGAGATGGGGTGAGAAACCCTTGTCCTTCATTTTCTCACAATTTCACCCCATCCGAAGGTGATGTAATAGCAAAATGCATCATAGACAATCCCATAATATTTGCTAAGCCGACTAACCAGGTACATCAACAAATTGATCTTGTGGTTTCCTTCGTCGCCAATGAACAATTGCGATTGCAGGGGCAGCAAACAGTAGGGCAGCACCAGCAGAAACTCCTCCAGCAATGGCTCCAATGGCACTGTTGCCTACTGATAATATTTCAAGATTACACATATATAAGTCAATTCCTTCTTGTGCATAACAATGCAAATATTCTAACTCAGGTGCTATGTGGATATTTCATGAGCCTCTATTCTCTAATCTAAAGGAAGCTGTTACAGAAACAGAGTATAACAGACACAATCCACATGGAGTTCAACACATTCGTTTGAGCAGAGAAAATTAACAATGGAGATTGTCATACGAAAAACTAAATGGTATTGTATGTGCACCAAAAATGGAGTGAGGGGGACCTAAAAACCTACCCAATACTGGATAAGGAATCCAATTCAAAATGAAGAGTTTTGTGCAATAGCTTTCAGATATGAAAATGTATATGGAGCTTTGTCATCCTTATATTTAGGAACACAAATAAGAAAGACTGGCAAAACCAGAGAAATTAAAATCCACCCAAGTCATCAACGAGTAATTTATAACATGGGAAGAAACTTCTAAATTAATGGTAGGGTTCGAGAAACATAAAGTACTCCAAAAATAAGGGTTTATAACAACAGTGAACATGAAAGAAAAGGTCAAAAACCTCGAAAAGTGGATTGGGGTGATGACGGAAGTGGAGGAGGTGGAGCAGCCGGAGGAAATTCCAAATTATTGTTTGCAAAACTGAAAAAAGGAAGTATGGCTGTCAGGATACCTCTAGATAAGTCAAGAAGTTCCACTACCATATATGATATAACAAGAAGGTACGTGAAACAAACCTGAGGTTAGTAAAAAGAAAAAATGAGCCATCAACTGGGATTACTCCTGTCAAATGGTTGTTTGATAGATCACTGTATTCACATGGAAGTATGCCAGCCAAAACTTATGGAAAAAGAAAGATAGGAACCATCGACATTATTCATTACGAGAAATAAGAAGATTCATAGACATCAACTTGGTACTCACAGCACTTGAAGTGTTTTGATAGTAGTCAACGACCCGGGAATATTGCCCGACAAATTGTTGTTGTTGAGCCGCCTAGCTTGCCAGAGAATTACGTGGACCAGACATTAACACGTTCCAAACAATCAAAATGGTTTCGTCAGTAAAAATTCCAAGGGACACTGTTGACTCACAAACAAAGGTGGATGCACATTGCAAACGCAGCATACAATCAGAGAGAGCCCTCTTGTTAATAATCTTCTTTGGGAGACAGTAAAAGTGGAAACAAATAGTACATAATACATGTACAATTGCATGTGATATAAGCAATATATCCAGAAAAGAGACATTTGGCACTGCCAATGTGTTTAATGTGAACCGATTTGTCATTATAACGAGTCAAGACAATTGAATTTGGGGAAGCCAACCTCTATGGTGGGCATATAGGACATTTGTTGCTAAAAAGTGTTTAATCATTTCTTTATAGGTAAATAAAGTTTCACATGGAAGAGGAGGTGAGAAGGAACCAACTAAAAAGGGTAAACACAATCTAAAACTAATCAAAGTAGATATTGACTAATTACATCATTAAACGTACCATAGCCTTAAAGCGGCTATACAACAAACTCAGAATTTTACTTCATAGAGTATGAAATGCATTCTCAACTTCCTCAAAAGATGTCAATTCCACACTCCCTCAATTTCTTCTTAAACGGTGCGTGATATTTCTGGAAAGAACTGAAATTCTTGCAACATTTCTACACTACATCCTGGTATTATGTTTCTGGAATTTTGGTGCCCAAGTTATGAAGAAAATGAGGCATGTATTACGAGCCTGGCAACAGTTCTAACACAAAGAGACGCATGAAGATTAGTTTCAAAACTTTCTATTATGTCCTTATAATTAGAAGTATCCATCCTTCGAATTGTGACTACAAGAAAGATAATGGCTTACTTTTAGGGAGCAGAAGATACTCGTAATGAAACTATTTCCATCCTTCAGAATGTGAGTGCAAGAAAGATATTGGCTTACTTTTAGGGAACAGATGCTCCTAATGAAACTATTTGCATTATATGCAATACCGATTAAGATGGTTCAAAGAGTCAGAAACTAAAAGCCAAATAATTAGGAAACTCCAAGCAAAGCTATAATCTGAGAGATTAGTAGTCTCCAAGCTAAAGACAAGTATTTCAGACATTGTACTGTACAACTGCCATTCCAAATACTTTTGCGTTGTTTGAAGAAACTGTCCATAGCTAAGCAAAACTAAACCTTACTTACGAGTAAGGAAAGAAGAAAAGCAAAATGAGATCTAACTACACCTATAGTGACTTTAAAGCATATGTTCCCCCAATCAAGGCTGCACACTAGCTTTATTAGGCCAACGATTGCACTAACTAGAGAATAGGTACGCATCGAGATAAGTACAACCAATAATTTCAGGGCATTCTTACTGAAAGCATAACTTCATAAAATATCTACCGGTAATGTCTGAATGAAATACCTAACGAAGATATCTTGTACACATAATGAAATTTACCATCTTATGTCTCAATATTAGCTGCGACTGATTCCAACCACACGGGCAATATCCAAGGCTGAATGACCAGTCTACCACTCTAAAACATATACGAAAGTTTTAAAAAAAAAAAAAACTTGAATTCAATTGTTTAAGAAATTACGGAAATGAAGAAACAATTTCACTTCATCCATATAGCAACATATCGGTGCATATGCAACCCACTAGTAAAAGTCTTCAAAGACAAATAGAAACGCAATGGAAGCAAGTTACAACAGGAGGAGAGCATATCTATTGTAGAAGTAAAAGGCGAAGGATGCGTAGTTCATACAGGAAACGTAATGTCTGAAGATTGCCCAATGCTTTCGGGATGGGACCACTCAAGTGGTTTAGATAAAGATCCAAGCTCACCAATTTTCTTAAATTTCCGAGCTCATTAGGAATTTGTCCACTTATGTTGTTACCGTAAAATCCACTGTGACAGAACATGTCATTAAAATTATGTCAATGGCGGGAGCACACAGGAAGGCAAAAAGTCGGTTAAAAAGAAAAGAGTCACGGAGAAGAAAAGAAAAGAAAGAAATACATATAACAAAAGCAGATGGCTCCTCTCTGAAGCCCACAAAGCGGTCGGAACGCGCTATTGGTGGTCATTTTGATGATTCTAGTGGTACATTTTTCAGACCCAGTTTTGCAAATCATCCATGAAAAAATTAGCTTGATCCAATAATTGTAGCCACAAGGAGCATGTGCAACTACTTGTTACCAACACATAAATCATGAGATAACGAGTTCTACGACTTAGGGTCTTGTGTGTGTGTGTGTGTGTGTGTGTGTGTGTGAGAGAGAGAGAGAGAGAGAGAGAGAGAGAGAGAGAGAGAGAGAGAGAGAGAGAGAGAGAGAGAGAGAGAGAGAGAGAGATCAATTAATATAAATAAATCAGTTTTAAGTGAAACCACTTTTCCTAAAACGAAGTAATACTTACAAGTACTGCAGACTTGAAAGTAGCCCAAGTTGTGGAACAAGTTGCCCAGTCAAATTTGCACTCCCAAGAACACTAGGTGTACAAAAAGGGAAAGAAGAATTTTCATTGAAATAACGACAGTGAAAATACGAAAGCAAAAAGAGTTTCAAGTATCAAATTATATAACAAAGGCGTGGATCAGCAGAACTATTGAACAAGTTAGTAGCTTACACTCTTGTAACGCTGTTTTGATTGTTGCAAGTGACATGAAACCATGTGCAGGGATTGGGAAGTGTAGGATCCCAACTTTGTAAAAAATTGTTAGGATCAACTAAGTTGTTTTTCAGCGTAATCAAAGCATCGCCTGCTCTTCAGAAGGAGACAAATCATTGTATTCTCATCAAGAGGATGAAAGGACCAGCCAAAACATTATCTAAGTGTAGGTTAAGCAACAAAGTTGTTTGACGACCTAGCAGTCACGCTCACGCCTCAAAAAAAGGGGCTGCATTAGACCAATGTCTACCCTGACCAATCAATAGAACACGCAAAGTGTGCCTACATGCCTATTTTTGAAGTCAAATTTGGTAAGTACAAATATAACAACACGGGTATTAAGAAAGGACTTAACCATTCTAAAAATAAGGTTAAATAATTTATTCTAGAACGCATACAAAAATCTCACTCCTATGGTTTTGGATGAATAGAACCCTTTGTCTCTTACACAATATATTAAATTTTCATTTCAACACCAGTGAATTGCAAATCATCCGGATCTTCCGGAACAACTCTCAATAAAAGCATCCAACTCAAAATCAATTGGCAATGAGCAGAGAGACCGTTACGACTTGTCTACTAATTTTGGAGGTTTAACCAATATAGTACAAGCTATTCCAAGTCTGCTCCCCCAGTATGGAGATATAAATAGAGGATCCTAACACAAAAAACACAACGAAACAAAGTGCACCAATGGCACAAACATAGGGTAAATCAATTGTGAAAGCAATAGAAAGCCTTGTCCATAGCATGCTAAACTGCTGGCAATTCAACTCGAAACCAGCTGGCAATTATTGATGAGGCCCTCCAAGCTCGTATAATTAGTTTTGAAGGTACTGTTAAATTGACGTGGGACAAGTTCTAACATGAATTTAAGTTCAAATCAGACTTAAGAAAACATTTACCTGAGGGATTGCTGAATTTGATAATGCAGAGTCAATACAAATACTCTATCTGTTACAATTTGTTGGTCCCTCGCTATATTTAATTTTTTTTAATGCCCCATTTTCTTATAAATGCATCCATTTTTTGATCTTTTAGTGATAAAATTACACATAAAAATTTACCACAAGACAAAAAAGGGGGTGCATCTATTCTAACATAGAAAGGGAGAGCACCAATTTAGTGTCTCCCCTTTTTGTCATTGTGTCGACTTTTTGAATACGTACACAACCCACGAAAAATCCCCTAATTCCATCTGACAAATCTCACATTGCCCAATAACCATAAGGGTAAAAATGCCAAATCTCACCTTCCATGTAACTGCCACGCAGTATTACACTCCCACAATCAAAGAAACCCCCACCCCCACTTTTCCAACCATCATCTTCTGCCATGGTCTTCTACGGTCCAACCTCATCTTTGGCCATGGTTTGATGTACCAAGTTTACTGGGTCTCTCTCTGGGTCTATATAATTTTTGTTTGATTTTAATTTGTTTCAATTCCAGGAAAAATTGTGCAACCATGTCAACACTTCTAAATGTTAATATTACTATATAATAGACGTGGAATTTCAATATTGTATATGAGTACAAATATCTGACATCAGAAATTCTTTTGGAATTTTCCATTGATTTTTTCTTTGCATCATATCATTAGTAGATGTAATTCAAAAAAATACGGTTTCTAAAATACGGTTACTTGGCAGAGAAATCACCAAGGAAGACGAGAAATGAAAATTAATAAACCTTCCTGGATAATGAGAATGGGATTTGGACACCCACTTGCCTGTCATACCCCTTTTTTTTTTTTCAAAAACCTATATAATACAGGGATAAATTTTCTCCCAATTTTTATTTGCTATATAATAATTACATTTTTCGAAAACCTTGCAGTGGCGGCCGCCACCACTTGTCCCCCTCTGGCTCCATCCTTGTTTGAGAATAAGTTAGCAATGCTTTTAATGTGCAATATGAATCAGTTTGAATAGATCTTTAATTATAATTAAAAACTATAAAAAAAATTTAGAAATAGCACAAACGAACTTACAAAAAAAACACTAAGAAATTGGGACGGAAGGAGTACACCACATTCGAAACAACAGGAATGGACACACAACGAAATGAGGCAAATAACTGGTCGAAATCAACACATAAACGGGGCAAAAGGGAGCAATCAGTACTCACCTTGGATATCGCCGGAGGCCGGCGTTAACCCAGAAGCCAACAGAATTAGGCCAACACAAGTTAAAGAAGAGGCCCAGATCGCCATCAAGACAAATCCCCCCTCCTAGGAACAGGGGTTGGTCCAGCGTTAGTTAGTCGAGACGCGTAACCTGACCCGCCACCCGAATTTTCGTTAAGAAAAACCACTCCTAAACACAGAAACACTACGAGTTGAAGAGTTCCAAAAGAAAAGGTGGAAACCCCAATCAGTACTCGGGGATAATGGGAGAGTGGAAGAGTAATAGCAAGGGAATGACTGGAAGATAGCTCCTGAAGTTTTCTTCCACACATGACTTTACTGGGAAGAAGAGGGGGAGACGTGAGGGGAGACTTTTCGAAAGTCGTCGGGAATCGATGATTGAACACTAGTCTCTTAACAGGATGGTTCTTGTCGCGAGACCGAATTGATGTTCGGTTTGAGTTTTGAGGAAGAGTTTTTGAAATAACGAGGAGAGGGAGAAAATTTTATTGGAGATCATGCAGGGTGGGTCTTAAGATCCAAAACGAACAAGGTGGACAGTCCCCGCTACAAATGGGTTGGGATGGTGTTGTGCGCAAAACGCAATAGTAGTGCATCATTTGACCGTTCATTTCGGTTCGGATTTAATCAGAGCAATGAATTTTATCCGACTATGGCCTCCTTTGGGTAATAATCCAATAATCCGGATTATTCGTTTGTCCTTATTCAAATTTTTTTTGCATTCGTTAGTTTTGCATCAAGATTTTGTGGTTTCTGGATTCCTCTCGACGAGACGAATCTAACAAATATAAAATTATGGTCAAAACTCAAATTTTTTTGAATAAAGCCAAAATAGGTGGAATATTGGCCAATAATTTTTTTCTTATATTTAGAAATTTTTGGAAGGTTTAAAGAAAAAATTATGTTCTTATGAATGTTTTCTTGTGGTTAATGAATGTTTAAACTTAAAATGTTCTCCGTAAAGTAATGAATTGTGAGAATTTTTTTCAAGGTTATGACTCTATGTAAGAAATTTCTAGATCCACCACGGGTCAAAAGGTGAGAGAATCAAGGATCGTGAACTCTACCCTAGCCGCCAATTAGGACACATAATGGTAATAAGTACTGGGTTTGATACTTGATCACTCACCCATGATTATCATTTTTCCCCTCTTTAATGAGTCAATTCCAAATTTAAAAAATTGAAACCTATTACCAATACAAATGTGGGGGACTCCTTTTTTCTTTTTTTTGAACTGGTATAGTTGTAGCATTAAGTGGAAAAATTTACAACTACGCACTTGAACTTTATTCGATTAATCATTGGTTACAAATAAAAAAATTAAAGAATTGTTATAGGGTCCATTATAGCTTTTTATAACACATCTAGTCCATCTAATGTTTTCATAACATCTCTAATCCACCAAACCACTTTTTTTTATTCTCTTAGATCCATTCTATTTTTTTACTAGACAAATGTACCCTTACATTAAATTTAATACTTAATATACATTTGTTGGAAAGTCTGCCGGAAAAGCCGCCGGGAAATTGGACTTCGCCGGAAAAGTTCACCGGAAAATCCCGCCGTCGCCGGAAAATTGACCGGCGCAGATGTGGTTATCTGAACTATGTCATTTTAAAAAAAAATCTACTTAGGATCAAATGTGGTTATCTTGACTCGCAAGAGGTGGTTATCTGTACTCATAAGATGTGGATATCTTTGGTATATTTTTGTTTAAAAAACTTACTTGGGATCAAGTCCTCAACCACCCAAGCACTACAAGGTAGCAGCACAAACCCTCTGCTTTTAACATAAAAAATTTACTGAAAATTGAATAAAACAAAAAAACCACTTTTTCAAAATGGAGGTGGTTATCTAAACTCATAAGAGGTGGTTATCTGAACTCATAAGAAGTGGTTATCTGAACTAATAAAACAGAGTACATTCATCACAAACTCATCCAAACAACAGAAAAATGTAGAATCGCAATATTAAGTAGTACTAGAAAGCAAAGAAGTAGATATAGATCTAGAATTCCAATCAAATCCAGACTAAGAACACCAATACATAACAGATACGACTACTATATCGTATATACTCTCCTACCATAACCAATAGTCACAAACTCATCAAAATCACTAGAAAGTAGAATCGAAAAGGTGATGCAGTACTAGAAACCAATGAAGTAAACATAGATATAGAATTCAAAACAAAATTCGCACTGAGAAAACCAATCCATAATCTACACGCCTAATACAACACTATATGTATGTATAATCTCCTACCATAACCGATAGTCAACGAAATCCGTATCATCACCAGCAAGATCTTCAGAATTTGAGCGCAGATCCGAAGACGACCGGAATCTGACCGGTCTACCTGAATAATCCGAGAACAACCTGTAAATTTGTTAGGACAAAATCAGATTAACCAACCGTACATCTCGAACGCGTCGCTGATCTCCTGCGCCGATATCAGACTGTTCTTGTCCCTATCGTACAACTTGAACGCGTTGCTAATCTCCGTTCCGCTTCCTCGTTCGCCGTCGCCGTCAAGCGTCGTCGCCGTCCGTGTCGATCTCCGTCGCCGTGGAGGTCGATGGCGCCGTCGTGTCGATCTCCGTCACGACTTCTTTGATCTCCTCTGAAGAGGTCCTGTCGACGTTCTCCTCTTTGATGATCCGGAGTTGCTGATTATGGGGGTAGTTGGGTCTTTTGTTATTCTAGTGGATCTTATGTCTTAGAGAATATTTGGGTGGACCTTAGACTCTAGGAAATTGCTATAGTGGACCCTATACCAACTCTCCCTAAAAAAATTGGTAAAACTTGATTGAGAAATTGATACTAATGTAATATTCATATTGTTAAAGGCTATATGTTAACCATTGCGGTAAATTCGAAACAATTCACTGAAACACCCAATGATTCACTGGAACACACTGGTACCGGTATGTATTGTACCAATTGATAAAATGGTATGATATCCGGTACGAGATTGATAATTTTAATTTTGAGGGAAGATGAGCAAGGCTTGCGCATTAAGTCCCCTTGTTTATTTTTATTTTTAAATCAGGGCCCGAAATTTCATAGGGTATCATGATGAATTGATTAGCTTAGCGTAGTTACTCTCGAAATTTGAACTTACCCTTTAATCTCAATTTTTTTGAAACAAAACAAAACAAATTCTAAATAAAAGTATAATCATCAAGATGCCAACTATACAAGAAACCTCTAGAAAAAACGAAAAACTGAAAAACATCTGTGACAAGCAACCAACACTGGGAGAGCCGCCTCTTTGCCAGTCATCGAAAAAGGAGAGAGCCACGTCATGTCACCGCCGTAGCCCACCACCGTTTTCGATTAGGGAAAGGACCACACCATGCCACCACCGCTTCCCCACGAACACGACGGTGGCCCCTTGTAGCCGCCCAAAATAGTGAACCCGCAAATCCTCCGGCGGTGGCAAAGGACTTCCCTTGCTCGCTCACTTCTATGCTGCAGCCACTGGTGTAGAGTCTCTGACATGAAGAATTTCGTATCCCATCTATGGATCAACAAGGGGTGATCTTCCGCATAGCAAATGTACAAGGATGTAACCGCACTATTTTTTTGTTTACTTTCCAATTTTACCCCTTGATGGGATGTTTTTTGAAATTCTAACTTCTTTAAAGTAAGAGAAAGGGAGGGGCAACGCGGGGATGTGAGATTAGTTTTTGAAAACTTTTAAAAATGAACAATTTTTTTATAGGACATCCCAAAGAATAGTGGACATAGATTGAAACTAATCCTCTATACAAGTTGCAGAGTTCGAAAAATAATTAGAATATGACATAATAGATCGTCTCACTAACTCTTTCATACAAATCATATGTTGGAAGTGCATTGAAGGATGAATATCAGTTCCTGTGCCATAGACTACAAATTTTTAAGTTGTTGGAATTAAATGATGATACAACTGGTGGAATTCAAATTAAAATTTGAAGCCTTTAAAGGGTAAGTTCCAATTTTTTTGGAAATATTGATTTCACCTCGAGTCTTTTCAAGTTATTGACAAGTCATACGCATATTTTACGACTTTAATAAAGTGTTAAATCTAAATCACGCACAGTCGCACACAATCTAAAGACTTAGAGTTCTAAAAAGTCCAATGGTTTGTGAAACCAATATTTCTAATGAAAATTCTAAAATCAGTTTATTGGACTATCGTTAAGGTATAAAAAGTATATTCAATTGTGTAAAAAAATGTGCAAGAATGTGTGAAAAATGTATAGAAAAGTGAAAAAAAAAAGTATACTGCAATGTGTTTTTCTGTCTTGTTCTTACCTCATTATCAACTCAGTGGGCTGTCATTAGAAAGACCCTTAAACCGCCTGTTGGCTAACTAACTAGCATTGTAAACCTAATTGACTTGCACTAAGATGATAATTAATTTTAGCACCTTTTTTTTATAAAAAAAAAATTACATAAGAAATGGGAGTATAAAGCAATTACAACATGTGTAGGAACCAAGTCATTCTAGAATATACATCAAAACACAAAGAAACCCGCTTGAAATAGCCAAACATGTATACGTGACCTATAATTATCTATGAATGCCAAATAATTTGTCGGTACAAAGCACGTCATGCCACAAAAGACAAGGTGCAAGTCAACTCTCAGTATAGAGCAACTACAACACGGGTCGGGACTATTTCACAACACAGACAAGCGTATAGAAAAGGCCAAATATTCACGTGAGACACCACTTGCATATCAATCAAGATGGCTTCTACTGTGTGTTTGGTGAGCGCGCGCATGTGTGCGTGTGTGTTAGAGAGAGAGAGAGAGAGACGGGTGGCCTTTTCATTTTAAGGGCAATAGTGTCAATTTTATGCATGGTTATCATGTATTGGTGATTATTTTAGAACATGTCATGGATTGGGAGTTTTGGGATGTTAGACCATCAATGCCTCGTTTTGGTAATTTTCCTTAAACAAAACTAATCGTTAGTGTACGCAGTTTACTTCGTTTTACTGGAAGTACGATACACTGGTGCATCCATGGCCTTTCAAGCCGTATTTTTGCAGGCACCTGAAAAGAAACCACATTATCTACTGCTTTTACAAAAATTGGGACCAAAATATAAAGCAAAAGCAAAAGATAACGAAATCGCATGCACAAAGCTATGACTGAACATGAAAGGTCATCTGGGACCGGACAATTGATCTGCGCTGAGGTTGGCAGTGGAATCGGCAATGATCCAACCACCAGTTTCGTGTTGGGTAGTGCTAAACTCTTGGCTGAACACCTCCTCTTTTTGCCATTGTTCCTATCTTTCCACCAAGCCATTGCCTTCGAGCATTCTAACAACTTCCGACATCTTGGGACGTTCATGAGGGGAGCTCTGTGTGCAGAGCAACGCCACCTGGATAAATCCCTCAATCTCTTTGTTGACATAATTACCCTGCATTTCCGGGTCAACCAGCGTTTCCAGCTTCTTTTTATTCAGAAGTCCTTTTACCTGAATAATCATAAATAATTCCAGATGAAGGGAAAATGCTTTTTCATTAGGAAGGAGAGAACCATCCATCATGTAGTTTCCTAATTAGAGAGAGCCACGTAACAAATAAAATGGTTCAAAGGTGAAAATAGGTGTCAAAGCCACCCTGCCAAGTTATCATATCAAACCACAGAACATCAAGGAAGAGTGAGAGAACAAAAGGCAGGCTTGTGTTTACAACCTTTTCTACTAGTTCAAACTTGAATGTTTGGAACATGGGTAGGCTATCGGTGATAAAGCACTGGCACTTCTAAAACTCGCCGTACTCGTACCTGTAACGTACCGGGTACCAATAGTTGGCACGGTAAGTATGTACGGGGTAAACAAAATAATTATTGAGATTTTCCCTATAATTCTTCTAGTACCCGAGAAGTACCCCGATTATCGATCAAGCCGTACCCAATAAATACAAAGATGAGGCTAAGTTGATAAGATTCCATGTTTCTATGCTTAGCATGATCCTAAAACAAAGATTTTGTTCCATAGGTTCTTTAGTGTAAGGACATTAAACCTTAGAAGTGGACCTCAAGGTTGGCGTTAAACAATTATTGATGTTGGATTCTTTATAGCTCAAGTCATTCAGCTATTTCCTTTATAAATTGACATGTAATTATTACATGTACTACATTGCTCTATACTAAAGATATATTTGTTATAGCCGTACCCGTCCCATACAGTTACTAGGTTTCACAGTATGTGTTTCGTAAGAGTACTCTACCGGTACAGGTGCTTCTTAGTTGACGGCAGAGTAAGAGAGAAAACAGGTCTGCGACCATGAGTGATGATGATGGAACACAAGGATCGCGGTGGCATCCAGAACTATAGGCAGCGGTGGTGGCAGCCATGAGAAACCATGGTAGGATGACTATGGTAGTAAATAAAGCATAATTGCTCTTGGGTGCATGAGACGTACACACTGTTTAATTGCCCGAAGAAGTAGTTAGGCTCTATCCTGGATCACAGGGGGTTATCTGTTATAGTATTAGCTTTCAACTTGCTAGGATGTTTCTGCGTTAATCACAAAAGGGATAAGACGTAATTGACCGTAGAATTTAGGCCAATAAAGGGAAGAGCGAACCTCATTCCAAGATATTAGGACTTGTTTTAAGAGTTAAGAGTTCTTGAAGCTATACGCTGCAAAGTTAAGCATGACAAAAACCCTTTGTTTCACAGCATCAGAAAACATGAATTGCCATTCAACCCTAAGTTCCATAGCATTTTTGACAGAAGGCTCCTAAAATGGACAAACTATCATAAGGAGGTGGCATATCCTAAGTAATGTACTGAAGACATAAAACAGATTAAGAGGGTAAAAAATGCTTACCCAATCTAGCAACATGACATCATCATCATTGGCAAGCCGAGCAAGATCAAAAGCCCTTTGTCCAGTGATGAGCTCAAGAAGCATAACCCCATAACCAAAGACATCAGTTTTCTCTGAAGACTTCCCAGTGAAGAGGTACTCAGGGGCAATATGGCCGATTGTGCCACGTATAGCTGTGGTGACATGAGTATCCTTGTAATCCATTAGTTTTGACAACCCAAAGTCTCCAACAACTGCTTCACACTCCTCATCCAACAAAATATTTGCAGCTTTGACATCACGATGAATGATCTTTGGGTCACAATGATCATGCAAATAAGCAAGACCTCTTGCAGATCCCAATGCAATTTGCTTTCTAATCGGCCAATCAAGTGGGGCTTGCGATTCGGATCGTTCTAAAAGAAACGCTCATTAGACCATGATAACATTCAGAGACACTAAACAGGGCGGCGAACAGGTTCAAATATCTTTTCTTTATTTTGAAATTTGAACATTGGAACAAACATTAAAAACATTAGCAAGCTTTGACAAACTCGTATGGAGAATTTCCTGTAATTCAAATAAGATAATGTAATAGGTTTTTTGTTTTCAAAACGTAAACTAACAATTAAATATGACTATGAAAATTGACGTACATGAGTCACCTGGCTTCAAATTTGGCTATTCGAAAGCAAGTAAAGCAAATTGAATCCTATAACCTGGCAACTATGCACCATCGGATAAATTTTATTGGTCCATCCCAAAACGCAGGTTCGTTTTGAGATGTCAAAATGAATCAAATTTATTGCCCTTCTCTTTTGAATTGCAGTAATTCACTCCAACAAATCAAATTTATCCCGGAAGGGTAGTTTCAGAAGGTCGTAGTTTTCGAATTGAAATAATTGTGTCGCTTAGGAGGTTTGATTCTGGAAATACACCTACACCTCCTAATCTGCTGGCGTCAAATTTTTTTTTTCATGATATATTTTTGAAACTCGAATTGCTATATTTTCTTCGATGGTCGGCTTCACGAAATATATTCCTACAACTTGTTTCTCCGAAACATGATCCAACACTTCCATTAGCAAGCTTTGATAAGCACATATGGGGAATTTCATGAATGTAAAGATATCTAAGGTTTACTTTTCCAGACATACTGGAAATTGAATAGGATGATAATTTGAAGTATAAGAATTACTTGGCATCAAACCGGCAATTACAACTCAAAGGACATAAAATCAACTGTCAATTTTACACAAATACTGACAAAAGAAAGTCTATTAATATGATAGACAACAGGTAGTACCTCTTAAACATGATGCAACACTTCCTTTAGCCATATAGGGATAGACAAGGACCCGTTCGGTTGGCGTCATGCAAAAGCCACAAAGACGTAGAAGATTTCGATGAACAGCCATGCTGATCATTTCAACTTCGTTTTGAAACTGCAGCTCCCCACCTAGAGTACGCTTCTCTTTTAGTCTTTTTACTGCCACAAGAGAGCCATCAGTCAACCGTCCTTTGTAGACCTTACCGAATCCGCCCCGTCCTATTAGATTTTTCTTATTGAAACAATCTGTCGCAATTTGTAGTTCCTGCAGGGAAAACCTCTTGAGCTGTCCTAGATGAACTTCTGGATCCCCTTCTGGAACCTCTTCAGCTGCAAAGAGAAGTAACAGCCGCTTAGGATGGTGATAAAAAAGTGACGAGAAAAGAAATGAAAATCCTAATACTTGTTTGTTCAAACGGTCAGAAATGAAGAGTAACCTTGGATTTTACTGGTCCAGTTTATTTCGCACCAAATATCACCACAATTGTGTCTATGAATAAACGAGTTGAGAAACGGTGAGCAATGTTGGATTTTTATAGGTCCATTATGTTTCTAACCATAGTATCTCACGATAGTTGGTGAGATTTGGTACCCTAATTCTTTCTCACCATTCCCACCACTTGGTTGGATGGGGTGAGAAACCCTGATCCTTCATTTTTTTTTTTTTCACAATTTCTCCCCATCTGAAGGTGTGTAGTAGCAAAATACATCATAGACAACCCCATAATAATTGCTAAGCCGACTAACCAGGTACATCAAAAAAAATATCCCGTGGTTTCTTTCGTCGCCAACGAGCGAGTGCGAGAGCAGGGGCAGAAAACAGTAGGACAGAACCGACAAAAACTCCTCCAGCAATGGCTCCAAGGGCACTGTTGCCAACTGTAATAATATTTCAACATTACACATATGTAGGTCAATTCCTCGTGCATAATAATGCAAATATTTGAACTCTAAAGGTGCTAAGTGGATATTTCATGAGCCTCTATTCTCTAATCTAAAGGAAGCTGTTACTAAAATTGAAGGTAACAGACTCAATCCACATGGAGTTCAACACATTCCTTTGAACAGAGATTGAAAAACTAAATGGTGTTGCATGAGCACCAAAAATGAATAAGGAATCCAATTCAAAAAGAGGAGTTTGTGCACTTGCTTTCAGATATGAAAATGTATATGAACCTTTGTCATCCTTAAATTTAGAAACATAAAAAACAAAAATAAAAAAGAGAAACATAAATTACTCCACTATCAGTAAAAATAAGGGATTATAACAATGGACAAACCTCGATAAGTGGATTGGGGTGACGGCGGAAGTGGAGGAGGTGGAGCAGTTGGAGGAAATTCCAAATTATTGTTTGCAAAACTGAAAAAGAGAAGTATGGCTGTCAGGATACCTCTAGATGAGTCAAGCAGCTCCACTAAAATTGAACAAGATGGTGCATGAAACAAACCTGAGGTTAGTAAAAAGTGAAAATGAGCCATTAACTGGGATTACTCCTGTCAAACGGTTGTTTGATATATCACTGTATTCCCATGGAAGTACGCCAGTCAAAACTTATGGAAAAATAAAGATAGGAACCGTCGACACTATTCATTAAGAGAAATAAGAAGATTTAATTATAGACATCAACTTGGTACTCACAGCACTTGAAGTGTTGTGATAGTAGTCAACAACACGGGAATATTGCCTGACAAACTGTTGTTGTTGAGCCGCCTAGCTTGCCAGAGAATTACGTGGACCAGACATTACCACGTTCCAAACAATCAAAATGGTTTCATTAGTAAAAATTCATTACCACCTTCCAAGTTAGGAAGAAAATGAGGCATGTATTATGAGCCTGGCAACAGTTCTAACACAAAGAGACGCATGAAGATTAGTTTCAAAACTTTCTATTATGTCCTTATAATTAGAAGTATCCATCCTTCGAATTGTGACTACAAGAAAGATAATGGCTAACTTTTAGGGAGCAGATGCTCGTAATGAAACTATTTCCATCCTTTGGATTGTGACTACAAGAAAGATATTGGCTTACTTTTAGGGAACATATGCTCGTAATGGAACAATTAGCATTATATTCAATACCGATTAAGATGGTTCAAAGAGTCAGAAACTAAAAGCCAAATAATTAGGAAACTCCAAGCAAAGCTATAATCTGAGAGATTAGTAGTCTCCAAGGGAAAGACAAGTATTTCAGACATTCTACTGTACAACTGCCATTCCAAATACTTTTGCGTTGTTTGAAGAAACTGTCCATAGCGAAGCAAAACTAAACTTTACTTATGAGTCAGGAAAGAAGAAAAGCAAAATGAGATCTTACTACACCTATAGTGACTTTAAAGCATATGTTCCCCCAATCAAGGCTTCACACTAGCCAATAATTTCAGGGCATTCTTACTGAAAGCATAACTTCAATAAAATATCTACCCTTGGAAGGCCCTATGACTAATGTCTGAATGAAATACCTAAAGAAGATATATTGTACACATAATGAATTTACAACCACACGGGCAATATCCAAGGCTGAATGACCAGTCTACCACTCTAAAACATATACGAAAAAAAAATTGAGTTTAATTGTTTAAGAAATTACGGAAATGAAGAAACAATTTCACTACATCCATATCGCAACATATCGGTGCATAAGCAACCCACTAGTAAAAGTCTTCCAAACACAATAGAAACAATAGAAGCAAGTTACAACAGGAGGAGAGCATATCTATTGTAGAAGTAAAAGGCAAAGGATGCGTAGTTCATACAGGAAAAGTAATGTCTGAAGATTGCCCAATGCTTTCGGGATGGGACCACTCAAGTGGTTTAGATTAAGATCCAAGCTCACCAATTTTGTTAAATTTCCAAGCTCATTAGGAATTTGTCCACTTATGTTGTTACCGTAAAGTCCACTGTGACATAACATGTCATTAAAATTATGTCAATGGCGGGAGCACACAGGAAGGCAAAACGACGGTTAAAAAGAAAAGAGTCA
This sequence comes from Vaccinium myrtillus, assembly GCA_016920895.1. NCBI lineage: Eukaryota > Viridiplantae > Streptophyta > Magnoliopsida > Ericales > Ericaceae > Vaccinium > Vaccinium myrtillus. The sequence goes on along the minus strand of CM029278.1, from coordinate 27,026,596 downwards.
CGGAGAAGAAACGAAAAGAAAGAAATACATATAACAAAAGCAGATGGCTCCTCTCTCAAGCCCACAAAGCGGTCTGAACGCGCTATTGGTGGTCATTTTGATGATTCTAGTCGTACATTTTTCAGACCCGGTTTTGCAAATCATCCATGAAAAAATTAGCTTGATCCAATAATTGTAGCCACAAGGAGCATGTGCAACTACTTGTTACCAACACATAAATCATGAGATAACAAGCTCTATGACTTAGGGTCTTGTGTGTGTGTGTGTGTGTGTGAGAGAGAGAGAGAGAGAGAGAGAGAGAGAGAGAGAGAGAGAGAGATCAATTAATATAAATAAATCAGGTTTAAGTGAAACCACTTTTCCTAGAACAAAGTAATACTTACAAGTACTGCAGACTTGAAAGTAGCCCAAGTTGTGGAACAAGTTGCCCAGTCAAATTTGCACTCCCAAGAGCACTAGGTGTACAAAAAGGGAAACAAAAATTTTCATTGAAATAACGACAGTGAAAATACGAAAGCAAAAAGAGTTTCAAGTATCAAATTATATAACAAAGGCGTGGATCAGCAGAACTATTGAACAAGTTAGTAGCTTACACTCTAATAACGCTGTTTTGATTGTTGCAAGTGACATGAAACCATGTGCAGGGATTGGGAAGTGTAGGATCCCAACTTTGTAAAAAATTGTTAGGATCAACTAAGTTGTTTTTCAGCGCAATCAAAACATCGCCTGCTCTTCAGAAAGAGACAAATCATTGTATTCTCATCAATTCTCATCAAGAGGATGAAACGATCAGCCAAAACATTATCTAAGTGTAGGTTAAGCAACAAAGATGTTTGACGACCTAGCAGTCACGCCTCAAAAAAAGGGGCTGCATTAGACCAATGTGTACCCTGACCGATCAACAGAACACGCAAAGTGTGCCTACATGCCTATTTTTGTGTTCCGATTCCATGAATTAAGTCAAATTTGGTGAGTACAAATATAACAACATGGGTATTAAGAAAGGACTTGACCATTCTAAAAATAGGGTTAAATAATTTATTCTAGAACGCATACAAAATCTCACTCCTATGGTTTTGGATGAATAGAACCCTTTGTCTCTTACACAATCTATTAAATTTTCATTTCAACACCAGTGAATTGCAAATCATCCAGATCTTCAGGAACAACTCTCAATAAAAGCATCCAACTCAAAATCAATTGGCAATGAGCAGAGAGACCGTTACGACTTATCTACTAATTTTGGAGGTATAACAACATAGTACAAGCTATGCCAAGTCTCCTCCCCCAGTATGGAGATATAAATAGAGGATCCTAACACAAAAAACACAACGAAACAAAGTGCACCAATGGCGCACACATAGGGAAAATCAATTGTGTGGGGGCCGAATAAGACGTAAGGGTTATAATGCCGTATATCGCCAAGGATATGTTCCATCATGTTCATTTATGCCGAATGTTATGCCACCGACTGTGGTATGGAGGTCCTATTAGGGCCGTAGGGCACGATGGTATAACTCCGACTTATAATAGTGGGCCTCTCGGGCTTTGCAATACTCGGGCGGGTGAATAAAGTCCGACCCGTGAGGCAACCCGGATGGGTCGCAGTGGCGGTTACGAAGAGCACGTGCCGATGGCCACCTGGCACTGTGGAAGAAACTTCCAAAAGCCTCTAGGCTACCACGTGGCACCCTAGCATAGGCCGTGTCACGTGACCGCATACGTGACGAGTGACGTCACATGGCTTGGAGAGCAAGTACATGGATATCTATAAATACCAAGGGATAAACCCTAGAGGTACATACACAATCTCATATCTACTCCATTTGTACTCACATCTCTCTGCTAACTTGATCGTCGGAGTGTCCTTGGGCAAGAGGCCCAAGTGACACTAACATGTGCTCTTTGGTGCAGGATCAATAGGTAGCAGGTTGGAGTACATTTCTAGAAGCGAGTACCCTCAGTCAGAATCTTCCCACTACAAATTGTGAAAGCAATAGAAAGCCTTGTCCATAACATGCTAAAGCATTCAACTCGAAACCAACTGGCAATTATTGATGAGGCCCTCCGAGCTCGTATAATTAGTTTTGAAGGCACTGTTAAATTGACGTGGGACAAGTTCTAACATGAATTTAAGTTCAAATCAAAGTTAAGAAAACATTTACCTGAGGGATTGTTGAATTTGATAATGCAGAGTCAATACAAAATACTCCATCTGTTACAATTTCTTGGTCCCTCGCTATATTATAACCGGATCAAATATTAAATGTATTTCTTAATCAACAATAGGGTAATGATTTTTACGCCCCATTTTTTTATAAATGCATCCATTTTTTGATCTTTTAGTGATAAAATCACACAAAAAATTTTACTACAAGACAAAAAAAAAGGGGTGCATCTATTCTAATATAGAAAGGGAGAGCACCAGTTTAGTGTCTCCCCTTTTTGTCATTGTGTCGACTTTTTGAATACGTAAACTACCCATGAAAAATCCCCTAATTCCATCTGACAAATCTTACATTGCCCGATAACCATAAGGGTAAAAATTGTCAAATCTCATCTTCCACGTAACTGCCACTGGCAAGTTTTACACTGCCACTATCAAATCTTTTCCAACCATCACCTTCCATGGGAATTGTTGGGTTTGATGTACCAAGTTTAGTGGGTCTCTCTCTCTCTCTCCGGCTTATCTACAAATCTTTTCCCATTCACGGTAGGTATTTCTCCTCCTTAACTGAAAGCACTTCCTTCTGTCTCTGGATCTATATAATTTTGGTTTGACTTTAATTTATTTATATGTCAAACAAAATTGTGCAACCATGCCAAGACTTGTAACTGTAATATAACAGACGTGGAATCCCAATATTGTATATGAGTACAAATATCTGACATCAGAATTTCTTCTGGTAATCTATGCAATCTGCGTTGGAATTTTCGATTGATTTTTTCTTTGCATCATATCATTAGTAGATGTAATTCAAAAAAACTCCACTTTCACAAAGAAAAGAAATGAATTTTTCTTCGCATCACATCGTGGGTGCAACCCCTATCAAATGAAAAAAAATGAAAATGGGTGAGGTTCGACGAAACTCGACGAATTTCAAAAAATATGAACAACAGTCAGAAGTTATTATTCATAATTTTTAAATTCGACTTGCACATGCGATCACACACGTATCGCGTGTGCCCGGTGTGGCCTCTGGTTTATAACAAGGGGTGTAAAAATCATTTTCCTCAACAATACTTTTCATATGCAATATATGAATCAACTTTAATGGACTTTTATTTAATACTAGTAAACAAAGCTTCAAAATCACGTAATATACTGTAATTGAACTTACAAGTTTTCTTTTTAAACATCCTTTAAACTATCACACATTTCTCTACTTCGTATACCTAAACTTTCAAAATCCTTTAAATGGTCCTTGAACTACCGCCCTTGAAGTGCATGTGGTCCCTTTGTTAACTTTCCGTTAGTTTCTTGGACGGAAACTCAAATGTGTACACGTCACACCTAATCAAAGTCCCAAAACGAAGGGTAAAAGGGTCATTCCTTTCACCACTCTCCCCATTCGACCATTCGATCAGAGAGAGAGACGAAACAGATTTACCAGGGGAAAAAAGAAAAGAAAAGAAAAGAGAGACGAAACAGAGGGATTTAGAAAGAGAGAGACGACGAAGCTTTAGACCATGAGTTTGGGACATTTGTTGGTTGTTGGAAAGATTCAGTAATGGCCAGATTCAATAATGGCTGACCCTCTGTTCCTCCTAAACTTGTGCAATAACGACTCAAAAATTCCGTTCCTCTTCCGTGAACTACAACCGCCGCCGGCGTCATCAATGTCGCTGCCGGCCGAACTGGGTTGCTCCTCCGTTGACAACCTCCGCTTCGAGAGCAGAGTAATAGACTGAATAGACCTCGCATTTTTTTGAAGCTGAGAGGGGGAGGAGAGAGAAGAGCGAGCGAGCGACCAGGGCAGCTTCGATGAGGGCCATTTCTTCGTCGCTCACAATTTCTATAGGGATTTCAGGAAATTTGTTTTTGTTGGTGGAAATGGTGGAGATGGGTTTTTTAATTTGATCTTCAGGGGAGAGAGTGGAAGTGGATGATGGTGGTTCCGCCATTTTGCGGGTTGTTGTTCAGCCTATGTGACTATTCTAATCGCACCTCAACTGATAACAGCATGAAGCTTAGTTCGAGTGAAAGAAAATGAGAAAAATGATCTCTACATTCTAAGGTTGCGTTTGGGTCATGGATTAGTGGAACTATTGATGGAGTGTATATAAAAGGGCCTGACCCTTTTACCCTTTGTTAACGGAAGGAACTAATGGGGAGGTAAAAATAGGACAACATGCACTTCAAGGGTTATAGTTTAGGGATCATTTAAAGGATTTTGAAAGTTCATGTACGAAATAGAGAAATGAGTAATAGTTTAAGGAATGTTTCGAAAAAAAAAACTCTTGCACTAACACAAAAGACTAACAAATTGGGATGGAAGGAGTACACCACAATCGAAACAAGATGAACGGACACACACACGACGTCATGACGCAAATAACTGGTCGAGATCAACACATAATCGAGGAGAAAGGGAACGATCAGTATTCAGTACTCACCTTGGGTATCGCCGGAGGCCAGTGATAACCCAGAAGCCAACAGAATTAGGCCAATACAAGTAAAAGCAGAGGCCCAGATCGCCATCAAGACAAATCCCTGCTTCCTAGGAAACAGGGGTTGGTGAGTTGGTCCAGCGTCAGTCGAGGCGTGCCAACGAGTTGAAGAGTTCCAAAAGAAAAGGTAGAAACCCCAAGTCCCGAAGGAAATTGGACGCTGGGATAATGGGAGAGTGGAAGAGTAATAGTCGTCTTTAATAGCAAGGGAATGAATGGAAGATAGCTCCTGAAGTTTTCCTTCCACATATGACTTACCAGTTACCAGGAAGGAGAGAGAGAGAGAGAGAGAGACGTTTGTGGAGACTTTTCGAAAGTCGTCGGGAGTCGATGATTGAACAATAGTCTCTTAGTCTTAACAGAGCCCATATGCTCTGCGCCGAAAAAACCCATGTGTCGAGGGTTTTTTCGTTTTTTCGATTGTAGGATTACTTAAAATTATTAAAATATTAAAATAAAAATTACAATCCAATGGCCCAAAATTTCTCAGCAGAGAAGCACATGAGTTTTGGGCATAGAGGATTTGGGACAGGATGGTTCTTGTCGCGAGACCGAATGATTGATAGAGTGATTGAAGTTTGAGTCCCCGCTACAAATGGGTTGGGACGGTGTTGTGCGCAAAACGCAATACACCGTGTAGTGCATCATTCGATAGTCCATTTCGTTTCGAATTTAATCAGAGCAGTGAATTTAATCCGACCATCTATTTTTTGAATTAAATCCGAGCAGTGCGTTGTCGAAATGGACGACCAGATGTAGTGCACTACACCGTATAGTTCATTTTTCGCACCACATGTTGCCCTGGGCCACTATAAATAATACTGTTGTCTTCTAACTGTAGGAAAAAAAACAAGTGATGTTTAATTACGTTACATGGTACCTTTATGATGTATGTGAAGAGAGTGACTGAAAAATACTAAAGATACAATAAAGAAATCAAAATGCCGTAATAAAAACTTAGCCTAAATAATTATTTATTATATTGTTTATAAAATGAGATGGGTTATTTGTGGCATTCTACAATCATGTAAATCTAGTCGCTATTAATTGTAAAAACTTCTACTAATGAATGTACTATAATTTTTTTCTTATGTTTGGAAATTTTTGGAATGTTTAATGAAAAAATTATGCCAATATTTTTGAAAAGATACAATAAAGAAATCAAAATTATGTTTTTTTAAAAGAAAACAAAACAAATAGTAAACAAAACTATAATCGTCAAGATGCCAACTATACAAGAACCCTCTAGAAAAACGATAAACAAAACTATAATCGTCAAGATGCCAACTATACAAGAACCCTCTAGAAAAACGAAAAACAGCCATGATAAGCAACCGACACTAGGAGAGCCGCCTCTTTGCCACATTCATCGAAAAGGGAGAGAGCCACGCCATGTCACTGCCGTAGCCCACCACCGTTTTCGATTAGGGAAAGGACCACGCCATGCCACCGCCACAGCCACGAACACGAACCTGTGCAGCCACCCAAAATAGCAAGCCTGCAAATCCTCCGCCGGTGGCAAAAGACTTCCCTTGCTCGCCCACTTCTATGTTGCAGCCGCTGGTGTAGTGATAGGCGCGCAAATGTTCACATTAGCCCCCTTTAATTTATGCTCGCTAAGCCCATTTACATTATTACTCAAAGTAAAATGCTTTAGTTTTGTGTTGTAGGTATTTTGACGATAACCAGCTTAATGAGATTATTTTAGCCACTGGATTTGATGGGTGAATGGAAGGCCAGAGTGTTGGAATTATTGGATGGCTCGCATCCACTCACATTGATGAGGGAGTGGGAGACCCATGACTTGTCAGCAGCCCATTGATATTGGTAGATGGATCTGGATGGGTTCCCATACCCATTGCTTATTGCTTTGTCTGCCAGAGCATGTGATGCTCTTTGTTTGGCTATAATAAGCCCTCTGCCTTTGTATTGTAAATCACCAGTGAGGGTGGTCTTGAGAGCTCCAACAAGGAGACTTGTATCACTTAGGGAGAGTGACTTGTGTCTCCAGTGTGTAGGAGACTTGTGAGGATTGTTTGAGCAATGTAAAATCAGAGTGTAGTGAGAGAGTGTCACTTGTAAAGCTCGTGGTTTTCCGGTTAATGAATTGTTGCTCCGGTTACCTCCGTGGACGTACCCGATTTTGGGGAACCACGTAAAATATCTGTGTTTGTGTGCGTGTGTTCTCTGTGTGTGTTTTGGTTTGGTCTTGGGGCACAACAAATGGTATCAGAGCCTCCGGGTGGCCTAAACTTGAAGCACAGCACTGGTTTTTTCGGTTCTGTCCGAAATTGCGTTTTTTCGAAACTGCTCGGAAAGACGATCTGATCCGTTCATCTTTTTTGTCTAGTCGTGCCGATTCCGAAAAGGTATTATGGGCCCTAATCGGACGCTTGGATGAAATGATACAGCCGGTCAAAATCCAGCTTGTTGGGTCAAATCTGGGTTTCCAGATTCTGAAGTCGTCTGGATTTTGTGGGGAAGAAGACGATGATGTCAGACATCAGCGCCCAGTCATTAGCAGAATATTCTTTGGAATATTCCAGTTTTGTTTTTTGCGATTTCGGAGCCGTCCGAACTCCGTTTTCGGCAAGTGAATAGTCAATTTCAACTATCTCGACGTTCCGGATCCAACCGTGCGCTCTGTTTTTCGAGATTCGATCCCGTAGTTGCTGTCCATCTCGTTTTTTGTGCCGAAAACGCGTTTTTAGGCGGTTTTCGGGCATGGAGGACTTGTTCGGGATGCTCTTGTGATCGTCTCTCTTGTTTGTAAGGATGGTGCATCCTCTGTTAGCGGCGTTTTTGGAGTGGAACTAGTTTGTTGCCTTTGTGAAGCTCATTGGAGGTTTTTTGTGTTGTTTTTTGGAGTCTTGGTGTGAGCAAGACATGTCTTGGTGTGAGCAAGGCATCGGTTTGACCTCTTGGAGTGTTTGGCATTGTCGGTTTGTTGTCGCTAGTTTTGTGACCGTGGTTGCTAGACCATGGCTTGTTTGTTCGATAGCTTGGTTAAAACCATTTGTTCGCAGTTTTTTTGACGACGGAGATCCTGTTTTGTCTGTTGGTGTTTATCATTTGCTTGTCATTCGGTGGAGTGGTATTGTTGGAATTTACCTGTCAATTCTTGGCGTTTCTGGTCAAAGCGCAAGGTGTTCTTGTGGATACTGACCATATCTACGGGACTTGGCGATAGGTGGAGTCCGTTCATTTTTATGGTGGAGCCGTTTTGTTCGGTATGAACCGGTTTTGGTGTATGATCTCGTCATGGCCTTTCGTGGCATATGTTTTGTTTGCTATTGGAACCTGTTTTGGTAATCTTGCAGCAATTTTGGATTTGTCTCTGGAATTTTGTCCGTCTGCATTGGCGACTCGTTTTTCGGTATTTGTTTATCCGTGGTATTACGGATTTGTGGCGGCATCGTTTCTTGGATTGCTTCGTGGATTGTCGCCAAGGTGGAGATTGTTGGAATTATTGGATGGCTCGCATCCACTCACATTGATGAGGGAGTGGGAGACCCATGACTTGTCAGCAGCCCATTGATATTGGTAGATGGATCTGGATGGGTTCCCATACCCATTGCTTATTGCTTTGTCTGCCAGAGCATGTGATGCTCTTTGTTTGGCTATAATAAGCCCTCTGCCTTCGTATTGTAAATCACCAGTGAGGGTGGTCTTGAGAGCTCCAACAAGGAGACTTGTATCACTTAGGGAGAGTGACTTGTGTCTCCAGTGTGTAGGAGACTTGTGAGGATTGTTTGAGCAATGTAAAATCAGAGTGTAGTGAGAGAGTGTCACTTGTAAAGCTCGTGGTTTTCCGGTTAATGAATTGTTGCTCCGGTTACCTCCGTGGACGTACCCGATTTTGGGGAACCACGTAAAATATCTATGTTTGTGTGCGTGTGTTCTCTGTGTGTGTTTTGGTTTGGTCTTGGGGCACAACACAGAGAAGCACCGAATTATTTCTCACTGTGTGCCCACCATTGCTTTGATATTACAGATTTGTAGCAAGTGAATTCCCTGGCAACGGCGCCAAAATTTGACCGTGTCGTTATCGTGCCAAAATTATCAATTAAAATGGAACTCTTACAACTACTCCGTAGAATAGTGGCAAAAGTCATCTTGGACCGGACAATTGATCTGGACGGAGGTTAAAAGTGGAATCAACAAGCCTCTTTCTGCTATTAATGTTCCCACCTCCCCGCCAAGCCATCGCCGCCTTCGAGCATTCTGACAACTTCCGACATCTTGGGACGTTTATGAGGGGAGCGCTGTGTGCAGAGCAATGCCATCTGGATAAATTGCGCCCCATCTCTTCGTTGTCGTAATTACCTTGCAAATCCTCATCAACCAGACTTTCCAACCTTTTACCTGAATAATCATAAATAGGCCCAGATGATGGAAAAATGCTCTCTCATTAGTAAGGAGCGAACCATCTATCATGTAGTTTACTAATCTGAGAGACCCACATAACAAATATAAAGGTTCAAGGGTGAAAATAGGCAACATTTGCATGAACCTTCAAAAGGCAGGCTTCTGTTTTCAATATTTTCCATTAGTACTGCAAAGTGCAAACTTGAATGCTTGGAAAGATGGGTAGGCGATGGGTGATGATACATGGGTACTTCTAAAACCTTGCCGTACTCGTAACCGGGTACCAATATTTGGCATGGTACTTCTAAGTACGTACTGGGTACATGAAACACTTACTGAGATTTTTTCCTATGATTTTTGCCATACCCGAGAAGTACCCAAATTATATATCAAACCGTACCCAGGACTGAGATAAGGCTAAGCTGGTAAGATTCCATGCATGTTTCTACTTTTAGCATGATTCTGCAATAACGAGTTTGTTCCATAGGTTCTCTAGTATAAGGTTATTAAATTTTGATTTGCACCTTAAGGTTGGCGGTAAACAATTGATGTTGGATTACAAGTCATTAAGCTATTAGCAAAATTGCTCTCGGTGGCATGAGACTTACTGTTAATGATAGTATTAGCTTTTAACTTGCTAGGGTGTATGCTAGCTTATGCGTTAACGAAGAATTTAGACCATTGAACAAACCTCATCATTCCAAGATATTAGGACTTGAGTTCTTTAAGCCAATATGCTGCAAAGTTAAACACGGCCAAAAACCCTATGTTTCGCAGTATCTGAAAACATGAAATTGCCATTTAAATTCTTTATCAATTCAACTCTAACATTTTGAAAGAAGGTTTTCAAAATCGTACGATTCCCAATACAAATCGTGTGATTCGATTCAAGCATTAAATGATTCGTAACGCACCCCAGAGTCGCATTGCCAATATAATCAAAACTCTTTCTCAATTGATAAAAGCAAACCTTGATTTTATCAAATTTTAATTTTACGCATATTTTATCATTTGAGAAACTCAGCCCAATTCGTTTTGTTTATTTCCTATAAACTCCATTTCCTACAATTTACAGCAACCTAAAAACTCCGACATACATGCTGAGCTTTGGAAAAATGGAAGCAAAAAAGAAGAGAACCATATGCACAGACACCATAAATACCACGAGAATACAGAGTGGTCGTCCGGAAAACCACTGAAAGATCATCTGGGACCGGATAATTCTTCAAGGCGTAGAATGATAGTGGAATCAGCAATTATCCAATCATTATTATGGTAGTGGATATGGATGCATTCTTGGTAGAAAATCTCTTCCTTCTGCAATTCTTCCCACTTCTCAGCTAATCCATTGCCTTCAAGCATTCTTACAACTTCAGACATCTTGGGACGTTTCATTGCAGTGCCCTGTGTACACTCACATTCACATTGAGACACACTTATATAAACAAGATGTTATGATGATTCAATTTATGTCTATTTCTCTTTAGATTATATGTGTGAATCAATACAAAAAATAAATATGTCTATTTCTCTTTAGATTATGTGTGAATCAATACAAAAAATAAATATGTTCAAAAAAAGTACAAAAAATAAATAACTAGCGGTCGGATCCGTTTCAATTCAGAACTGCAAGCATAAAATCCTTAACAATCCATCTACAACGGTTTTTTATTATCCTCAACCGTGTCCGAACCAAAGCTAATGGAACTATCCAAAAGATTTTAGTAACTCATTTGCTAAAATCATGATGATTTTAGCAGCTGAATTGCTAAAATCTTTTGGAAAACTATGCTTCGAGGAACATCTGTGTGTATCATCTTTTCCCTTATAATTTACTGTTTTTGAATTCCTAATTGATGAGTACTATTATAAAATTCTTCTTTGTACGTATATTAGCAAGTTTCATTTCAAAATGAGTAAGTAATGTAAGTGGGTATAAATATGCTCCCAATTTGATACATAAAAACGAGAAAAACACACCATAGACCTTTTTTTTTGTTTTCCCGTGCATCGAATGGATACAATGCTAGTGTTGAATAATTGAACGGTGTGAAAAGGATAAAGATACAGGTACAGAAAAAAGGGGACCGAAAATGTACAGATCGCGTTCGGGGACCCACTTTTGGGTCTCACACGAGTGATCCGAACCGTTCATTGTTCTTAAAACATTTTTCCGAGGGGCCCCACAAAATTTCAGCTCAATCGGACGGTTGGAAGTGCTCGAACCAAAGTTTCACCGTTTGAATAAAGTGGGCCCCCGAACGGGATCGATACATTTTCAGTCCCCTTTTTTCTGTACACCTAGCAGCGTCCGTGTGAAAAAACTCTAAATTCTTTGAGTAGTAGGAGTAATTAATTGGACGATGACATCACCCATAATGATGTCACTTCTTGGAGTAATTCGTAGGAGTGAAGCACATGCCGGATAGAGCGGTGGCACGTGAAAGTCTGAAGCGGTGCCCTTAACCTTACACTTTACCACCTCAAGTTTTCTATTTTGCATGTTTAGTCTCAACAACTACAGGCTCCCTTTGGCCAACTTCCTGGTGACTTTTTTGATAGTGTAATTGTTTTTCTTCAGTAATTTTTATTAAACAAAGTCTTTAAAATAAAAAATATTATAAATTGTAATATATAAATGATTTTTCGAAGAGGGTGAATAGTATTTTTAGATATCCATTTTTGGATGGAGAGTAAATTTTTCGGCTCAACAAGAAAAATAAAATAAAATTTAAAAAATTGACAAAAGTTGAGAAAAAAATTATAAGACAACGAAAAGGACCCAAAAAGACAGTCTCTTTGGGTCTTTTCCGTCGTCTCGTGTAATTTTTTCAAATTTGGTCTATACTCTTCTTGTTCCTTTCCTCGAGATGAATGAGATGAATGATATGATGTATAAACGTGACCTGAATCTACAAAAATTTAAGAGAATATCAAAAGACCGTGCTAAAAAGTCCAAAAAAAAGTTAGGCCAAATGGAGACTAAATATGAGCCTCAATCTTTCGGGTTTTTTAGATGTTATTATAAAGATGAATGGGCCGGTTCCAAAGACACAACTTTTCACATAAATTTAGACACAAAAATAATCAGAGCCCCACACTACCAATCGGAACCTGTTCAATTTGTTTAAAAGATACTTTACAGAGTTCCGGTAAAAAATCAACACATTTGGTTATCGGTAAGGACTTGATCGATCCATTTTGTTTTTATCATGTCAAATTCAGGGACAATTATCGATCAAGCCCTCACCCATATCAGAATGAGTTGATTTTTCACAAAACTTAAAAACATGTTTTAATTAAACAACTTGAACAGCTCCAACCATTTGTGTGGGACTCCAAAATAGATCCCACATAAGATGGTGTACATTGGCAATATAATCAAAACTCTTTCTCAATTGATAAAATCAAGGGTTGATTTTATCAAATTTTAATTTTATGCAGATTTTATCATTGGAGAAACTCAACCCAACTGGGTTTGTTTATTTCCTATAAACTTCACTATGACCACTAAAAGTTGTTTAATATTCTCCTATTTTTCATATAAACTTCACTATGTGTACTGGTGCTATGGCGTGACCAGCCATGACTTTGCTTGCACCTGAAAATTTCATAATGCCACGCGGTGACCTTATAAACATTACAACAACCTAAAAACTCCGACATATATGCTGAACTTTGGAAAAATGGAAGCAAAAAAGAAGAAAACCATATGCACAAAAACCATAAATACCACGTGAATACAGAGTGGTCGTCCGAAAAACCACTGAAAGATCATCTGGGACCGGATAGTTCTTCGGGGCGTAGATTGGGAGTGGAATCAAGAATGGCGTCGGCATCAATTATCCAATCTTTATTTTGGTGGTGCGTATGGTTGAATTCTTGGCGGAAAATCTCTTCCTTCTGCCATTCTTCCCACCTCTCAGCTAATCCACTGCCTTCAAGCATTCTGACAACTTCGGACATCTTGGGACGTTCCATTGCAGTGCCCTGTGTACAGAGTATGGCCACCTGAAAGAGTTGCTCCACTTCTTCGTCAATGTAATTACCCTGCAGATCTACATCAACCAGTGTTTCCAACTTCTTCTCTTTCAAACGTCCTTTTACCTGAATTTTCAGAAACATTTATCATGCAGTGAATTTGTAAATGAAGCCAAATCCTCTCCTTAACAAGGAATAGAACCCTCAATATAACTAAAATAAAAGAAGGCCTCACGACTTTCATTGTGGTTCTTCATTTTGGTAAAACTATGTGTCTTCATAGAAATTGAGCAGTTTTGAAACTTCTACTTCTAAAAGTTTTCATTACAGAATTTACGTTGCCCAAGAGTGAGCTCATACTTCAAGAAGACTTTCCTTACTATGCAAAGATGACAAATTACCATTTTTCCGGCCTTTGTGCATGATTGATAAAATCATGATTCAATTGAATTGTTTAGAGGCATGGCCTTCAACTGTATTAAGCAATACCTACTTTTTTGCGTGAACACTTTCATTTCATGAGCTTCTAACACCTCCTACAGAAATAACAGCTATGGCATGCATTGATAAGAAAGCATATTTAACAGCAGCCTTCTGTCAAATTTAGACTAGCTATTTTTTTTTTGCATGTACTTGCATTTCTAATAGTACTGGTGCTACGCCGTAGCACCAGTGCAACCCTAAGTTCCATAACATTTTGACCGAAGGCTGCTGAAATGAACTCAAACTATCATAACGAGGTGGCAATCTTAAGTAATGTATTGACAACATAAAACAGATTCTGAGGGCAAAAAATGCTTACCCAATCTAGCAACATGACATCATAACAATTGGCAACCCGAGCAAGCTCAAAAGCCCTTTGCCCAGTGATGAGCTCAAGAAGCATGACCCCATAACTAAAGACATCAGTTTTCACTGAAACCATTCCAGTGGAGAGGTACTCAGGGGCAACATGGCCTATTGTGCCACGTACAGCTGTGGTAACATGAGTATCCTTGTAATCCATTAGTATAGCCAACCCAAAGTCTCCAACAACCGCTTCAAACGCCTCATCCAACAATATATTTGCAACTTTGACATCACAATGAATGATCTTTGGATTACAATGCTCGTGCAAGTACGCAAGACCTCTGGCGGATCCCAACGCAATATGCTTTCTCATCGGCCAATCAAGTAGGGCTTGCGATTTGGATCGTTCTAAAAGAAACACAGATTAGACCATGATAACATTCAGCGAGACTAAACAGGGCGGCAAACAGGTTCAAAAATCTTTTCTTTATTTCGAAATTTGAACATTTGAACAAACATTAAGAATATTGGCAACCTTTGATAAACTTGTATGACGATTTTCCAGCAAAGAAAATAATATACAGTAAAAGGTTTTTGATTTCAACATAAACTGCCCTTTAAATATGACGATGAAAATTGACGTTTTGAACACTTGACTCCAAATTGGCAATTCGAAAGCAAATAAAGCAAATTGCATCCTATTACCTGTAAATTTACTCCATCCAATAAACTTCATTGGTCCATCCCATAACACAACAAATCAAATTTATTCCTGAAGGGTAGTTTCGGAAGGTTGTAGTATTTGAATTGAAATAATTGTGTCGCTTTAGAGGTTTAATTCCTGAAATACACTTCAAGTCATACCTCTTAGTCTGCTGGCCTCATTTTTTTTCCTAAATATATTTTTCAAACTCAAATTGCTATGTTTTCTTTAATGGTCAACTCCACGAAATATACCAACAACTAGTATCTCTTAAACATGATCCAACACTTCCATTAGCCAGCAATGCATAGACAAGAACCCGTTATGTTGGCGTCAAATTTATGTTTTCATTACAGAATTTCAACGTTTGCACGAACCTGCAAAATGTTAGCAAGCTTTATAAACCCATACGGGAAATTTCATGAATGTAGAGAGATTATCTAAGGTTTCTTTTACCAATATAAACTGGAATTTAAGTATGATGATAAATTGAAGTTCAAGAATCACTTGGCATCAAACTGGCAATTAAAACTCAAGGACATAAAATCAACCGACTATCGTACTTAACAATAACAAAAGAAAGCCTAAGAAGATGATAGCCAACAAGTAATACCTCTTAAACATGACGCAACACTTCTGTTAGCCATATAGGGATAGACAAGGATCCGTTCCGTTTGCGTCATGCAAAAGCCACGAAGACGTAGAAGATTTTGATGAACAACCCTGCTGATCATTTCAACTTCAGTTTGAAACTGCAGCTCCCCACCTTGAGTACGCTCGTCTTTTAGTCTTTTCACTGCCACGAGAGAGCCATCAGCCAATCGTCCTTTGTAGACCTTACCGAATCCGCCTCTTCCTAATATATTTTTTGTGCTAAAATTATCTGTCGCAATTTGTAGTTCATGGAGGGAAAACCTCTTGAGCTGTCCAAGATGAACTTCTGGATCCTCTTCTGCAAAGAGAGGTAACAGCCCCTTAGGATGGTGATAAAAAGTGACGAGAAAAGAAATGAGAACCCTATTACTTGTTTGTTCAACGGTTAGAAATAAAGAGTAACCTTGGATGTCTATTGATCCAAATTATTTCTCACCAAATATCACCACAATTGTTTGACAACGAAATCTGACGATAGTTGGTGAGATTTGGTACCCTAATTCTCTCTCACCATTTCCCACCACTTGGTGAGATGGGGTGAGAAACCCTTGTCCTTCATTTTCTCACAATTTCACCCCATCCGAAGGTGCTGTAATAGCAAAATGCATCATAGACAATCCCATAATATTTGCTAAGCCGACTAACCAGGTACATCAAGAAATTGATCTCGTGGTTTCCTTCGTCGCCAATGAACAATTGCGATTGCAGGGGCAGCAAACAGTAGGGCAGCACCAGCAGAAACTCCTCCAGCAATGGCTCCAATGGCACTGTTGCCTACCGTAATAATATTTCAAGATTACACATACATAAGTCAATTCCTTCTTGTGCATAAAAATGCAAATATTCGAACTATAAAGGTGCCAAGTGGATATTTCATGGCTCTACCCTCTAATCTAAAGGAAGCAGTTACTGAAACAGAGTATAACTGACTCAGTCCACATGGAGTTCGACACATTCGTTTAAACAGAGTTTGTTACTAGGAAAAACTAAATGGTGTTGCACGTGCACCAAAAATGGATAAGGAATCCAATTCGAAAAGAAGAGTCTGTGCACTTGCTTTCAGATGTGAAAATGTATATGAACCTCTGTCATCCTTAAATTTAGAAACGTAAAAATAAAATAAAAAATAAAAAAGAGAAACATGAATTACTCCACTGTCAGTCAAAATAAGGGATTATAACAACGGACAAACCTCGATAAATGGATTGGGGTGATGGCGGAAGTGGAAGAGGAGAAGCAGTTGGAGGAAATTCCAAATTATTGTTTGCAAAACTGAAAAAGATAAGCATGGCTGTCAGGATACCTCTAGATGAGGCAAGCAGCTCCACTAAAATTGAACAAGATGGTACACGAAACAAACCTGAGGTTAGTAAAAAGTGAAAATGAGCCATTAACTGGGATTACTCCTGTCAAACGGTTGTTTGATAGATCACTGTACTCACATGGAAGTACGCCAGTCAAAACTTATGGAAAAAGAAAGATAGGAACCATGGAACCATCGCCACTATTCATTAAGAAAAATAAGCAGATTTAATTATACACATCAACTTGGTACTCACAGCACTTGAAGTGTTTTGATAGTAGTCAACGACCCGGGAATATTGCCCGACAAACTGTTGTTGTTGAGACGCCTAGCTTTCCAGGGAATTAAGTGGACCAGACATTGCCACGTTCCAAACAATCAAAATGGTCAATCGCCAGTAAAAATTCCTAGGGACATTGTTGACTCACAAACAAAGGTGGATGCACATTGCAAACGCAACATACAATCAGAGAGAGCCCTCTTTGTTAATAATAAAATCGCATGTGATAAAAACAATATATCCAGAAAAGAGAATTTTGTTGCTGCCAATGTGTTTAATGTGAACCTATTTGTCATTATCAATAGCCAAGACACTTGAATATAGGGAAGCCAACATCTATGGTGGGCATATAGGACATTTGTCGCTAAAAAGTGCTTGATTTTTTCTTTATAGGTAAACAAAGTTTCACATGGAAGAGGAGGTGAGAAGGAATCAACTGAAAAGGGTGAACACAATCTAAAACGAATCAAAAGAGATATCAACTAATTACATAATTGAATGTACCATAACCATAAAATGACCATACAACGAAACTCAGAATTTTACTTCGTAGAGTATGAAATGCGTTCTCGACTTCCTCAAAAGCCATCAATTCCACACTCCCTCAATTTTTCCTTAAGCAGGTGCTTGATATTTCTGGAAAGAACTGGAATTCATGCAACATATCTACGCTACATCCTAGTAATATGTTTCTGGAATTTTGGTGCCCAAGTTATGAAGAAAATGAGGCATGTATTATGAGCGTGGCAACAGTTCTAACACAGAGACGCATGAAGATTAGTTTCACAACTTCCTATTATGTCCTTATAAATTAGTAGTATCCATCCTTCAAATTGCGACTACAAGAAAGACATTGGCTTACTTTAAGGGAGCAGATGCTCGTAAAGTTGTAATGAAACTATTTCCATCCTTCGAATTTTGACTACAAGAAAGATATTGGCTTACTTTTAGGGAGCATATGCTCGTATTGAAACTATTTGCATTATATGCAATACCGATAAAAATGGTTCAAAGAGTCAGAAACTAAAAGCCAAATAACTAGGAAACATCAAGAATCTGAGAGATTAATAGTCTCCATGGGAAAGACAAGTATTTCAGGCATTGTACTATACAACTGCCATTCCAAATACTTCTGCATTGTTTGAAGAAACTGTCCATAGCTAAGCAAAAACTAAACTTTACTTGTGAGTTACGAAAGAAGAAAAGCAAAATGAGATCTTAGTATCTTACTACACCTATGGTGACTTTAAAGCATATGTTCCCCCAATGAAGGCTTCACACTGGCTTTATTAGGCTACGATTACAGTAACTAGAGAACAGGCAGTCATCGAGACAAGTACAAGTGATACAACCACAATTTCAGGGCATTCTTATTGAAAGCGGAACTAAGGCGCTGAATGACTTGTTTTCACCCTTAATTTGAATGTAAAGAGAATGCAAAATTAGTGACACAAATTAAATTGGACGTTATGCCTTCACCATTAATCTGTTTAGAAGGGCACAAACACACAGATATTACAGAACCAAGAAAATATTTTCTCAATGAAATATCTACCCTTGGAAGGCCCTACAACTTATGTCTGAAATATCTAACGAAGATATCTTCTCCGCAAAATGAAATTTACCATGTTATGTCTCACTGTTAGTGACTGATTCCAACCACACTGGCAAAATCCTGGGCTGAATGACCAGTCTACCACGCTAAAACATATGGAAAGTAACAAAAATCTTGACTTAAATTGGTTAAGAAATTACTGAAAAGAAGAAACAATTTCACTCTATTCATAGCAACATATCAGTGCATAACCAACCCACTTGTACAAGTCTTCAAACAGAATAGAAACGTAATGGAAGCAAGTTACAACAGGAGGAGGGTATATCTATTGTAGAAGTAAAAGGCAAAGGATGTGTAGTGCATACAGGAAACGTAATGTCTGAAGATTGCCCAATGTTTTCGGGATGGGACCACTCAAGTTGTTTAGATAAAGATCCAAGCTCACCAATTTTGTCAAATTCCCGAGCTCATTAGGAATTCGTCCACTTATGTTGTTACCGTAAATTTCACTGTGACAGAAACATGTTATGAAAAACACATCAATGGCGGGAGCACGCAGGAAGCTAGAAAGTCGGTTAAAAAGGAAAGAGTTACGGAGAAGAAAAGAAAATAAAGAAATATGTATAACAGAAGGAGATGGATTCTCTCTCAAGTCCACAACGCAGTCTGAACGCGCTATTGGTGGTCATTTTGATGATTCTAGTGGTACATCTTTTAAACCCGGTCGTGCAAATCATCCGTGAAAAAATTAGCTTGATCCCATAATTGTAGCGACATGAATTGATTATATTTTGATGAAATGGACTTTGAATATACACCATTCATTTTTTTCCACAGCACATCCGATGAATTAGTGGCTAAAAGTTGATTTTTTCAATGTTGATCTGCACAATGGGACCTACGGAATAAAAGGTTCGAACCATACAAATGGGACCTGTGTTGGGACCCACCAGCATGCTCCAGTCCATGCAGTGAGATAGAGAGAAGCCGTATCCCTAATAAATCAACTATGAGCAATCACAACACATACAAATAGGGAAGAAGTTATCAGTAAATGGAAAATTAATGCTAGGATATCGAAGTATATTAAAGGTCTGCACTTACATTCCACATTCAAGTCTTGAATATATTAAATTATTAACGTACTGTTAGCAGATAGAAGATTGAGCAAAATAGCAAGCTAAAATTAACTACAAGGGGAATTGGAGAGGCTTCATAAGCTACCATTTTGCTAACCCAAAAATTCAAATTGCAACAAACTAATTCAGAGCACAATAATTATGCACCTACGTAAATTGTTCCTCTATAGCAATAAGAAGATTAATATTATAAAGTATTTTTTATTATAATGAAGTACAAGTATGTCTGAAAGAGCATGTTCTTAAACTATGAGGAATCAACATCTGTATGTTGACTACTTGTCCAAATAGTGGAATCTAGAAAATATAAGGCCTACAGCTTGTCATTTAATAATTGCTCATGGCTTAATATCATACCCTTCCAAAGTGGAGTACAATTTTTAGGTTACAATCCTAACATGAACGAATATCTTCAAAGTGAATTGATCTTTATATCCTTGTAAGCTAGATATAAATGAACCGCAAAGTAGGAAACAGATGTGAACTAGGCTGTAGCTAATAAAGAATTGAACCACATACTCCTTGAGTCCATTGCCGAATCAAAACAAAACTTGTAAATACAATTATTCGAAATGTTACAAATCAACATGCATTTAGAAGCAGCATAACATAGGGATGTGGAAAAAACAAGGAGCATGTGCAACTACTTGTTACCAATGCAAAGATAAATCACAAGATAAGATAACTAGCTCTACGATTCAGGGTCTTGTAAATATGTGTGTGTGTGTGTGTGTGTGTGTGTGTGTGTGTGAGAGAGAGAGAGAGAGAGAGAGAATCAACTAATGTCAACAAAACAGGTTTAAGTGAAACCACCTTTTCTAAAACAAAGTCATACTTACAAGTACTGCAGACTCGTAAGCTGCCCAAGTTGTGGAACGAGTTCCCCAGTCAAATTTGCACTCCCAAGAGCACTAGGTGTACAAAAAGGGAAAGAAGAATTTTCATTGCACTAACGACAGTGGAAATACTGAAAGCAAAAGGAGTTTCAAGTATCAAATTACATGACAAACGCATGGATCACCAGAACTATAGAACAAGTTAGTAGCTTACACTCTTGTAACGCTGTTATTGTTGCACGTGACATGAAACCATGTGCAGGGATTGACAATTGCAGGATCCCAACTTTGTAAAAAATTGTCAGGATCAACTAAGTTGTTTTTCAGTGCAATCAAAGCATCGCCTGCTCTTCAGAAAGAGACAAACCATTGTATTCTCATCAAGAGGATGAAACAATCAGCCAAAACATTATCTAAGTAAGCAACAAAGCTGATTGACGACTTACACACAAAAAAGGGGGTTGCATTATATCAATGTCTACCCTGACCATTCAATAGAACACGGAGATGTTTGAAAGCAATGATAATTTTCAAAATCCTTAATTACTTCATACTGGTTAAGTAACCTACATGCATATTTTTTAGTTCGGATTCCGTGAATTAAGTCAAAGTTGGTAAGTACAAATATAACACGGTTATTAAGAAAGAACTTAACCATTCTAAAAAATAGGGTAACATAATTTATTCCTGAACACATACAAAAATTGCACTCCTGAGGTTTTGAATGAATAGAACCCTTAGTTTCTCACACAATATATCAACTTTTCATTTCAAAACCAGCGACTTGCAAATCATCCAAATCTTCAGTAACAATTCTCTATAAAAGCATGAAACTCAAAATCAAATGGCAATAACTAGAGAGGCCATTGCGACTTGTCTACTAATTTTGGAGGTATAACCAACATAGGACAAGCTATGCCACACCTGATCCCACACTCTAGAGATTTAGAAGAGGATCATAACATAGAAATCACAAGAAAACAAAGTGCACCAATGGCAAAAACATAGGGGATATCAATTGTGCAAGCATTAGAAAGCCTTGTTCATACCACGCTAAAGCATTCAACTCGAACTAACTAGCAATGATTGAAGAGGCCATCCAAGCTCGTATACTCAGTTTTGAAGGAACTATTAAGTTAGTATTAACTGACTTGGGACAAGTTCTCACATGAATTTAGGTTCAAATCAATGTTAAGAAATCATTTACAACAGAGATCGCTGAATTTGATAATGTGGAGTCAATACAAATGCTCCATCCGTTACAATTTCTTGGTCACTCGTTATATTCTAACTGGATAAGATATTAAATATATTTCTTAATTAACAATAGGGTAATAATTTTCACACCCCCTTTTCTTATAAATTTACCGCAGGCATTGCTGAATTTGATAATGATTTTCACCCCCCTTTTCAAGACAAAAAAGGGGTGCATTTATAAGAAAATGAGGTGTTAAAATCATTTTCCTTAACAATATTTTTCATATGAAATATGAATCTACTTTAATAGATCTTTAAGTAATACTATTAAACAAAGCTTCAAAATCACATAATACATTATATTTATACTTAAAGATACAAACAATCTAAAAATAGCACGAACAAACTTACAAAAAGCTTCAAAATCACATAATACATTATAATTATAATTAAAAGATATAAACAATTTAAAAATAGCACGAACAAACTTACAAAAAGCTTCAAAATCACATAATACATTATAATCAAAAGATATAAACAATTTAAAAATAGCATGAACAAACTTACAGAAAAGACTAGCAAATTGGGACGGAAGGAGTACATCACAATCGAAACAACAGGGATGGACACACAACAAGATAACGCAAATAACTGGTCGAGATCAACACATAATCGAGGAAAAAGGGAACGATCAGTATTCAGTACTCACCTTGGGCATCGCCGGAGGCCGGTGATAACCCAGAAGCCAACAGAATTAGGCCAATACAAGTAAAAGAAGAGGCCCAGATCGCCATAAAAGACAAATCCCCCTCCTCCTCTTCTTCCCCCTCCAGTACACACAACACTGGAGGGGGAAATTGGAAGTTATTACTTATAGCCGCGGATAATGGGAGACTGAAGAGGATATTCGTCTTCGTCGGCGTAGTAGTTAGAGTTTAAGACTTTGGCGAAAAAGGTGGGCTCCTGAAGTTTTCTATCACTTGCCGGGAAGGAGAGAGAGAGAGAGAGAGAGAGCGGGGAGGGGAAGACGGAGCTTTTCGGCTTAACTTATTTTTTTGTTTTTATTTGATTTTTTTTTTTCGTTTGTTAGTTTCGCATCAATTTTTTTGAGTATTATTGTTCGTCTTAGCAAAAGGAATCCAAAAAGGAAAAAGATTATGCCTAGACCTCTCAATTTTTTGAATAAGATCGAAAAAAGTATAAAAAACTGTCTTTCAGACTTATTTTTGTCTTTATTCAAAAAAATTTATGATTTGGTCATAAAATTTTACTTTTTTGATTCCTTTCGGAGACGAACGAATAATACACAAAAAGTTGATGCAAAACTAAAAATTACGAAAAAATTTCAAATAAAAACGAAAAAATATGCTAGCTAACTTTTTAGGCCAAAACACACCTTATAGTAGTCTCATTTCCCAAACTAATTGCAAATGTATTTTCAAGTTATTTGTAAAAATACTCCTTAGCACAATTTCAAATTGTGCTGTTCTCATAAAACGTCAATTGCCGCGCTGGAAGAACGCCCCGTAATATGCCACGCAAGCAGATAGCGTGATTTGGAATCGAGCTTTCTCACTGAAAGCGCGACTTGAAATCGAGCTTCATCACTTCTTTTTTTTCATTTGCGGTTTTTTGTGTGATTAACACAATGAAAAAAAAGAAGTGAGGAAGCTCGATTCCAAGTCACGCTTTCTGCTTGCGTGACATATTACGGGACGGTGTTCCAGTGCGTCTCACTTGGCGCAATTTCGATTGACATTTTACGAGAGTAGCGCAATTTGAGGAGTATTTTTATGAATACTAGTTTGAAAAGTAAAATATATTCGCAATTAGTTTGTTTAAAGAGATTAGGGCTCCGTTCGGTTGGGCTCTTTAAAAACGTGTTTTGGGCTAACAAGCCCAAAAAAGATGTTTGGTCCAATGTTTAGAACACCAGCTATGAGCTCAAACTATGAGATTATTTCTCAACACCACTTGCGTGTTTTTTTGTTTCTCTTCTACAGATTGAGATTTCCAGATTTCCTTTGCAGAGATGGATATGTCGGTGCCCCCAAATACACTGAAGAACCTCTTTGTCCATCAGTCCAATACAAACCCTAACCACTACTTCCCTATCTCTTCTTTCTCCCTTTTACAGAGGAGACAGCGGTACTCCCTCTCTCTCTATTCTCCCTCTCTCTTCTTTACTCTACGCCGAACTCGACCTAGTCCCTCCTTCAACGCATTGAACACTACTTCTGATTTCTCTGTGATCTACTACTCTATACGATTCCTCAGTCCTCCAGATCTTATTTTTGGATCCTAGACAGTGCTATAATTTTCTTCCCACAGCTGCAAAGTACGATCAGTTCTGTACAGTCACACCAATCAATCCTCTGATAGAGCTACTGGATCTCACCTTCAACATATAGTGCAACCAATGGTAGTTATTGGTCTATAAAATGGGCAAGCAACGAGCTCTCCAAACCCAGGTTAAGAGAACTCGAAAGTCCACCACAGAGAAGGTTGGGCGAGACATCAGACAATGCGGAAGATGGGTACTTAGGCAAACTAAAATCCGTCAAGCTAGAGGTGCAGGAAACATCATACACGCAATGGTTTTCAATCTCTTTCTTTGTTTTGTTTGTTTGGTTACATTAATTTGATATGTCCTGTTTTTTTTTTTTCCAGTGAACATCTCACTTGTAAGACACCTCCTACGAAGGATCTAAGCAAGAAGAGGAAACGTCAACCTCCTTTGATTCCTTGAAGTTCCTTGGAAGAATCTTGCGTAGGCGAAAATAGCATAGCGGTGGTAAATCTCTCTTCTTTAGTCTTCAATTTCCATTGTTATTGTCTACTATTAGGTAGTGGTTCTACCATATTTTTCGTGGTTGTTAATTATTTCATTTTTTTTTTTTTTTTTTACATAGTTTGCAACTCCGAACTTAAACTATAGCAACAAAAAAAAACAAGTTTGTATCGTTTTATTTATTTGAAAAGCTAAAATGCAACAAAAACAGTTCTTTCTAGGTTTTATTGTTTGATTGTTCCATGATGGTGATATATTTGTTTTAAAATTAGGCTAGAATGGATGATGAATTGGCGGATATGGGAATGTGGGGTACAACACAACGGGTATTTTCATAAATATCCTGCTTGATGAGGTGAAGAAGGAGGGACAAACAAGTAGTAAGATGGAGAGAAATTTTACAGCTAAACAATGGCACTCTATTGAGGTGGAGATGGAAAAGAGGTTGAGGAGAAGGGGATATACTGTGAAAAAAATGCAGGGAAAGTATGTGAGGTTGAAAAGGGGGTATAGGGCTTTTAGAGAACTTAAAGACAATGTGACGGGGCTAGGGTGGGATTCGGAAACAGAAACGGTCACCATGTCGGACATCCAATGGAAGCTTTACATTCAGGTATCTCCGCCTTAGGCAACCCTAGTTAGCACACATGTCCCCATCATTTACTAGTATATGTTGTTAAACTTTCCCTTAGCACTTGATTTTTATTACTTGTAGGCACACCCAGATGCGAAAGGTTTTCGAAAGAAAGGCCTTGACTATTATGACCTACTTGCTGAATTGTTGGGCAACTCAATGGCAACTGGAGCATTTGGTCATGGCAATAAGGAAGGTGAACCCACATCAGACGATGAGCGTGAAATGGAGGCACTTATGTTTAGGATGAGGAATGGCAAAGGGTTGACTAGTGAAACCTCTTCGGGTTCAAAGGGTAAAAGAAAGTCAGAGGGTAGCGAATGGGATTCTAAACCGTGTAAAGGTAAAGGCAAGGCTGTGAGAAAAGAACATGCATGGGAAAAAATAGCATTCTGTCAACAAGCGAAAGGAGAGTGGTATGAAACTGTTAAAGACTAAAAACACCGAAGGGGAGGGTTCCTTAAATACAACGGAAAAATGTATCCAACTCTTGAACTTAATGAAGGACTCTGTGGAACCAATGCAGTTTGTCAAGGCTTTTAACAAGCTTGCATTCAGCAATGACCTAAGGGTAGCATGGCTTGCGTTAGATCCCGTGATGAGGCAAGTTTGGGTCAATAGCCTACCTTGAGGTTTGTAGGTTGGGTGGGGTGGTTTTAAGGTCTTCTTATGTAGGTTGTCGTTTATTTGGACGTTTGTTGTACGCTATGTTCAAGTTTATGTTGTTTATCGGATTATTTTACGCTTTTTAGGTTTGCTTGTTGGTCGTAGGAACAAGTTCTTTTGTTTTTTCTATGTTGTAAGAAAAAAACCACAATGTTTGGGTACTTTTATGGTAATGAAGTGGTTGCAAAATCTGAGCTCTTTGTTTAGCACTTGAAAGTGGTTTCTTTTATGTTGAAGTTTATCCTTCTTCTTTTGCTTGCTTTCATTTGTTTTGCACTTTATTTGGTTAAGTACAATCATTTTTTGTCTTGTTTTTAGCATTGGCAATAGGCATTTATAAAAGGATTTAGAAAGCTTGATTGAATGTACCCAAAAGAGTAAAGAAAGCTTGATTAGCTATCATTGAACTCTTCTTATTTCTCTTCCTTTCATACTGGCCCAGATTGCTTTAACCAAAAAACCCAATTAGTTACAAGTTCTCGAAAAGCATTACTGTAACTGAAATAATAAGTTGCAAGGCAGTTATTGTTAACTGCCCATTTGGAAGACTAAACAATCAAACCCTTTTAAACCAGCAGTGCATAAAACAAAAACCTGAGACACCCTAACAGCCGAATGGTGAGAAACAACTTGAACTTCTGCACTTTAAATAGGATATATACGGCCCTGTAACTAAATGTCAAGAGAGTTAACTTCCTAGGAACCCCAGTTGTTCATATTAATTTGGAAAATTGAGCGATGGCTGGCCTTGTTATAGTGCACAACAGTAGTAGAGTTCTTATCATAACATAATCTGGTTCAACCATTTTTCAATGTCATATTTGGTACTTTACTGTAATTATTGGACTTATGTGACAACTTACTTATCCCTGCTACTACAATGTTTTTGCCATGTTGTGCTCCCCCTTTTTTAGCCAGCGATTCTGCAACAAAATAGACGTTGCATTCGTACTAGTTTACGGATAGATATGTCGTCATCACGCAATGCATTTTGGCAGTATGATGGAGAAAGTAGTAGTGACGAGGATGAGATTTTAATAATGGAAATGCTTGAATCCGATTCAGAGGATGAAAGACGACCCCAACGAACGGCCCCATTTTCTGGCCAAGAATATATAACTTTTCTACTGAATGGCCATCCGGATACCATACATGATGTCTTGCGTGTAGACGCAGGAACATTCAGGGCATTAGTAAGTGAGTTGACACTTAGGGGCAATCTTAAATGGGATCATATGCGTTTATCCGTGGAAGAGTCGTTGGCAATTTTTTTATATATTTGCGGGCAAAGGGAAAATCATAGACTTGCCGCTGACCGTTTCCAACATTCCACCGACACCATATCCCGACACTTCAAGTACATGAG
The DNA here is from genome assembly GCA_016920895.1 of Vaccinium myrtillus. NCBI lineage: Eukaryota > Viridiplantae > Streptophyta > Magnoliopsida > Ericales > Ericaceae > Vaccinium > Vaccinium myrtillus. Next base: position 26,999,663 of record CM029278.1, on the reverse strand, counting down.
GCGTGCGCTTTGTGCTTTGGCTCCATTTATTATTCGACCGCCTAGTTTTGCCGAAACCCCACCTGAAATTCTCCATGATGAAAGATACTACCCGTGGTTCGAGGTAATTATGTAAACTCACATATCAAGTATTCTTTTCAATGTCAATAGTTACACAAAAAACATGTCTTTGATCATACATCTTAGAAGGTTGTTTGTTTTTTTTCCCTCTCTTTTATTCTTTTTACTTGTATAGGATTGTATTGGTGCTATAGATGGGACACACATTGAAGCTTGGGTACCCGCCAACCAAGAAACAGCTTACCGTGGAAGGAAGGTCACCAAAACTCAAAATGTAATGGCAGCATGTTCTTTTGCATGAAATTCACATTCGTCTACTCTGGATGGGAAGGTAGTGCCCATGATTCACGCGTGTTTTTAGCTGCGGTTACAAGGCCCAATCTAGAATTTCCGCACCCCCCGATAAGTAAGTACAAACATCTTCAATTTTGTTATATAAGATAGCCCAAAAAAGATTGATTTTAAGTACTCACTAACCGTTATTCGCTTTAGATAAGTATTATGTGGTTGATGCTGGATACACAAATATGCCGGGGTACTTAGCTCCATATCGTGGCGAACGATATCACTTGAATCAATACAATGGTCCCAATGGTGTTTACAACTCTCCTAGGGAGTTGTTCAATCATAGACACTCATCGTTGAGGAATGTTATTGAAAGAACCTTTGGGGTATTGAAGAAGCGATTCCAAATATTGAAAAATATGTCATCTTATCCACCAGTGCGACAATCGACAATTGTGACAGCTTGTTGTGTAATTCACAACTTTATCCTAATCCATCGTGGGAGGGACTCTTTTTTTTATTCTGATGATGAAGAGGAGGATAGTGATAGTGACAATGAAGAAGCGGGGGAGGATGAGTTGGAAGGAGTGAATATGTCCAATGAAGCTTTACAGCAAATGGCAACTAGGCGGGACCAAATTGCTGTTGCACTATGGGATGCATACTAAATGGTTAGTCATTTTGAACATGTGTCTTCTTATATAGAACATGCATGGTAGAAACTAAATGGTCATGTTTTTTGTTTGATATTCCTGACTTCATGGTATCTATTGGATGCAGCCATGTTGGTACTTTTTCATTAGGGGATTCTGGAATTTGGATGGTCAAAGGGTTGTTGCTTCTGCTCAAACCACAACGCACGGAAAAAATGTGTACCTGGATTCATGCTTTTCTTTTTTCAAATTACTTGGATTGTGTAATTGGTACTCCCTCCGTCCCATTTTAAATGCTCCCTACGAATATCCGTGCCATTTTCAAACGTCTATATCTTTTTATTGGTAACGTTTTCAAAGTTTTAAATTTTTTTGTCTAATAGAACTAATTGAAATCTATCAAATAAGATCCATATTGAATATATAATACATTATAGAATAAAAACTATAAGAGTTTTAAAAAGGCACGCATAACCGTAGGGAGCATTTAAATTTGGGACGGAGGTAGTACTTAGTATGTAGCTGGAACTAGTTTTCATGCTTTTCTTGCTATCAAAATGTAGGTGGAACAAGTTTAGCTATGAGTATGTAGCTGGAACTATATTATTGCTATATGCTGTCACTATGGGTCTATGACCTCCTTACTGTTTTTGGTTTGTTCTTTTAGTGAAATTGGGTGAAATCTTTGTCATATTCTTAGAAGTTCTGAATGGGGTGTATCCTTTTCTACCAGAGGTTATACCATACATGGAACTTTATTGTACGAGTAGGCTAAGTTTCTATCTTTCTTTACTTATTTTGCTGCTGTTGCGGCCATCTTGTGATTGAACTCTGTGATCAGTGCAAATCGAGTACTGCTGGTAATGCATTGGTTTGTTGTTTCAATAACCAGTGTGTTGGGGGCCTGTTCACAGTTATCAGCTCTGCAATTCTGGGGGCCTGTTGGGGGCCTGTCCACAATCTGGGAGCTATCACAATTGTTGTTTCCCATGCATGTTCTTTTCTCACAGCCTTGCCTTTACCTTTACACGGTTTAGAATCCCATTCGCTACCCTCTGACTTTCTTTTACCCTTTGAACCCGAAGAGGTTTCACTAGTCAACCCTTTGCCATTCCTCATCCTAAACATAAGTGCCTCCATTTCACGCTCATCGTCTGATGTGGGTTCACCTTCCTTATTGCCATGACCAAATGCTCCAGTTGCCATTGAGTTGCCCAACAATTCAGCAAGTAGGTCATAATGGTCAAGGCCTTTCTTTCGAAAACCTTTCGCATCTGGGTGTGCCTACAAGTAATAAAAATCAAGTGCTAAGGGAAAGTTTAACAACATATACTAGTATATGATGGGGACATGTTTGCTAACTAGGGTTGCCTAAGGCGGAGATACCTGAATGTAAAGCTTCCATTGGATGTCCGACATGGTGACCGTTTCTGTTTCCAAATCCCACCCTAGCCCCGTCACATTGTCTTTAAGTTCTCTAAAAGCCCTATACCCCTTTTTCAACCTCACATACTTTCCCTGCATTTTTTTCACAGTATATCCCCTTCTCCTCAACCTCTTTTCCATCTCCACCTCAATAGAGTGCCATTGTTTAGCTGTAAAATTTCTGTCCATCTTACTACTTGTTTGTCCCTCCTTCTTCACCTCATCAAGCAGGATATTTATGAAAATACCCGTTGTGTTGTACCCCCACATTCCCATATCCGCCAATTCATCATCCATTCTAGCCTAATTTTAAAACAAATATATCACCATCATGGAACAATCAAACAATAAAACCTAGAAAGAACCTGTTTTTGTTGCATTTTAGCTTTTCAAATAAAACTGTATACAGAACTTGTTTTTTTTTTGTTGCTATAGTTTAAGTTCGGAGTTGCAAACTATGTAAAAAAAAAAAAAAAACAGAAATAATTAACAACCACGAAAAATATGGTAGAACCACTACCTAATAGTAGACAATAACAATGGAAATTGAAGACTAAAGAAGAGAGATTTACCACTGCTATGCTATTTTCGCCTACGCAAGATTCTTCTGAAGGAACTTCTGAAGGAACTGAAGGAGGTTGACGTTTCCTCTTCTTGCTTAGATCCTTCGTAGGAGGTGTCTTACAAGTGAGATGTTCACAGACTGGAAAAAAATAAACAGGACATATCAAATTAATGTAACCAAACAAACAAAACAAAGAAAGAGATTGAAAACCATTGCGAGTATGATGTTTCCTGCACCTCTAGCTTGACGGATTTTAGTTTGCCTAAGTACCCATCTTCCGCATTGTCTGATGTCTGGCCCAACCTTCTCTGTGGTGGACTTTCGAGTTCTCTTAACCTGGGTTTGGAGAGCTCGTTGCTTGCCCATTTTATAGACCAATAACTACCATTGGTTGCACTATATGTTGAAGGTGAGATCCAGTAGCTCTTTCAGAGGATTGATTGGTGTGACTGTACAGAACTGATCGTACTTTGCAGCTGTGGGAAGAAAATTATAGCACTGTCTAGGATCCAAAAATAAGATCTGGAGGACTGAGGAATCGTATAGAGTAGTAGATCACAGAGAAATCAGAAGTAGTGTTCAATGCGTTGAAGGAGGGACTAGGTCGAGTTCGACGTAGAGTAAAGAAGAGAGAGGGAGAATAGAGAGAGAGGGAGTACCGCTGTCTCCTCTGTAAAAGGGAGAAAGAAGAGATAGGGAAGTAGTGGTTAGGGTTTGAATTGGACTGATGGACAAAGAGGTTCTTCAGTGTATTTGGGGGCACCGACATATCCATCTCTGCAAAGGAAATCTGGAAATCTCAATCTGTAGAAGAGAAACAAAAAAACACGCAAGTGGTGTTGAGAAATAATCTCATAGTTTGAGCTCATAGCTGGTGTTCTAAACATTGGACCAAACATCTTTTTTGGGCTTGTTAGCCCAAAACACGTTTTTAAAGAGCCCAACCGAACGGAGCCAGGGTCATTGGATACCGCCTCCTCCAGGTTTAGTTAAAATTAATTTTGATGGCTCTTTTATTAAAAATCTGAATGTTGGAGGTGTGGGCGTTATCGCTAGATCGGATGATGGGTCTTTCCTAGTTGCGCGTTCGTGTGGAGGCCTCAAAGCTCGCTCTGCCGGTGTCATGGAGAGTCTTGCTTTCAGAACTGGTGTGTTGTTGGCTAAGGAGAAAGGATTTCGAAGTGTGGCATTTGAGGGAGATGCAAAAGGTCTGGTTGAGGCGCTGAATGGCATTTCTGCAGGCTGTGAGGATATCAAACTTCTTGTGGTGGATATTCTACAGCTTTGTAGGAATTTTTTTGATGTTTTCTCTTTTGTTCATGTTGGAAGAGGTTGTAATGCTGTGGCTCATGAATTGGCCAAAAAGGGTTGCTGTTTGGGCAATTGCTCAACTTGGGTGGTGATTCCCCCTTTGTGTGTGTGGGATATTGTGTGCAGAGAGAAATTCTATTGTATTTGATTTCTTTCGTTGAATGAAAGATTTTATTTCGTTTGGCAAAAATAAAAATAAAATAAAATGTTGAAGTGTTAAAAAAATGGAACGGAAAACTAAAGTATCGTCATTTTATTAGTTTTTAAAGCAATGAAAAAATAATTCGAAAAAAATGAATTTTTTTTTCATTTTATTATTATTTAAAAAAATAAAAATAAAAAAATAAAAAATCAAAACGAACAGAAGTTTTGAAATTTATTTTGAAAACATTTTTCAGAATAGGGAAGCGAACAAAGATTTTAAGAAGTGTTCAAAACTATGTTTTTAAGAAATTTTCAGAATTATTGTCCAAAACAAGCAAACGAACGGAGCCTAGTTTGCTGAAAAATCCGGAAAGATGCTTCACAAGTCGTTGAGTGTGGGTCAGTGATTGAACAATTGTCTCTTTACGGACGTAGGCGGCCACTGACGTTTTACCCCTGCTATGCACGGGTGAGACAACAAATACGCCCAATATATGAAAATGGCATAATAGATAGCATGTGCATGCCCCCAAATTATACCCGCATACCATATATTACATAACGGTGAGTAAAATTGCATAGCAGTGAGTATATAACTGAGACATAAATATGAACAATAATTTTGAAAAAAAAGTATTCAAACTACACGATAACAATTAAAGAAATAACTCTTGTTATGATAATGACGAATTCTAAAAATGAGTTATGATGACAGTTTGACACTCGTGAATTGTTGATGTACTATGAACACCTAAGAAAATGATATACAAACAAAATGGATAACATGGAACTCCAAATGCAGTAGAGTTATAGTTCATTGAATTCTAATCTTCGTTTCACCACACGTAAAAAAGGTAAAAAAATTAATTGTTTTGTTAGTTTAGTATTAAATTGAACTAAAAAAAGAAAAACTGAAGTGGGTGACAGGGTGAGGAAGGGTGAAACGTTAGGAAGTTAGAAGCACGATCAATAATGAGATGCCACATATTATAATTAATTTAGAAAATAAAAACGTAAGAAATTATAAATGAGCATTGCAAACACCAAACGGTATCATAAACGGGGTGATTATATAAGAAACTGTTGATTAAAAACGGGATCATAAAAAGATAAATGACATGGGCTTGAACTAATCTAAATCTATATTCTATATTCTATATAGTAAGTATTATGAAAGGTGAATAAAGGTTTGGAAAGTACAACTCCTTTATTGAATGCCGAGTCTTGATTGAGGCCTGCTTTGGCTAATAATCCGGATTATGGATTATTGGATTATTCATTTTGTTTTTATTCAATTTTTTTTTTTGCATTTGTTAGTTTTGTGTCAAGTTTTGTGGTTTCTAGATTCCTCTCGACAAGACGAATCTAACGAGTACAAAATTATGGTCAAACCAAATATTTTTTTGAATAAAGCCGAAATACTTGGATTACAAAGCACCCCTGAATCAAAACCTGTGGATGTACATTAGTAGGAAATGGAAATGTTAGTAAATACAAATGCAACAATACTTAATTTTTTTTAAAAAAAACTCTGAAGTAGAGGAGTAAATGAAAATTTAAAAAATTAGTGAATGGGACTTAATATGTTAATAGTTTTGTGCGAAAGTTGACAGTACTAAAAGAAAAAAAAAAAAAAAAAAGAATCTTTGCTTTGTATAAGGCCATGGGTTCAGAATTTGAAGGAAGCTTAAACTAAAAAACAAAAAAGTCTTCTTTTGACAAGGACATAGTATAAGAGTTAATCATAGAAATAGGACACAAGTTAATTTCTTAATGTCAAGAGGACAAATCACCTACACATTCCAAAAATGCACCTGCTAGCCCTATGAAAGTGCATAAATCCCCAAACCTAATTAAAGTGCCTAAACTTAAACTAGGGATGACAATGGGGAGGGTAGGGGGTGGATACCACTACCTCCATCCCCGATCCCCGAACCTATATCAATCCCCATCCCCTCCCCGATCCCTACCGGGGATTTTATTTTAACCTCCATCCCCGCCCCAATGCGGGGAACGGGGATCCCAAAGAGGAATCGGGGATCCAAAAATGGTTGCTCTTTAATGTGTAGGTTTTTTTTTAATAGTCTTACACTTTAAGTGAATCAGCTTGCTACTGTCCCAAAAGCTCAAGTTGTTTGGAACTTTGCCCAATAATGTACATCCAACACTTCCATCACGTGCTACTGAAGAGTTAATACTTTCATCACATCACATGAAATCCACTAGAAGAGTTTACCATGTGAGATCACAAATTAATATGAACAAATGGAGTGTACAATCAAATATCAAAACAAACTTTTCTCTAAATCCGAAACAGATAAGTTTTGATGAACCCAGAGTCTCCTTACATAAGAATTTTTTTGCAAATGAGTTCAACAAACATCAATAAATTTTTAAAACTTACAATATATATATATATATGTGTGTGTGTGTGTGTGTGTGTGGGGATGGGGATGGGGGGAGGGGGGAAGGATCGGGTAGGGGATTGACAATACCATCCCCGAAATTTTTAAAAAATAATCCCCATCCCCTACCCGATCCCCGAAAAAATTCCCGAATCCCCTCCCCGAATGGGTAGGGGACGGGTTGGATAGGGGCGGGTCGGCCGAGATTGCCATCCCTAACCTAAGCCCTAGAGTACCCTATGAAAGTGCCTAAAACCCTAGCGCACCCTATGAAAGTGTCTAAACCACTAAAACCCTATAATTGGAAAGTGCACCTAAGTGCCTAAATCCAACATACCTAAACACACTATAACCTACCCCAAAGAGCCTAACCCTCCTAAAATTAAACCCTAAAATTGAACACAATCTCAAAATTAAAGAGAGAATATCCTCTCCTCACCTCCTGAATATTGTTTTCACGGCCCATAAATTTGTACAAATGGCCTATGTCACTTTGCTGGTACTTCTAGAGCATTTTTCCATTTAGAACGAATGACTGAGATGGCATTTCGAGCCATTTGGCTATCCCGAGACTCTGAAATTGAACTTGATGAGAGAGAGAGAGAGAGTGACGGGCAGTAGCTGCTGGAAAAGGATGGCAGTGACCTGTCGCTTTCAGGTCACCTTTCAGCCGGTCAACAACAAAAAGAAAGTGACGGGGGCCGTTTTTTTTTTATAATTTTTTTTTATCATTAAGGGTATTTTTATCTTGTGTAGTCCTTGAACCCTCCAAAATTTCACATCAATGTATTGGAGGCTTTAAAATAAGTTATGTTGGACTAAACACCATTTAAAGCCCCAAACTTGGCCTTTAGACCAATTTTCTGAAAACAAGAATGCCTATTTTTTTGCTTCAAAGTTTACTATTCTTCTACATGGACATCATAACCATCAATGTCATCGTGATATAGAAAAGAAAAATCTCGTCGCAAAAGACTAACCTTTCCGCTGTTGGTTGTGCACTAGTGTAACTTCTACAATTGCTAACACAATAGAGTTTTGGGTTGTTAGAATTTATCAAAATAAAATGGATTTTTAGTTTGGGGTTTTATCAAAATATTCTTTGTGGGTTTTTAGTTTGGGGATTTATCAAAATATTCCTTGTGCCTTGAAAAAGCTTCTAAAAGAGTTTTGGCTTGTTGGCTATTTGATGAAATGGTGCGACCTTTGGCGAAAGGGTGCGACGCTTGGTGAAAAGGTGCGTTCCTTGGTGAAAGGGTGCGACCTTTGGTGAAAGGATGAGTCCCTTGATGAAAGGGTGCAACCTTGGTAAAAGGGTGCAATCTTGGTCAAAGAATGCGACCCTTGATGAAAGGGTGCAACCCTATGCGAAATGTGCGTTTGGGTCTATAAATAGAGTCCTAGGCACAGTCATTTCAAACAGATTCTTAACGCCATTACTCTGCCAAAAAACTTTCTAGTTGCTTTCTTGTTTTATTACACCGTTACTCTGCAGAAATTGTGTTAACAAATCCTTAGTTCATTTGATCACAAATTTGACTCGGTATTATGTCGTCCTTCGTTTGTGTAGGCGCAGGCAGAAGATCATTTGAGTTCGTTGTATCCTCGAACAGATTCGCTATCAACCCGATGCACACCAAACGGTGGGGGTGAATACTGTTTTCGGAAAGCGATATTGTAACGTGCCTTGAAGCAAGTTTCAATAGGTTCCATCATCAAGGCGTTCAGATTTCTTGAAGACTCTCGGATCTGTACCAACAATCAAAAACAGTATTTTGAAATGGCATCAACATCAAGGTTTCTACCCGTCACGCTGTTACTCCTCTCCATTAAATTGAGGGGCACAAGGAGTATTTCGCAGGGGTATTTAAGAACCCTTCATCTTCTCATCTGGAACACAGACAAATCGATCAAAAAGAAAAAGAAAAACAAAAGCGGCTGGCAAAGTCAAACTGTAGAGACAAATCAATCAAAATCGATCAAAACCAGAAAAATCAGGTCACCATTGATGAAAATCAAAACAATAGACAAATTAATCTGACCTCAGTTTTGCATCTCCGATTTCAGTCAAGATCGACGGAGCAGCGATGTGTAAAGACCTGAAAATTCTCGCAATAATTTTCTTGATTTAAAAATTGGGGTATCGTAGAAGAAATGCTTTTAAAGTTTAAAAGGTGGGTTAATTTGAGAAAATGAGGAAAACATGGACTTGTATGTAGCACTTTACCAAGTTGAGGGGGGTGAGGGTGTGATTGCCCTCTATATGTCGGGGGAAGAAAAATAATTTCAAAACAGTCGGCTCTCTCTCTTTCGGCTCTCACACTCTTTCTATATTTCTCCCAAAAATCAACCCAAACTCTTGAAACCCTAGTCAAAACGCCTCAAATCCTTCGTATATCCAGTGCTTGAGAGCTTGAATCGCGCAAGAGAACTCGGGAAAGGGCTGATTTTCGGTGGGTTTCAAATGGAGGAGTTAGGGTTTGTTGGGTTTTGCTCAAAATCCATTAAGGTAGGGAAATTTCTACCTTTTCTAAGTGCTAATGTGGTGTGGGTGTGTGTATAGCTTCTTCTTAATCAATCTTGTATATGGTGTGTTATCTTTCCTTGAGAAAACTCATTCTAATCATACTTGGCTTGATTTTTGGAATTGATCCTTGTTCTCATGGAGTTGTTGAAAGATTATTGATCATCCATTGCTCTCTAGTACATGTAAGTTGTTTGTACCATGAAATTTGTGTTGGGAGCCTTATCTCGCTAAGTTGGTGGAGACCCATCTGAAATATGTCCTCTACCAAGAAAATTTTCGTGTACAACTTGTGTATTGATACACCAGAAATAGTGTATCAATACACTTGCTCTTTGAATTTTGTAGTTAATTTGTGTATTGATACACCAGAAATAGTGTATCAACTTGCTCTTTGAATTTTGTAGTTAATTTGTGTATTGATACATCATGAAAAGTGTATCAATACATTTGTTGTCTGGAACTTCGCGGCTTGGGTATTGATACACCCGAAATGGTGTATCAATACACTTATCCACTGTTCTTTAATACCTCATTCTATTGTTCTTTAAACCTTCTGTAAGGCCCGAATCCTCCTCTAAAGTTAAGAAACTTGTGATTTCTTTTAGATAGACTTGTCCTAGACTTGGTAAATGAACTTTATGTTGTTTTATTGTTGTTTGTTCGAATATTTTTTAGGACACAATGGTCGAAAGCACTTGTGGGACACGTACGGACGCATGAAATCTTTTAAAAGAGAGTTGTGGGTGGGAGTTATGCGATGATACATATGTGAATTGAGATGAACAATTAATTAAGACGATGAGACATATGGACACCATGGTGATACTAATGAGCATGAAATGAAGTTTACTATGTGGTAATGATGACACGGGGCCCGATAGGGTATGTCCGGAGTGACACGGGGCCCGATAGGGTATGCCCGGAGTAACACGAGGCCTTTATGGTTTGCCCGGAGTGACAAGGGGCCTATATGGCATGCTCGGAGTGTAATATAATGTTTTAAAGGAATGACATGTGTATGCAAAATGTTTAGGAGACATATGACGTGTCGGGTATATATCACATACGAGGGATAATAGTAAAGGAAATCTAGTGGCTTATGGGTTGGTTTTCTATCCTTTAATCATTGAAGTTTCTTGAAACTAGTTACGTGACTTATGCCTCCTTTGTCTATCACTCACTTGCATTTCATTGCATTTAGGATTAGTAGACTTTTCTCTATTGGGGTAGTGAGCTCACCCTAATAATTTTAGGAACCTAGCACAGAGCATGACATGGATTGCTTTAGAGTGTATGCATGCATCTCTTTTGAAAGCTTAACGGAGGAGTTACTTTATCATTTTGAAACTTATATTTTTGAAAAGATGATTTTGTAATTTAATTGAATTTTCATCTTTGGCTTGGTTTGTAATAACATTGGTAACTCATGTACTTCTTTGGGGCATGGGAATCCTATAAATTATCTTATGTATGACTTTGACCTTACGATTCAAGCTTGGATTTTGACCTAGACTTTGGATCTCATTGACTTTCCACGTGGATTTTCTATCACTTTTGCTTTAAAATTTGAGGGCATTACAAGATGCCGGAGCATTTCGTAGCCGTCGAATAGGTGGTACGAGCTGTGTGGGAGAAGCTGAGGTCCGTTTCGGATGTACGCGCTGTGGAGGGAGGGCAAAAGGGTGCTGGAAACAACCGTGCATTCGGTCTGCGGGAGCTCATTGGCGATGGGGGTGAAGTTGTTTGTGAGGACCTGTTTTGGGTCAACCAATGGGCTGATTGGATGGTCGATGAAGGTGTTGATTATGTCATCAAATGGGTGGTTTTTCTTCGATTCTAACGGCGGAGATATGGAGGAGAGGGGGGCAATTAGATGATGGTGTGGGTGGTAGCGTTACACAGAGATTTTAGAGGGAAAATGAGGAGAGAGGAGGAAGGAATTGAGTCCAATAATAAGTATATTATTTTACTCCAATCCGCTAGGAATGGGTTTTGCTTTGCAATCCATTATATCTCTGGACAGTACTCCACTTCAATGGGGAAGATGAAGGGTTCTCAAAAATACCCCTATGAAATATCCCTTGTGCCCCTTAATTTGATGGAAAGGAGAAACGGCATGAGAGGTAGGGACCAAAACGACACAAATTTCAAACGTTGGGATCAGAATTGCGTAATGGAAAAATTGGGGACCAAAATGACACCGCGTGCATACTTTGGGGACCAAAAATATCAATAAGCCAAATAAGTCAGTACTTAGTAGCCAATGATCTTTTAACCTTTTTTTTGACACCTTGTCCCCCTTAGTTTTTCATAATAACATGACAAAATAGGAGCAAAATTATGTCATGTTTTGGGCTTTTTTAATTGGGCCTTATTAATTGGGCCTTATTTTAAATTTGGCCCTTAAAATTATTAGACAATAAGGAAATTCCAAGCCGTCCGCACTTTTTGTGGGGGCTTCCGTCCAAATTTGTTTTATCTTCCACTTCCTAATAAGCCCTGACGTGCGTGAGGTCAACTGTCCACTGACTTTCTCTCTCTTCTCTCTCCTTTTCATCTTCCACGCGCGTGAGGTCAAATTTTGTTTTATCTTCCACGGCCCCCACTCCATAATTGCTTTTTGGTACACACCCTCTCACTCTTCTGCAACTGATTAAGACAAGAAGGCAAAAGCAAAACAGAAATTTGTTGGCTTTTTGCATAGATTGTTTAGATTGTAAGGTCACTCTCTCTCTCTCTCTCTATTTCTCTATTCTCTCTCCTTTTTACTATTTTTAAACTTTAAAATTTAATATTTTTAATTATATACATCCATTTTTCCGTAAAATTTAAAATTTTAGAACCCACTCGACGAAATCTATCAAATAAGATCCATATTGAATATAAAATTATACACACAAAAAAATATTTTAGAGTGTGAATTGTGTAGAGGATATGTGAATTCTGCATTTGAAGGGCGTGAATTCTTTCATTTTAGAGGGTGTGGATTGTTCAAAAGGGGTTGAGAATTCTTTCATTTTGGAAGATGTGAAATCTACATTTGAGGGGTCTGAATTCTGTTATTTTGGGCGTGAATTATGTATTTTGGGGAGTAAGTTGTGATGTATGAAATCTGCATTGTAGGGGTGAATTCTTTTATTTTTGGAGAGTGTGAATTGTGCATTTTGAGGGATGTGAATTCTGCATTTGAGGGGTGTGAATTCTTCTATTTCAAGGTGTGAATTCTACATTTGAGAGGTGTAAATTCTGAAATTTTGGGTGTGAATTCTGTGTTTCAGGAGTAAGTTGTGATGTTTGAATTTTGTATTTTATGGGTGAATTCTTTCATTTTAGAGGGTGTGAATTCTACATTTGAGGGGGTGTGAATTTTTCTTTTTGGGGTGTGAATTTTATATGTTGGAGATTGAGTTGTGATGTTTGAATTATGTATTTGAGGGGTAGAATTCTTTCATTTTGGAGAGTGTAAATTGTTTAGATGGGGTGTGAATATATTAAGTAATGGGTATAAAATAACTTTTTTAAATATACAAAATTTCATATTCAGATGAAAAATCTCATCGAGTAAATTTCAAAAATATAAATTTTATTAAACATAATTGTGTAAAACAAAAGTTATTTTACGTTGAAATATAAAATCAAAAAGGTGAGAGAGAGAGAGTAGCCAATAGGAGTGTAGGACTATAGGAGTATTAAAAAAGCCTTAGGTGTCAGAGTCGAAAACGAAAAAGAGGGGGAAGCACTTGCACTCCGGCCGATGGGGTTGATGCGCGTGGAAAAGGACCTAAATAGGTAGAGTGTGATATGAGCAAGCCCTAAATGAGAATACCTTGACAAAAGAGGGCCGGCTTGGAAGAAGCCTTTAATTGTTATATAGGCCTAATTACTATATTAACCTATATAATTAGAGCCCTAGTCAAAATTTGAAGGCTTAAAGCGGTTGCTATACGGGCTTTAGCCCAAAGCCGTTTTAGGAAGGGCAGAACACATACCCCAATTAGTCACCATGAGAGGGTGAATGGCTCGACACCACGTGGGGAGTCCTTAAGCCTGTGCCGATCTGGTTTGGCCATGAATAAGGCCAGAATAATAAGAGTGAACTAACAAATGAGGATGCACTAGCTTGGCGTGAGACATAAAGGGGTGCCCTTGATATGGCCGAGTTAGGTAAGCTACGTATATAGCTTAAAACGGCATTTCTGGAATACATAATTCAGCTTGGCGTAATGAGCTAAGCTATGTACAAGTTATTCCGAGCTACGTGGAAGTACGCACCGCCACGAATAAGGCGGTGAGACATTCTAGAACAGTCTAAGGCGGTTCCTTATTAGATAAGGAGCAATTCCAAAGAATAAGGGATCGATATGGGAAGTCCTAACGTGATTAGGAGTATACCCCATATAGGAAAGAATTCTATATGGAAAGGAAAACTACTGCTAGACGAGATCTAGCAGGACATGCGAGCTTGCTTCTAATAGGAAAGTCCTATTAGGAAAAGGATTCCTAAAGAGAATATGAAACAGGGGCAACATGATGCCCTAATGGGCAAACTATTCCACCTATAAATAAGACATCAAACCCATGAAGAAAGGTACGCTGTGAAACCCCTTTCAAATGCACTGTGTGATCTGAGAATTTGAGTACGAGATACTAACTTAGGCATCGGAGGGCTTTTGCCGACGAGAGGCAAAGGTGCTCTAACCCTTTTTCTGTTTTGCAGATTTAGGGTTGAATCAAGGAAGCACGTGATCCAGATTTACGTAAATTTTATCCCCGTACAATTAGGGTCTAGGTTATAATTAATAAAAAATTGTTATAGGGTCCATTATAGCTTTTTATAACACCTCTAGTCCACCTAATGTTTTCATAACACCTCTGATCCACCAAATCATTTTTTTTATTCTCTTAGGTCCATTATGTTTTTTTAATTGGACAAAAATGTCCCCTCTCTCCACTGGCCTCTTCTCTGACGCTACAAATTACTCCACCCTGCATCTCTCTCTCTCTCTCTCTCTCTCTCTCTCTCTCTCTCTCTACAGTAACTCGGATCTAAAACATGGAGTACCACCGGCTATCGAAGCCGCGTTATTCCAGCAAAATCTCTGGTGAATACCTCTGTAACTCAAGCTACTCCATTGTAGTTTTCATCTTCGTTGTCTCTGACCTCATCTCCCTCAACCTTATCAACTCCATGGCTCTAAAATTAAAACAAGTTTGTTCCAAATCAGAGCGTGATGAAACGACGACAATGGTGGTGGGTTCAACGGTGACGACAATGGTGGTGGGTTCAACGGTGGACTTTCGACGACGAAGAATTTTCGGAATCGCCGTCCAACATACTGACAAAGATTTTTTGGTTCAACCATTCCAACATACTGATGAAGATTTTGTTTTGGAATCGCCGTCCCGTTATGGTGTTCTGATGGGATCTGTCTTCAACTTTGAGGGACAAAATTGCTGGGTGCTCCTTTTTATTTGCACATAAGTTGTTTGATAAAATGCCTATAAGAAAAGAATGCAAATGTAGCTGCTAACCAAAGTAAGAGGTAATTAGGCGTCATCAGTTTTCGGTTTTTGAGTTAAACTCTGGTCGTTCCATACTTCCATATTGTAGTAAGGAATGTAAGTGAGGTGTCTATTTGAAAGTGAGCTCTAGCTAGGATTTATTTGATAGGCCCTTTTGTGAGTGGAGATAGCATAATTGTTTAGCAGGAGTAGTTTGTTAGCGGACATGGCTGATAGGAATCTTTATGAGGATGTAATTTGAGCTTATTGTTCTAGCAATGCATCATTGATCTGTTTCTTCCTTTCTATCATTCTTCAAGTTGTTATTTCTTTAGCTTTGAATAGGAGGTGTGTAGCGGAGGAAATATGTCTTAGAGGAAAGTTCTCTATCATTCTTCAAGTTGTTATTTTGGTGTTGATTCTTTCATTTTTTTTTTTTTTTTGCAAATATTGGATGACTGGTTTGGGATGTGAGATTTGCATTGATAGAAATATTTGTCAAGGGAAGTGGTGACTTTGATTTCATTAGGGGGAAAAAATTAAGAAACAATTAAGGAAAAAAAAAGAATTTTTTTAACAAACAGTTCTATATGTAGAATTTTCATCATGATGCATTATCAAATAATTGGTTGACCTGTTTTTTTAAAGGGTCACTCGATTTTTTTTAAAATTGAACTGTTCGAATAATTTGTGTGGCATCCGAAAGTATCCATCGGTGTATGAGGGTTGGTACCCATAGACAGGTTGAATGACTCACTCCAATCCTAATAATTGATGTATGTCAGTGTATATCATAGCATTTGTGTTGCATTTTGCTATTAATTTAAGGAAAATTGGACTTCACTAAAAAAGTTATCGACGCAAATAACCATATCTGGAATCACAAGAGGTGGCTATCTGGATTCACAAGATGTGGTTATCTGTACAATATCTTTTTTTTTTCAAAGCCTACTTGGGATCAAATATGTTTATCTGGAATCACAAGAGGTGGTTATCTAGGCTTACAAGATGTGATTATCTGGATTATATATTTTTTTAAAGCCTACTTGGGATTAGATGTGGTTATCTAGTCTCACAAGATATGATTATCTGGTTATATCTTTTTTTTAAAAAAAAGCCTACTTAGGATTAGATGTGGTTATATCTGGAATCACAAGAAATGGTTATCTGGACTCACAAGATATGATTATCTAGACTATATCTTTTTTTTTATTTTAAAAAAGCCTACTTGGGTCAAATCCTCATCCACCCACATGCAAGACAATTCACAAAACATATTTGGATAATCCTCGATTTTGTGAGGTTGCCGGCGTGGAAATTTCTGTAGCCAAAACATGGGGGATAGAATGGTACTTTGCCTAGGTGAATGGACTGAAGGTGTTATGTATTTATGAAGTCGACGCGAGACTTTTGAAATTGGGTATAGTAGACCTAAGGCCAACTGGCACAAAAAATAGAAGCTCGTTTTTTGTGTGTTCAAATCAATTACCTTGATTTTAACTTTTTTTTTGATCGAGAAAAGAAATTTTATAATTTTGAAAAGATTAAAAGGTCACAGGTACATGAGCAAAAACTCCATTCGAGAACCAAATAAAGAGGTGATTATCTGGACTCACAAGATGTGGTTATCTATACTGTTTCTTTTTTTTTTAAAAGCCTACTTAGGATCAAATGTGATTATTTGGACTCACAAGAGGTGGTTATCTAGACTCAAAAGATATCGATATCTCGCCAAAAAAATTCACAAAAAAATTGGACTTTGCCGGAAAATTCGTCGACGTAGATAACCATATCTAGAATCACAAGAGGTGGTTATTTGGGCTCACAAGATGTGATTATTTATATTATATCTTTTTTTGAAAGGCTAATTGGGATCAAATGTGGTTATCTGAATTCACAAGAGGTGGTTATCTGGAAAGATATGTTATCTGATCTGTGTCTTTTTTAAAAAAGCCTACTTGGGATCAAATCATCGTCCACCCAAACACCACATTTGCATACAATGCTCAACCCATTTTTGTCATTAATATGATACGTACTGGTATCGGGACATTACTGAGTACCATTTTGAATTTCTCATTATACATGTATACATGAGTCAAAATTATAAATTACTCTCCTTTGGAAAAAAAAAAACAGATTATTGGTTTTTTTTATTTTGTCCTTATTCAATTTTTTTTTGCATTTGTTAGTTTTGCGTCAAGATTTTGTGGTTTCTAGATTCCTCTCAACGAGACGAATTTAACAAGTACTCACTTCGTCCCAAATTAATGGTCCCTTTTCGGCAGTCGTGCCACTCAACAAATTATTTATATTTCACAATCTATAATGTTTTTTATAATTGCCAAAATTTTGTTTTATAAAACAAATCGAGATCTATCAAATAAGATTCATATTGGATATAAAAAAGAAGATCCATATTGGATATAAAAAAGAACCATAGATTGAAAGTTATGGGCAATTCTTTGAGAGATGCAAAAAAAAAAAAAAAAAAGCAACAAGCAAGCACAAAATACACACCATATTTTTTACGTGGTTCGGCCTCAATGTCTACCTCCACTGGAGAGAGAGATATTCCACTATGTTTGGATATGTAGATTACAATGTGATGTGAAAAACCCACCCAAAGAGCACCTAACACCATGGCTTTATACATTGGTTTTCACTGACCCCCACACTCTATTTTTCCTCACCATTTTCTCCTCAAATGACACAACCGGAGTGCATGGCAAACCCCCCACGGGTTGCCCTCCCTTGTGCCCTTCTCCGGTTCAGAGTCTCTCCGTCTCTCCTCACTCTCTCTATCTTTTTCTCCACACTCTCTCACAATATATATTAGCAGTACACAAGAAACAATTAAACTCTCGAAATAACCGAGATGCTCTTAGAAAGCAATTCATACATTTCAAAGGCCCCTTGGACTTCTTTTCCAATTCCCACGTAAAACCAGCCACCAATACCATAAAAACAATTTATATATACTTCTGGAACCGAAACCACAATTAATGTTCTTTGGACATTGTGAGGTCACCACCAACCCCATTTACTCCACCAGCCAGAACAAGTCTTTCCCCTCCCCCCCTTCTCATTATCCCCTTCTCATTATAGCAATGCACTGCAGAGAACTTCACAGTTCACACAGCCACCTAGCCATTTAAAAACATTTCACTTTCCAAAAATATTCACATGAGCAAAAATTCCAACAACTTCGTAGAGAATGAAATCCGTTCTCTACTCCCTCAAAAGAAAATCAATTCCACACTTCCTCATTTTCTCCTTAAAAAGGTGCCTGATATTTCTCGAAGAACTGGAATTTATGCAATAACTACAATCTAGTAGTATTTTTCCAGAATTTTGGTGCCTATGTTGTGAAGAAAATGAGGCATGTATTACAAGCCTGGCAACAGTTCTGACGAAAAGAGACGCATGAAGATTAGTTTCACAATTTCCACATTGTCCTTCCAAATTAGACGGCTGTAATACCTAACTAGATATCATGTCCACAAAGTGAAATTTACCACCTTATGTCTCAATAGTAGTGATTGAATCCAAGCATACCTGCTATGTCCTGGGCTGAATGACCAGTCCACTACTCTAAAACATAGAAGAAAATAACAAAAATCCTGAGTTATATTCTTTATGAAATTACTGAAAAGAAGAAACAATTTAACTACATCCATCCATATTGCAACGAATCGGTGCATAAGCAACCCACTTGTACAAGTCTTCAGGCAGAATGATGGAAATATTGGAAGCAAGTTCCAACAGAGGGAGTGTACATATTTGTAGAAGTAAAAGACAAAGGATGCATAGTTCATACAGGAAACGTAATGTCCGAAGATTGCCCAGCGTTTCCGGGATGGGACCACTCAAGCTGTTTAGATAAAGATCCAAGCTCGCCAATTTCGTCAAATTCCCGAGCTCATTAGGAACTTGTCCACTTATGTTGTTACCGTGAAGTTCCCTGTGACAGAAACATGTCATTGAAATTATGTCAATGATGGGGGCATGCAGGAAGCCAGAAAATGAGTTAAAAAGAAAAGAGTCATGGAGAAGAAAAGATAATAAATAAACGTGTATAACAAAAGGAGATGGCTTCTCTCTCTCAAGTCCACAAAGCAGTCAAAAGGTGCTATTGGTGGTAATTTTGATTATTCTAGTGGTACATTTTTTTTAGACCCGTTGTGCAAATCATCCATGAAAAAATTAGACACAAAAATAATCAGAACCCCTCACTCCTAATTGGAACATGTTCAATTTCAATTGTTTAAAAGATACTTTAAGAGTTTCGGTAAAAAATCAACACATTTGGATATCGGTAAGGACTTGATTGATTCCTTTAGTTTTTATAGTGTCAACTTCAAGAACAATTATCGATCAAGCCCTAACCCATTTCAAAATAAGTTGATTTTTCACGAAACTTAAAAACATGTTTCAATTAAACAAATTGAACAACTCCGATCATTTGCGTGGGACTCCAAAATAGATCCCACATAAGATGGTGTACGTTTTGTGTTACAATTTATGTTTCCGGGACCGGCCCCAAATATGAAACGGAGGTTGTGAGTAACATTCCGATTATTTGTTGATCTTGAAGACCAACTCGTTTGTTGATAGTTCGTGAAAAAACCTATTTATACCATGTATCTTGTGTTCCGTTATTACTTTCTTTAATTTTAATAAGAGGAATGTACTTGTACCAAACAGATGAGATTTAGTCATTTTTTTGTTGTGCAAGACATAATATTTTGAAGCTTTCGTTTTGCAGGATTTCGAAGGTTGATCGCAGCAATGTTCATAACGCCCATTGCCTTGCTAAGAGAGCGTTAACATCTTTTATGTTTTCTCCGATTATAGGCACTCACCACATTCTTACATTTCATTGTAGCTCTATTTTGTTATGTTGTATTCTCCTATAAACTAGTATTTATTTCATTTAAAATTCTTACTCTTCCACCCAAAAAAAAAAAAAACCCAAGGCCTTCAAGAACCACTTCTCTCTAAAGGTAAGTAAGATGGTAGAATTTAATCCACTGAGAAATTATAAGTACTTCCCAAAACATATAGCAATTGAAGAAAGCAACTTATTCCTCTTTCCTTGTACAAAAATTTTCACATCTCGAAGTTTCATTCTCATTCCTACAAAAAAAAAGAGTCTAGAACTTACATGCATGTAGTGAGCCACCTTGGCCGTTTCGATCGACAATCAACGGTCCGGATAAATTGGGATTAAAGTAAATGTGAAAATGCTTTTTTAAAGTGTAACATGATATTCCGGACCGTTGATGGGACGCATATGCAGTGAGCCCTCCTCACTACGGGACCCCGGTTCCCAAATGTGTGGTCCCTTTGTAGCTCCACTATCATACAAAAGTCTAAAACTACACCCACCGTGTGGACGACACATTTATGTGAGTGTTTTTGCTGCTAATTTTCATTTTCTCCTACATTCTGAAGCTTCTTCCATTTTTTACAATACTTCAGACCAACCTTCAATTGAAAATTCGAATGTTTGCATCTCTCCAAAACTAAACCCAAAAATGAAGTAAATGGAAAACCAAGGGGCATAAACAATCTGCTTAACAATATGCAATGGCTTTGGAAGAGCTTTATGATATACAAAACTTCTCATTCGTGTACACAGTCTACTTAGTTTTACTGAAAGTAAGATACAATCACTTGTGCCTCCATGGCCTTTCAAGTTTCAAGTCGTGTTTTGGCAGGCACCTAGAAACTGACCACATAATCTACAGCATTTATAAAACTGGAGACCAAAATAAAGGAGAACGAAATCATACGAACAAAGAAATGACTGAACATGAAGGGTCATCTAGGACCGGACAATTGATCTGGACGGAGGTTATAAGCCGAATCAACAATCCAATCAACAGTTGGGTGTGGGGTAGGTATAAATTCCGCCTCCTCTTTCTGCCATTGTTCCCACCTCTCCGCCAAGCCATCACTTTCAAGCATTCTTACAACTTCCGACATCTTGGGTCGTTTATGAGGGGAGCACTGTGTGCAGAGCAACGCCATCTGGATAAATCGCTCCACCTCTTCGTTTTTGTAATTACCCTGCAAATCTGCGTCGACCAGACTTTCCAACTTCATTGTGGCCATAAGACCTTTCACCTGAATAATCATAAACAGGTCCAGATGATGGAAAAATGCTTTCTCATTAGTAAGGAGCGAACCATCTATGATGTGGTTTACTAATAAGAGAGACCCACACAACAAATAAAATGGTTCAAGGTTGAAAATAGGCAACATTTGCACGAACCTTCAAAAGGCAGACTTGTGTTTTCAATATTTTCCAATAGTGCAAACTTGAATGTTTGGAAAGATGGGTAGGCGATGGGTGATGATGCACGGCTACTTCTAAATCCACACCGTACTTGTACCCGTAAGGCCGTAACGTACCAGGTAAGAATAGTTGGCATGGTACTTCTACGTACATACCAGGTACCAATATTTGGCATGATACTTCTAAGTACGTACCGGGTACATGAAACACTTGATGAGATTTTTCCCTATGATTTTTGCCGTACACCAGAAGTACCCCAATTATATATCAAGCCATATCCAGGACAAAGATAAGGCTAAGTTGGTAAGATTCCATGTTTCTATTTTTAGCATGATTCTGCACCTTAGGTTTGGTGGTAAACAATAATTTGATTTTGGATTCTAAGTTATTAAGCTATTTCCTTTATTTGGCACGTAACTATTACGTGTAATACATTGCTCTATATACTAAAGATATATTTGTAATCGACATAGCCGTGCCCTACACGTTTCAGGTTTCGCCATACCACCTTACTCCATTCGTACCAGTTCCCGTACACGTGCTTCTTAGTTGATAGCAGAACAAGAGAGAAAATAGGTATGGGACCACGAGTGGTAGTGACATGGATGGCGGTGGCGTCCACAACTATAGGCAGCGGTGGTGACATTCATAAGAAACCATGGTAGGACAAATATGGTAGCAAAGAAAGCAAAATTGCTCTCGGGCGCATGAGACTTGCTCACTGTTATTTGCCTGAACAAGCCAGTTAGACTCTATCCTGGATCACAAGGGGTTAACCATTATAGTATTATCTTCCAACTTGCTAGGGTGTATGTTTGTTTATGCGTTTCCGTAGAATTTAGACCATTAAAAGTAAGGGCGAACCTCATTCCAAGATATTAGGACTTCAGTTCTTGAAGCTAATATGCTGCAAAGTTAAACATGACCAAAACCCTGCGTTTCGCAGCATCTGAAAACATGAAATTGCCATTTAAATCCTTTATCAATTCAACCCTAAGTTCCATAACATTTTGACAGAAGGCTGCAGAAATGAACTCAAACTATCTTAAGGAGGTGGCAATCTTAAGTAATGTACTGAAGCTATAAAACAGATTCTGAGGGCAAAAAATGCTTACCCAATCTAGCAACATGAAATCATAATAATTGGCAACCCGACCAAGATCAAAAGCCCTTTGTCCAGTGACGAGCTCAAGAAGCATGACCCCATAACTAAAGACATCAGTTTCCACCGAAGCCTTTCCAGTGGAGAGATACTCGGGGGCAATATGGCCTATTGTGCCACGTACAGCTGTGGTAACATGAGTATCCTTGTAATCCATTAGTTTAGCCAACCCAAAATCTCCAACAAATGCTTCAAACTCCTCATCCAACAATATATTTGCCGCTTTGACATCACGATGAATGATCTTCGGATCACAATGATCGTGCAAGTATGCAAGACCTCTTGCGGATCCCAACGCAATATGCTTTCTTATCCACCAATCAAGTAGGGCTCGCGATTTGGATCGTCCTAAAAGAAATGCACATTAGACCATGAAAACATTCAGTGATACTAAACAGGGCGGCAAACAGATTCAAAAATCTTTTGTTTTCAACATAAACCGGCCTTTAAATATGATAACGAAAATTGACGTTTAACCACTTGGCTTCAAATTAGCAATTCAAAAGCAAATAAAGAAAATTGCATCCTATTACCTGAAAATTTACTCCATCCGATAAACTTTATTGGTCCAACCCATAACGCAACGAATCAAATTTATCCCTCAAGGGTAGTTTCGGAAGGTTGTAATTTTTGAATTGAAACAATTGTGTCCCTTTAGAGGTTTGATGCCTCTGCTCGCGTCATTTTTTTCCTAATATATTTTTCAAACTCGAATTGCTATGTTTCCTTTGAGGAAATGGCTACAATACACACCCCTATTTGGGTGTGTATCATATGCACCCCTATAAAAGTTACGAATTTTAATAAAAGTTACGAATTCTTTGTACAAAAGTTACGAAACGCACCAAATGTTATGAATCATAGAAAATGTTACGAATCATACTTCTGAAAAAGTTACGAAACACTAAAAAATGTTACGATTGCCAATGAGATGGCACAATATGGACCACACAATGGGTGCATATTGTACACACCTTTGAGGGGTGTGTATTGTAGAATTTTCCTTCCTTTAATGGTCAGCTTCACGAAATATACCTACAATTAGTATCTCTTAAACATGATCGAACACTTCCATTAGCCAGCAAGTAGACAAGAACCCATTATGTTGGCGTCAAATTTATGTCTTCATTACACAATTTCAACGTTTGCACGAACCCGCAAAATCTTAGCAAGCTTTGATAAACCCATATGGGAAATTTCATGAATGTAGAGAGATATCTAAGGTTTCTTTTTCCAGTATAAACTGGAGTTTAAGTGTGATGATAAATTGAAGTTCAAGAATCACTAGGCATCAAACTGGCAATTACAACTCAAGGACATAAAATCAACCGACTATCGTACTTAACAATAACAAAAGAAAGCCTAAGAAGATGACAGCCAACAAGTAGTACCTCTTAAACATGACGCAACACTACCGTTAGCCATGTAGGGATAGACAAGGATCCGTTCGGTTTCCGTCATGCAAAAGCCACGAAGACGTAGAAGATTTTTATGAACAACCCTGCTGATCATTTCAACTTCAGTTTGAAACTGCAGCTCCCCACCTTGAGTACGCTCGTCTTTTAGTCTTTTTAGTGCCACGAGAGACCCATCAGTCAATCGTCCTTTGTAGACCTTACCGAATCCGCCTCTTCCTAATATATTGTTTGTGCTAAAATAATCTGTCGCAATTTGTAGTTCATGCAGGGAAAATCTCTTGAGCTGTTCTAGATGAACTTCTGGATCCTCTTCTGGATCCTCTTCAGCTGCAAAAAGAAGTAATAGCCCCTGAGGACGGTGATAAAAAGTGACGAGAGAAACCAAATGAAAATTCTAATACTTGTTTGTTCAGTGGTTAGAAATAAAGAGTAACCTTGGATGTCTATTGATCCAGTTTATTTCTCACCAAATATCACCACAATTGTTTGTATGAATAAAAGAGGTGAGAAATGGTGAGCAATAGTGGATTTTTATAGGTCCATTTTGTTTCTAACCAAATCTAACAATAATTGGTGAGATTTGGTACCCTATTTCTTTCTCACCATTTTCCACCACTTGGTGAGATGGGGTGAGAAACCCCTATTCTTCATTTTCTCACAATTTCACCCCATCCAAAGGTTGCTGTAATAGGAAAATGCATCATAGACAATCCCATTGTAATTACTAAGCCGACTAACCAGGTACATCAAGAAATTGATCTCGTGGTTTCCTTCGCCGCCAATGAACAAGAGCGATTGCAGGGACATCAAACAGTAGGGCAGCACCAGCAGAAACTCCTCCAGCAATGGCTCCAATGGCACTGTTGCCTACTGATAATATTTCAAGATTACACATATATAAGTCAATTCCTTCTTGTGCATAACAATGCAAATATTCCAACTCTAAAGGTGCTAAGTGGATATTTCATGAGCCTCTATTCTCTAATCTAAAGGAAGCTGTTACAGAAACAGAGTGTAACAGACACAATCCACATGGAGTTCAACACATTCATTTGAGCAGAGAAAAGTAACAATGGAGATTGTCATACAAAAAACTAAATGGTATTGTATGTGCACCAAAAATGGAGTGAGGGGGACCTAAAAACCTACCCAATACTGGATAAGGAATCCAATTCAAAATGAAGAGTTTTGTGCAATAGCTTTCAGATATGAAAATGTATATGGAGCTTTGTCATCCTTATATTTAGGAACACAAATAAGAAAGACTGGCAAAACCAGAGAAATTAAAATCCACCCAAGTCATCAACGAGTAATTTATAACATGGGAAGAAACTTCTAAATTAATGGTAGGGTTCGAGAAACATAAAGTACTCCAAAAATAAGGGTTTATAACAACAGTGAACAGGAAAGAAAAGGTAAAAAACCTCGAAAAGTGGATTGGGGTGATGACGGAAGTGGAGGAGGTGGAGCAGCCGGAGGAAATTCCAAATTATTGTTTGCAAAACTGAAAAAAGGAAGTATGGCTGTCAGGATACCTCTAGATAAGTCAAGAAGTTCCACTACCATATATGATATAACAAGAAGGTACGCGAAACAAACCTGAGGTTAGTAAAAAGAAAAAATGAGCCATCAACTGGGATTACTCCTGTCAAATGGTTGTTTGATAGATCACTGTATTCACATGGAAGTACGCCAGTCAAAACTTATGGAAAAAGAAACATAGGAACCATCGACATTATTCATTAACAGAAATAAGAAGATTCATAGACATCAACTTGGTACTCACAGGACTTGAAGTGTTTTGATAGTAGTCAACGACCCGGGAATATTGCCCGACAAATTGTTGTTGTTGAGCCGCCTAGCTTGCCAGAGAATTACGTGGACCAGACATTAACACGTTCCAAACAATCAAAATGGTTTTGTCAGTAAAAATTCCAAGGGACACTGTTGACTCACAAACAAAGATGGATGCACATTGCAAACGCAGCATACAATCAGAGAGAGCCCTCTTGTTAATAATCTTATTTGGGAGACAGTAAAAGTGGAAACAAATAGTACATAATACATGTACAATTGCATGTGATAAAAGCAATATATCCAGAAAAGAGACATTTGGCACTGCCAATGTGTTTAATGTGAACCGATTTGTCATTATAACGAGTCAAGACAGTTGAATTTGGGGAAGCCAACCTCTATGGTGGGCATATAGGACATTTGTTGCTAAAAAGTGCTTGATCATTTCTTTATAGGTAAATAAAGTTTCACATGGAAGAGGAGGTGAGAAGGAACCAACTAAAAAGGGTAAACACAATCTAAAACTAATCAAAGTAGATATTGACTAATTACATCATTAAACGCACCATAGCCTTAAAGCGGCCATACAACAAACTCAGAATTTTACTTCATAGAGTATGAAATGCATTCTCAACTTCCTCAAAAGATGTCAATTCCACACTCCCTCAATTTCTTCTTAAACGGTGCGTGATATTTCTGGAAAGAACTGAAATTCTTGCAACATATCTACACTACATCCTGGTATTATGTTTCTGGAATTTTGGTGCCCAAGTTATGAAGAAAATGAGGCATGTATTACGAGCCTGGCAACAGTTCTAACACAAAGAGACGCATGAAGATTAGTTTCAAAACTTTCTATTATGTCCTTATAATTAGAAGTATCCATCCTTCGAATTGTGACTACAAGAAAGATAATGGCTTACTTTTAGGGAGCAGAAGATACTCGTAATGAAACTATTTCCATCCTTCAGAATGTGAGTGCAAGAAAGATATTGGCTTACTTTTAGGGAACAGATGCTCCTAATGAAACTATTTGCATTATATGCAATACCGATTAAGATGGTTCAAAGAGTCAGAAACTAAAAGCCAAATAATTAGGAAACTCCAAGCAAAGCTATAATCTGAGAGATTAGTAGTCTCCAAGCTAAAGACAAGTATTTCAGACATTGTACTGTACAACTGCCATTCCAAATACTTTTGCGTTGTTTGAAGAAACTGTCCATAGCTAAGCAAAACTAAACCTTACTTACGAGTAAGGAAAGAAGAAAAGCAAAATGAGATCTTACTACACCTATAGTGACTTTAAAGCATATGTTCCCCCAATCAAGGCTGCACACTAGCTTTATTAGGCCAACGATTGCACTAACTAGAGAATAGGTACGCATCGAGATAAGTACAACCAATAATTTCAGGGCATTCTTACTGAAAGCATAACTTCAATAAAATATCTACCGGTAATGTCTGAATGAAATACCTAACGAAGATATCTTGTACACATAATGAAATTTACCATCTTATGTCTCAATATTAGCTGCGACTGATTCCAACCACACGGGCAATATCCAAGGCTGAATGACCAGTCTACCACTCTAAAACATATACGAAAGTTTAAAATAAAAAAAAACTTGAATTTAATTGTTTAAGAAATTACGGAAATGAAGAAACAATTTCACTTCATCCATAAAGCAACATATCGGTGCATATGCAACCCACTAGTAAAAGTCTTCAAACACAAATAGAAACGCAATGGAAGCAAGTTACAACAGGAGGAGAGCATATCTATTGTAGAAGTAAAAGGCGAAGGATGCGTAGTTCATACAGGAAACGTAATGTCTGAAGATTGCCTAATGCTTTCGGGATGGGACCACTCAAGTGGTTTAGATAAAGATCCAAGCTCACCAATTTTCTTAAACTTCCGAGCTCATTAGGAATTTGTCCACTTATGTTGTTACCGTAAAGTCCACTGTGACAGAACATGTCATTAAAATTATGTCAATGGCGGGAGCACACAGGAAGGCAAAAAGTCGGATAAAAAGAAAAGAGTCATGGAGAAGAAAAGAAAAGAAAGAAATACATATAACAAAAGCAGATGGCTCCTCTCTGAAGCCCACAAAGCGGTCGGAACGCGCTATTGGTGGTCATTTTGATGATTCTAGTGGTACATTTTTCAGACCCAGTTTTGCAAATCATCCATGAAAAAATTAGCTTGATCCAATAATTGTAGCCACAAGGAGCATGTGCAACTACTTGTTACCAACACATAAATCATGAGATAACGAGTTCTACGACTTAGGGTCTTGTGTGTGTGTGTGTGTGTGTGTGTGTGTGTGTGTGTGTGAGAGAGAGAGAGAGAGAGAGAGAGAGAGAGATCAATTAATATAAATAAATCAGTTTTAAGTGAAACCACTTTTCCTAAAACGAAGTAATACTTACAAGTACTGCAGACTTGAAAGTAGCCCAAGTTGTGGAACAAGTCACCCAGTCAAATTTGCACTCCCAAGAACACTAGGTGTACAAAAAGGGAAAGAAGAATTTTCATTGAAATAACGACAGTGAAAATACGAAAGCAAAAAGAGTTTCAAGTATCAAATTATATAACAAAGGCGTGGATCAGCAGAACTATTGAACAAGTTAGTAGCTTACACTCTTGTAACGTTGTTTTGATTGTTGCAAGTGACATGAAACCATGTGCATGGATTGGGAAGTGTAGGATCCCAACTTTGTAAAAAATTGTTAGGATCAACTAAGTTGTTTTTCAGCGCAATCAAAGCATCGCCTGCTCTTCAGAAGGAGACAAATCATTGTATTCTCATCAAGAGGATGAAAGGATCAGCCAAAACATTATCTAAGTGTAGGTTAAGCAACAAAGTTGTTTGGCGACCTAGCAGTCACGCCTCAAAAAAGGGGCTGCATTAGACCAATGTCTACCCTGACCAATCAATAGAACATGCGAAGTGTGCCTGCATGCCTATTTTTGAGTTCTGATTCCGTGAATTAAGTCAAATTTGTTAAGTACAAATATAACAACATGGGTATTAAGAAAGGACTTAACCATTCTAAAAATAGGGTTAAATAATTTATTCTAGAATGTGTACAAAAATCTCACTCCTATGGTTTTGGATGAATAGAACCCTTTGTCTCTTACACAATATATTAAATTTTCATTTCAACACCAGTGAATTGCAAAATCATCCAGATCTTCCGGAACAACTCTCAATAAAAGCATCCAACTCAAAATCAATTGGCAATGAGCAGAGAGACCATTACGACTTGTCTACTAATTTTGGAGGAATAACCAACATAGTACAAGCTATTCCAAGTTTGCTCCCCCAGTATGGAGATATAAATGGAGGATCCTAACACAAAAAACACAACGAAACAAAGTGCACCAATGGCACAAACATAGGGAAAATCAATTGTGAAAGCAATAGAAAGCCTTGTCCATAGCATGCTAAACTGCTAAAGCATTTAACTCGAAACCAACTGGCAATTATTGATGAGGCCCTCCAAGCTCGTATAATTAGTTTTGAAGGTACGGTTAAATTGACGTGGGACAAGTTCTAACATGAATTTAAGTTCAAATCAGAGTTAAGAAAACATTTACCTGAGGGATTGCTGAATTTGATAATGCAGAGTCAATACAAATACTCCATCTGTTACAATTTCTTGGTCCCTCGCTATATTATAACCGAATCAGATATTAAATGTAGTATTTCTTAATCAACAATAGGGTAATGATTTTTACACCCCATTTTCTTATAAATGCATCCATTTTTTGATCTTTTAGTGATAAAATTACACATAAAAATTTACCACAAGACAAAAAAAGGGGGTGCATCTATTCTAACATAGAAAGGGAGAGCACCAATTTAGTGTCTCCCCTTTTTGTCATTGTGTCGACTTTTTGAATACGTAAACAACCCACGAAAAATCCCCTAATTCCATCTGACAAATCTCACATTGCCCAATAACCATAAGGGTAAAAATGCCAAATCTCACCTTCCATGTAACTGCCACGCAGTTTTACACTCCCACTATCAAAGTAACCCCCACCCCCACTTTTCCAACCTCATTGTTAGAGTCGCACGTGCGGGGGAGTGTTAGAGCTTGTCCCACATTGGTTAATTATAACCTCCGAGTCTAGTATATGAGCCTGGGCAGCCTCTCCACTCATTGCCAATTGGTTTTGAGTTGGATGCTTTAACACTCATCTTTGGCCATGGTTTGATGTACCAAGTTTACTGGGTCTCTCTCTCTCTCTGGTTTATCTACAAATCTTTTCCCATTGTAAACTTGGTCTCTCTCTCTCTCTCTGTGGTTTATCTACAAATCTTTTCCCATTAACAATAGGTATTTCTTCTCCATAATTGAAAGTACTTTCTTGTCTCTGGATCTATATAATTTTTGTTTGATTTTAATTTGTTTCAATGGCAAAAAAAATTGTGCAACCATGTCAAGACTTCTAAATGTTAATATTACTATATAACAGACTTGGAATTCCAATATTGTATATGAGTACAAATATCTGACATCAGAAATTCTTTTGGGGTAATCTGTGTTGGAATTTTCCATTGATTTTTTCTTTGCATCATATCATTAGTAGATGTAATTCAAAAAACTCGACTTTCAAGAAGAAAAGAAATGATTTTTTCTTTGCATCATATCATGTGTGCAACCCCTCTCAAATGAAAAGAAATGAAAGAGGGTGAGGTTTGACAAAACTCGAGGCCAGAGCATCGAATTTCAGAAAAATATGAACAAAAGTCGGAAGTTATTATTCATACTTTTTTAAGTTCGACTTGGACACGCGATCACATGCATCGGGTGTGCCCTCGACCTCTAGTTTATAAGAAAAGGAGTGTAAAAATCATTTTCCTTAACAATACTTTTCATATGCAATATATGAATCTACTTTAATAGATTTTTAATTAACACTATTAAACAAAGCTTCAAAATCAGACATTATAATTAATAGCTATAAACAATTTAAAAATAAGTACAAAAAGACTAATAAATTGGAACGGAAGGAGTACACCACAGTCCAACATGAATGGACACGCAACGAAATGACGCAAATAACTGGTTGAAATCAACACATAAACCAAAGGGAGCAATCAGTACTCACCTTGGATATCGCCGGAGGCCGGCGTTAACCCAGAAGCCAACAGAATTACGCCAATGCAAGTTAAAGAAGAGGCCCATATCGCCATCAAGACAAACCCCCCTCCTAGGAAATAGGGCGTTGGTGTAGCATTAGTCAGAGCTGCATGTAAGCTGACCCGACACCTGAATTTTAAAAAATAAAAAATAATATTTAAAAAAAAAACTCCTAAACACAGAACACTACGATTTGAACACTTCCAGAAGAAAAGGTAGAAGACCTACGTCCCGACGGAAATTGGACGCTAGTACTTATTAGTCGGGGATACTGGGAGAGTGGAAGAGTAATAGTCGTCTTTAATAGCAAGGGAATGACTGGAAGATAGCTCCTGAAGTTTTCTTCCTATGACTTACCGGGAAGGAGAGAGGGAGACGTGAGGGGAGACTTTTCGAAAGTTGTCGGGAGTCGATGATTGAACAATAGGCTCTTACAGGATGGTTCTTGTGGCGAGACCGAATGATTGATAAAGTGATTAAAGTGTCACTTTGGGTTGGGATGGTACAGTGCGCAAAACGCACTACACCGTATAATATACCATTCGGCCGTCTATTTCGGCTCAGATTTAATTAGAGTAATGAATTTAATACAACTGTCAATTTTTTGAATTAAATCCGAAGTTATCGAAATAGACGATCAAATGTAGTGCACTACACCGTATAGTTCGTTTTCCGCACCACATGTTCCCTGGTCCGCTACAAGTACTGTTGTCTTCTAACTGATGGAGAAATCATTTTTTTTATCCGAATTTTTTTTTATATATATCACGAAGATACAAAAAAAATCAATAGAATAGGACAATAATGCATTGAGAGAGTTTCAAAGAATGGATCAAGACTCTCCTAGCGTTTCTACTCTCAAAATCTCAACCTACCCTTTTAATCTCAATTTTTTTGAAACAAAACAAAACAAATACTACTAAACAAAAGTATAATCATCAAGATGCCAACTATACAAGAACCCTCTAGAAAAACGAAAAACACCCCTACAAGCAACCGATGACACTAGGAGAGCCGTCTGTTTGCCACAGTCATCGAAAAGGGGGAGAGCCACATCATGTCACCGCCGTAGCCCACCACCGTTTTCGATTAGGGAAAGGACCATACCATGCCACCACTGCGGCCCCACGAACACGACGTGGCCCCTTGTAGCCGCCCAAAATAGCGAACCTGCAAATCCTCCGGCGGTGGCAAAGGACTTCCCTTGCTCGTCCACTACTATGTTGCAGCCACTGGTGTAGAGTCTCTGACATGAAGAATTTCGTATCCCATCTATGGATCAACAAGGGGTGATCTTCCGCATAGCAAATGTACAAGGATGTAACCGCACTATTTTTTTGTTTACTTTCCAATTTTACCCCTTGATGGGATGTTTTTTGAAATTCTAACTTCTTTAAAGTAAGAGAAAGGGAGGGGCAACGCGGGGATGTGAGATTAGTTTTTTGAAAACTTTAAAAAATGAACAATTTTTTTATAGGACATCCCAAAGAATAGTGGACATAGATTGAAACTAATCCTCTATACAAGTTGCAGAGTTCGAAAAATAATTAGAATGTGACATAATAGATCGTCTCACTAACTCTTTCATACAAATCATATGTTGGAAGTGCATTGAAGGATGAATATCAGTTCCTGTGCCATAGACTACAAATTTTTGAGTTGTTGGAATTAAATGATGATACAACTGGTGGAATTCAAATTAAAATTTGAAGCCTTTAAAGGGTAAGTTCCAATTTTTTTGGAAATATTGATTTCACCTCGAGTCTTTTCAAGTTATTGACAAGTCATACGCATATTTTACGACTTTAATAAAGTGTTAAATCTAAATCACGCACAGTCGCACACAATCTAAAGACTTAGAGTTCTAAAAAGTCCAATGGTTTGTGAAACCAATATTTCTAATGAAAATTCTAAAATCAGTTTATTGGACTATCGTTAAGGTATAAAAAGTATATTCAATTTTGTAAAAAAATGTGCAAGAATGAGTGAAAAATGTATAGAAAAGTGAAAAAAAAGTATATTGCAATGTGTTTTTCTGTCTTGTTCTTACCTCATTATCAACTCAGTGGGCTGTCATTAGAAAGACCCTTAAACCGCCTGTTGGCTAACTAACTAGCATTGTAAACCTAATTGACTTGCACTAAGATGACAATTAATTTTAGCACCTTTTTTTTTAAAAAAAAAAATTACATAAGAAATTGGAGTATAAAGCAATTACAACATGTGTAGGAACCAAGTCATTCTAGAATATACATCAAAACACAAAGAAACCCGCTTGAAATAGCCAAAAATGTATACGTGACCTATAATTATCTATGAATGCCAAATAATTTGTCGGTACAAAGCACGTCATGCCACAAAAGACAAGGTGCAAGTCAACTCTCAGTATAGAGCAACTACAACACGGGTCGGGACTATTTCACAACACAGACAAGCGTATAGAAAAGGCCAAATATTCACGTGAGACACCACTTGCATATCAATCAAGATGGCTTCTACTGTGTGTTTGGTGAGCGCGCGCATGTGTGCGTGTGTGTTAGAGAGAGAGAGAGAGATGGGTGGCCTTTTCATTTTAAGGGCAATAGTGTCAAATTTATGCATGGTTATCATGTATTGGTGATTATTTTAGAACATGTCATGGATTGGGAGTTTTGGGATGTTAGACCATCAATGCCTCGTTTTGGTAATTTTCCTTAAACAAAACTAATCGTTAGTGTACGCAGTCTACTTCGTTTTACTGGAAGTACGATACACTGGTGCATCCATGGCCTTTCAAGCCATGTTTTTGCAAGCAGCTGAAAACTAACCACATTATCTACTGCTTTCATAAGAATTGGGACCAAAATATAAAATAAAAAGCAAGAGCAAAAGCAAAAGAGAACAAAATCACATGCACAAATATATGACTGAACATGACGGGTCATCTGGGACCAGACCAGACCAGACAATTGATCTGCGCTGAGGTTGGCAATGGAATCATCAATGATCCAACAAGCAGTTGCGTGTTGGGTAGTGCTAAATTCCTGGCAGAACACCTCCTCTTTCTGCCATTGTTCCCACCTTCCGCCAACGGCGCCAAGCCATCACGGCCTTCGAGCATTCTGACGACTTCCGACATCTTGGGACGTTGGTGAGGGGAGCGCTGTGTGCAGAGCAACGCCAACTGGATAAGTCCCTCAACCTCTTCGTTGACATAATTACCCTGCATATCTGCGTCAACCAGCGTTTCCAACTTCTTTTCATTCAAAAGTCCTTTTACCTGAATCATCATAAATAATTCCATGAGGGGAAAATGCTTTTTCATTGGGAAGGAGAGAACCATCCATCATGAAGTTTCCTAATTAGAGAGCCACATAAGAAATAAAATGGTTCAAGGGTGAAAATAGGTGTCAGGGCCACCCCACCAAGTTATCATATCAACCACAGAACATCAAGGAAGAGTGAGAGAACAAAAGGCAGGCTTGTGTTTTCAATTTTTTTCTATTAGTTCAAACTTGAATGTTTGGAAACATGGGTAGGCGATGGGTGATGAAGCACGGGTACTTCTAAAACCTCATCGTACTTAAACCCGTAAAATTTATGCATAGTTATCTTGTATTGGTGATTATTTTAGAACATGTCATGGATTGGGAGTTTTGAGATGTTGGACCATCAATGCCTTGTTTTGGTAATTTTCCTTGAACAGAACTATTCGTTAGTGTACGCAGTCTACTTCGTTTTACTAGAAGTACGATATACTGGTGCATCCATGGCCTTTCAACTGTATTTTTGCAGGCACCTGGAAAGAAATTACATTATCTACTGCTTTTATAAAAATTGGGGCCAAAAGCAAAAGATAACGAAATCGCATGCACAAAGATATGACTGAACATGAAAGGTCATCTGGGACCGGACAATTGATCTGCGCTGAGGTTGGCAGTGGAATCAGCAATGATCCAACCACTAGTTTCGTGTTGGGTAGTGCTAAACTCTTGGTGGAACACCTCCTCTTTTTGCCATTGTTCCTATCTTTCCGCCAAGCCATCGCCTTCGAGCATTCTAACAACTTCCGACATCTTGGGACGTTCGTGAGGGGAGCTCTGTGTGCAGAGCAACGCCACCAGGATAAGTCCCTCAACCTCTTCATTGACATAATTACCCTGCATTTCCGGGTCAACCAGCGTTTCCAACTTCTTTTCATTCAGAAGTCGTTTTACCTGAATAATCATAAATAATTCCAGATGAGGGGAAAATGCTTTTTCATTAGGAAGGAGAGAACCATCCATCATGTAGTTTCCTAATTAGAGACAGCCACATGACAAATAAAATGGTTCAAGGTTAAAAATAGGTGTCATGTAGTTTCCTAATTAGAGACAGCCACATGACAAATAAAATGGTTCAAGGTTAAAAATAGGTGTCAGAGCCACCCCCAAGTTATCATATCATATCAAACCACAAAACATCAAGGAAAAGTGAGAGAACAGAAGGCAGGCTTGTGTTCACAACTTTTTCTATTAGTTCAAACTTGAATGTTTCGAACATGGGTAGGCGATGGGTTATAAAGCATGGGTACTTCTAAAACTCGCCGTACTCGTACCTGTAACGTACCGGGTACCAATAGTTGGCACGGTACCCTAAGTATGTACGAGGTAAACAAAATAATTACTGAGATTTTCCCTATAATTCTTGTTGTACCCGAGAAGTACCCCGATTATCGATCAAGCCGTACCCAATAAATACAAAGATGAGGCTAAGTTGATAAGATTCCATGTTTCTATGCTTAGCATGATCCTAAAACAAAGATTTTGTTCCATAGGTTCTTTAGTGTAAGGACATTAAACCTTAGAAGTGGAGCTCAAGGTTGGCGTTAAACAATTATTGATGTTGGATTCTTTGTAGCTCAAGTCATTTAGCTATTTCCTTTATTTGACATGTAATTATTACATGTACTACATTGCTCTATACTAAAGATATATTTGTTATAGCCAAACCCGTCCCGTACATTTTCTAGGTTTCACAGTATTTGTTTCGTAAGAGTACTCTACCGGTACAGGTGCTTCTTAGTTGATGGCAGAGTAAGAGAGAAAACAGGTCTGCGAACATGAGTGATGATGATGGAACACAAGGATCGCAGTGGCATCCAGAACTATAGGCAGCGGTGGTGGCAGCCATTAGAAACCATGGTAGGATGACTATGGTAGTAAATAAAGCATAATTGCTCTTGGGTGCATGAGACATACACACTGTTTAAGAGGGTGTCTGGGAGGTTAGTTTTTGCATTTTCAATTTCTTGTTTTTAGTTTTTGGGTGTTTGGGATCCCTCCATCAAAACACATTATAGGAGGAATGAGTTTTCAATTTTTCACAATGGAGAGGAGAAGTGAAAAAGAGCCCAAGAGGAGCTTTTCCAATTCTCATTCTACTTCTTATTTTTCCCACACATGTTAAATGACTATTCTACCCTCCAACATATGTTTATGTTATCTGATTCATATTGACATTGTCATTAAGGACAGTTACAAATGTTTTTTTTTTTTTCTTCTTCTTCTAATAGGAAAACATGCACGGGAAGAGGTGCTTTGCTAATTGGAAATTATTTCAACTTTTTCCAGTGGTAGCATGATAATTCTGTAATGGTCTTGTTCAAACCGAAAAAAAAAAAAAAAAACCTGTACATGAATCTGGTATTGTCGATTTGTTTTCTTGTTATTTAAATTTGTGGCCTTGATATGAGTAATGTTTATAGTGTCTGTTCCTTTTTTTTTTTTTAGTTCGTACTTCGTACGTTGTTTTTTTTTCTTTTTTTTGTATTAATGGTGGTTGAAAGTCCTTTTGTATATGAACAATTAGTTCCATTTTACTTAATCTTTATCAAGCACAAAAAAATGACAACATACTTGGAGACTTTCAATTACCAAAAATATAGGAAGAACAAAAATATTTGGCAACAAAGACACGTTAATCAGCATTACAAAATAAATAAACAAGGGCAAAATGGTAAAAAATCAATCCACAATTCATTTTCATCATTTGTCTACCAAACACTACTCTTGTTGCAAAATACATTCTGCACATTTCTCCCAAACACTCTAACCAACTTCAAAACACATTCTGATCATAATCCAAAAAGTCTAAAGCCAAAAAGTTAAAAATGAAAAGCAAAAAATGAGGCTCCCAAACACCCCCTAATTGCCCGAAGAAGCTAGTTAGACTCTATCCTGGATCACAGGGGGTTATCTGTTATAGTATTAGCTTTCAACTTGCTAGGATGTTTCTGCCTTAACCACAAAAGGGATGAGACGTAATTGACCGTAGAATTTAGGCTAATAAAGGGAAGAACGAACCTCATTCCAAGATATTAGGACTTGTTTTAAGAATTAGAGTTCTTGAAGCTATACACTGCAAAGTTAAGCATGACAAAAACCCTTTGTTTCACAGCATCAGAAAACATGAATTGCCACTTAAATCCTGTTACCGTATATTGCCATTCAACCCTAAGTTCCATAGCATTTTTGACAGAAGGCTCCTAAAATGGACTCAAACTATCATAAGGAGGTGGCATATCTTAAGTAATGTACTGACGACATAAAACAGATTAAGAGGGCAAAAAATGCTTACCCAATCTAGCATCATGACTTCATCATCATTGGCAAGCCGAGCAAGATCAAAAGCCCTTTGTCCAGTGATGAGCTCAAGAAGCATGACCCCATAACCAAAGACATCAGTTTTCTCTGAAGACTTCCCAGTGGAGAGGTACTCAGGGGCAATATGGCCGATTGTGCCTTTTACAGCTGTGGTAACATGAGTATCCTTGTAATCCATTAGTTTTGCCAACCCAAAGTCTCCAACAACTGCTTCAAACTCCTCATCCAACAAAATATTTGCAGCTTTGACATCACGATGAATGATCTTTGGGTCACAATGATCGTGCAAATACGCAAGGCCTCTTGCAGATCCCAACGCAATTTGCTGTCTCTTTGGGCAATCAAGTGGGGCTTGCGAATTGGATCGTTCTGAAAGAAACGCTCATTAGACCATGATAACATTCAGAGAGACTAAGCAAGGCGGCAAACAGCTTCTAAAATCTTTTCTTTATTTCGAAATTTGAACATTTGAACAAACATTAAAAATATTATCAAGCTTTCATAAACTCTTATGGAGAATTTCCTGTAATCAAATTTATATACTGTAAAAGGGTATTGTTTTCAACATAAACTGACATTTGAAATTGATGTTCATGAATCACTTGGCTTTAAATTGGCATTTTGAAAGCAAATAAAGCAAATTGCATCCTATTATGTTAGAACAATCATCACACGCACAAAATAATGAATACGAAAACAGTAAAGAATTGAACACAGGAATTTACATGGTTCCCAAGATCGGGTACCACCACGGGAGCGAGAGCGCACTACTCTATTCCAACCCTAATTAATCCGTACCGTACAGCACCCCCCCGCACACCTCCAATTATTCAACCCTACGGGCCACCAACGACAACAGTTCGCTCCGCTCCATTCCGCTCCGGCATCTGGTCTTTCATCAGAACTCCTTGGTACCTCTCCATATGAGCCACAAGTTCCAACATATTACGATAAATTTTATTGGTCCATCCCATAATGCAAGTACCTTTTGAGAAGTCAAAGAACAAAATTTGACAGGAATCCTCTTTTTGCCCTTATCTTTTGAATTGCAATAAACCACTCTAAGGGAACAAATTTATCCCTGACGGGTAGTTTCGGAAGGTTGTAGTTGTCGAATTGAAATAATTGTGCTGCTTAAGAGGTTTGGTTGCCGAAATCTACAAGTCATAGCTCTTAATCTGTTGGCGTCATTTTCTTTTTCCTGATATGTCTCTATTTTTCAAACCCGAGTTGCTATGTTTTCTTCAGTGGTTGGCTTCACGACATATATTCCTACAACTAGTATCTCTTAAACATGATCCAACACTTCCATTAGCCAGGAAGGCATAGACAAGAACCCATTATGTTGGCGTCAAATCTATGTTTTCATTTCAGAATTCCAACGTTTGCACGAACCCTCAAAATGTTAGCAAGCATGACAAATTTCATATGTAGAGAAATATCTAAGGTTTCCTTTTCCAACATAAACTGGGAACCGAGTAGGATGATAAAATTGAAGTTCAAGAATTACTTGGGTATCAAACTGGCAATTACAACTCAAGGACATAAAATCTTCAGTTGATTTTACTCCAGTTGCTACCATACTTAAACAAACAACAAAAGAAAGTCTATGAAGCCAACAAGTAGTACCTCTTAAACGTGATGCAACACTTCCGTTAGCCATATAGGGATAGACAAGGACCCGTTCTGTTGGTGTCATACAAAAGCCACGAAGACGTAGAAGATTTCTATGAATAGCCATGCTTATCATTTCAACTTCAGTTTGAAACTGCCGTTCCCCACCTTGAGTACGCTCCTCTTTTAATCTTTTTACTGCCACGAGAGAGCCATCAGCCAATCGTCCTTTGTAGACCTTACTGAATCCACCTCTTCCTAGAATGTTTTTTCCGCTAAAATAATCTGTCGCAATTTGTAGTTCATGCAGGGAAAACCTCTTGAGCTGTGCTAGATGAACTTCTTGATAGTGATCCTCTTCAGCTGCAAAAAGAAGTAATATCCCCTTCGGATGGTGATAAAAAAGTGATGAGAAAAGAATGAAAATCCTATTACTTGTTTGTTCAAACGGTCAGAAATGAAAAGTAATCTTGGACTTCTTTTGGTCCAGTTTATTTCCAAATATCACCACAATTGGTTGTATGAATAAAAGAGTTGAGAAATGGTGAGCAATGTTGGATATTTATTCTATTTCTAACCATATCTCACGATAGTTGGTGAGATTTGGTACCCTAATTCTTTCTCACCATTTCCCCCCACTTGGTTGGATGGGGTGAGAAACCCTGATCCTTCATGTTTTCACAATTTCTCCCCATCTGAAAGTGTGTCATAGCAAAATGCGTCATAGACAACCCCATAATAATTGCTAAGCTGACTAACCAGGTACATCAAAAAAATTATCTGGTGGTTTCCTTTGTCGCCAACGAAGGATTGCTAGAGCAGGAGCAGCAAAAAGTAGGACAGAACCAACAAAAACTCCTCCAGCAATGGCACTGTCGATTGCTGTTATAATATTTCAAGATTATACATATGTAAGTAAATTCCTTCTTGTGCATAATAATGCAAATATTCGAACTCTAAAGGTGGTAACTGGTAAGTGGATATTTCATGAGCCTCTATTCTCTAAAGGAAGCTGTTACTGATACAGACTCAATCCACATGGAGTTCAACACATTTGTTTGAGAGAGAAAAGTAACAATGGAGATTTTCGTAGGAAAAACTAAATGGAATTGCATGTGCACCAAAAATGGAGCGAGGGGGACCTCAAAAAAAGAAGAGACCGGCAAAACCAGAGAAATTAGAAACCAACCCAAGTCATCAACGAGTAATTTATAACATGGAAAGAAACTTCTAAGTTAACGGTAGGGTTCGAGAAACATAAAGTACTCCACAATCAGTAAAAATAAAGGTTTATAACAACAGTGAACAGGAAAGAAAAGGTAAAAAAAACCTCGAGAAGTGGATTGGGATGATGGTGGAAGTGGAGGAGGTGGAGCAGCTGGAGGAAATTCCAAATTATTGTTTGCAAAACTGAAAAAGGGAACGCTGTCAGGATACCTCTAGATGAGTCAAGCAGCTCCACTACCATATATGATATAACAAAATGGTACGCGAAACAAACCTGAGGTTAGTAAAAATTGAAAATGAGCCATTGACTGGGATTGCTCCTGTCAATTGGTTGTTTGATAGATCACTGTATTCACATGGAAGTACGCAAGTCAAAACTTGTGGAAACCGAAAGATAGGAACCATCAACATTATTCATCAAGAGAAATAAGAAGATTCAATTTTAGGCACCAACTTGGTACTCACAGCACTTGAAGTGTTTCGATAGTAGTCAACGACAAAGGAATGTTGTCCGACAAACTGTTGTTGTTGAGCCGCCTAGCTTTGCAGAGAATTACGTGGACCAGACATTACCACATTCCAAACAATCAAAATGGTCATTCGTCAGTAAAAAATCCAGGGGACACTGTTGACTTACAAACAAAGGTGGATGCATATTCCCAATGGAACATACAATCAGAGAGAGCCCTCTTTGTTAATAATCTTATTTGGGAGACAGCTAATGCGGAAACAAACAGTACATACTACACGTACAATTGCATGTGATAAAAGCATTATATCCAGAAAAGAGACATTTGGTACTGCCAATGTGTTTAATATATTCGCCATTATCAAGAGTCAAAACAGTAGAATTTGGGGAAGCCAACTTCTATGGTGGGCATATAGGACCTTTGTTGCTAAAAAGTGCTTGATTGTTTCTTTATAGTTAAATAAAGTTTTACATGGAAGAGGAGGTGAGTAGGAACCAACAACGGAAGGACAAAAGAAAAAGAAAGGAGACTCTCCTCCATATCAGTCCCAACTAAAAGGGGTGCACACAATCTAAAACGAATCAAAAGAGATATCAACTATTTACATCATTGAACGTACCATAACTATAAAGCGACCAAAAAACAAACTCAGAATTTTACTTCTGTTGGGATTAAAACCAATCCCACTGCAACGGAAGCGCAACCCAAAAAAATAAGCAACAAGCAAGCACAAAATACACACCATATTTTTTACGTGGTTTGGCCTCAATGCCTACCTCCATGGGAGAGAGAGATACTCCACTATGTTTGGAAAAATAGAGACTACAATGTGATGTGAAAAACCCACCCAAAGAGCACCTAACAACATGGCTCTATACATTGTTTTTCACTCACCCCCACACTCTATTTTTCCTCACCATTTTCTCCTCACAATGACACAACCGGAGTGCACGACAAACCCCCCATGGTGCCCTTCTCCGGTTCAGAGTCTCTCTGTCTCTCACTCTCTCTCTATGTTTTTCTCCACACTCTCTCAGAATATATATTAGCAGTACACAAGAAACAAGAAAACTCTTG
Organism: Vaccinium myrtillus; assembly: GCA_016920895.1. Classification (NCBI taxonomy): domain Eukaryota; kingdom Viridiplantae; phylum Streptophyta; class Magnoliopsida; order Ericales; family Ericaceae; genus Vaccinium; species Vaccinium myrtillus. The sequence continues at coordinate 26,957,940 of CM029278.1, read as the reverse complement.
AAATAACCGAGATGCTCCTAGAAAGCAATTCATACATTTCAAAGGCCCCTTGGACTTCTTTTCCAATTCCCACGTAAAACCAGCCACCAATACTATAAAAACATTTATACTTCTGAAACCAATACCACAAATGTTCTTTGGACATGTTGTTTGTGTGAGAAGAAAGTGTATATAGGGTGTTAACCAAACCCTAACACACGTAAGTTTTATTTATATTAGGCATAAGCCTTTTACAAGTTGTGATTAACCAATGTGGGACAAAACATAACATAACATATTCTAACACTCCCCCTCAAGCTGGAGAATAAATATCAATAAGTCCCAGCTTGTTACACAATAATTCTAACCGTGGCTTAAATAATGGTTTAGTAAACATATCAGCTAACTGAGCGCCGGTAGACACAAAGGGAGTAGCAATCACACCAACTGTCAGCTTCTCGCGAACCAGATGACAATCAACTTCAATATGCTTAGTCCTCTCATGAAAAACTGGATTAGATGCAATGTGGATTACTGCTTGATTATCACAAAATAGATTCATAGGCAACTGCACATTGAATCCTATTTCCTCAAGGAAAGAGCGCACCCACACAATCTCACATGTAGTATGAGCCATGGCTCGATATTCGGCTTCTGCACTCGATCGAGCAACAACAGTCTGTTTCTTACTTTTCCAATTGACAAGATTTCCACCTAGAAAGACACAATAGCATGTGGTAGATCGCCTATCATATGGAGACCCTGCCCATTCAGAATCAGTGAATGCCTCAACACGCAAGTGTCCACTTGCCCGATAAAACAGACCACGCCCTGGATGAGCCTTAAGATATTTCACAATTCTGAGAACTGCTTCCCAATGTGGAAGACGAGGTGCAGACATAAACTGGCTCACCATACTAACTGCGAAGGAAATATCAGGACGTGTGATTGTAGCATAATTCAACTTACCAACCAAACGGCGATATTGATCCGGATTAGGGAGTAACTCCCCCTGGTCAACACATAGTTTCACGTTAGGATCCATAGGAGTCTCAACAGGTTTACTCCCCAATAGTCCAGTCTCTTGCAACATATCCAACACATACTTTCTCTGAGACAAGCTAATACCATCTTTAGAGCGCGCCACCTCAACACCTAAGAAATATCGCAATTTTCCCAAATCCTTGGTATAAAACTGCTGCTGTAGGAAGATTTTCAACTCATCGATACCTTTCTGATCATCACCAGTTATAATAATGTCATCCACATAGACAATCACAATACTTTTCCTCTTGCTGATGTGAGAGAGAAAACAAAATGATCCGACTCACTACGACGCATGCCAAACCTCATAACAGCATCGCTAAACTTGCCAAACCAAGCTCTAGGAGATTGCTTAAGGCCATACAATGCTTTACGGAGACGACATACTAGATTACGCTCCCCCTGAGCAACAAACCCTGGTGGTTGCTCCATGTAGACTTCCTCGTGAAGGTCACCGTGCAGAAATGCATTTTTAACATCTAATTGGAATAAAGGCCAGCCAAGATTAGCAGCAAGAGAGAGAAGAATACGGACAGACCCATGCTTGGCAACAGGAGAGAATGTCTCAGCATAATCAACACCATAAGTCTGAGTATAACCCTTAGCAACAAGTCGGGCTTTGTAGCGCTCAATAGACCCATCTGGATGGTATTTCACAGTGAACACCCAGCGACACCCTACGGTGGTTTTTTCAGACGGAAGAGATACCAAGTCCCAAGTGCCATTGTGGTGAAGGGCAGACATCTCATCTTCCATGGCCTTCCTCCACTCAGAAATAGATAAAGCTTCCTGGACAGTAGTAGGAACAAAAATGGACGAAACAGAAGTGGCAAAGGCACGAAGAGAAGGAGATAAGTGTGCATAAGAAACATAACGAGCAATGGGATGAGTAGTGCAAACACGAGTACCTTTGCGAAAAGCAATAGGAAGAGAATCAGGAGAAGGTGGTGACGCTGGCTCCGAATTGGGCGACGGCACAGGATCTCGCGATGAGGCGGATGAGATGGGCGGGGGCGGAGGTGGCGCTGATGAAACTGTCGGCCGACGAGTATATACCTGCAGTGGGGGTGGAGGGGCAGGTGGATAGGGGTGGGGAGGTGGAACTAATGTGAGTATATAATGAGACGGATCCATGATGTTAGAAGTTGGGAAAAAAGGCAAAGACTCATTGAAGGTGACATCAGCACACACAAACTCACGTCGGAGAGACGGAGAGTAACACTTATATCCCTTATGGGTCCGAGAGTACCCAAGAAATACACACTTAATCGATCGGGGATCCAGTTTATCCCGCCCAGGGCCAAGAGCATGGACATAACATGTGCAACCAAAAACCTTAAGAGGGAGAGAATGCAGGGGATGACCAGGGAACAAAACTTCATATGGAATTTGACCCCCTAAGACTGTTGATGGCATGCGATTAATTAGATACCCTGCAGTAAGAACAGCATCGCTCCAAAAAGATTTAGGAACTTGGTGCTGAAATAAAAGTGCACGGGCCACATCTAACATATGACGCAACTTCCGTTCAGCAACACCATTTTGTTGAGGTGTTCGTGAACAAGAAGATTGATGAATAATACCATGATCATCAAGAAAAACAGATAAAATGGTACGAAAATATTCTGCGGCATTATCAGTACGAAGAATCCGAATAGGAACATCAAACTGAGTTTTTATTTCTTATAAAAAGATTTGAAAATGGTATACAACTCAGATCGTGCTTTCATAAGATAAACATAAGTAAGTCTAGAATAATCATCCACAAAAATGACAAAATACTGAAATCCTGAGCGTGACGGAACACGTATAGGACCCCAAATATCCGAATGAACTAAATGAAAAGGACGCGACACACGACTCTCTAATCTATGGGAAAAAGAAACACGGTGATGCTTACTAAATTGACATACTTCACATGGTAAATTATTGACACGACGACAAGACGGAACTAAGCGTTTAAGATTCTGGAGAGATGGATGACCAAGGCGGCAATGATGCTGGTATGGAGAAATAGAAGATTGGGGTGCAACAGGAGGTGGTAGCTCGTCAGCAGAAAAGTAATAGAGACCACCAAGCTCAGTACCCCCACCGATCTTCCTCCCCGTCTGAGATCCTGAAAAACACAATAGCCAGGAAAGAAGGTGACGGAACAATTTAATGATTTAGTAAGCTTACTGACAGACATGAGACTATATGGAAAACGAGGAACATGAAAAACAGAATCCAAAGAAAGTGATGAATTGAAAGTAACAGAACCCAAACCAGCTATGTGAGAAGTGGAACCATCAGCTAAGGTAACATGAGAAGACTGGCCAATAGGACGAGAGCTAGATAAAATAGCGGAAGTACCAGTCATATGATCATTAGCACCAGAATCAATGATCCATGGAGAATGAGAAGCAAGGCCAGCAAAGGAAGAACCTGTCTGAGCAAATGTAGCAGTGGAGGAAGATGGCATATGAGATGTCTGCATAGATGTGAGACGATGGTATTCATCCTCTGAAATAGTAACCACACGCGGAGCAGAGCTAGGCGCCCCGGTGAATTGAATCCCATCATGCTCAAATACAGTAGCCTGATGTGCAGAAGGGTGGCCATTAAGTATCCAACAACGATCAACTGTATGATTATTCCCCTTGCAATAAGTACAATGCCGAGGGACACGACCTCGACCACGGGCAGTAACCCCGGACGGCTGACCTGTACGCCCAGAATCTCGACCTGCACTATCACAAACACGACCACCTTGGCCAGAGTCACGACCAAAACTACCACGGGCCCCTCCTCCGGTCTCACGACCACCACGACCATAACCACGGGAAGTTGGTTCCTCTTCCTGCTGGTAAAACTACTGTTGGCTGTCGTTGGGTATTCACAGTCAAGTATCATCCGGATGGTACCATTGAGCGATATAAGGCCCGCCTTGTGGCCAAAGGCTATACACAAACATATGTAGTTGATTAGGCAGAGACATTTTCCCCAGTTGCCAAGATAAACTCTGTTCGGATTCTTATTTCTCTTGCTGCTAATCTAGGTTGGCCATTATTTCAATTGGATGTCAAGAATGCCTTCTTTCATGGTGATCTGCTCGAGGAGATCTATATGGAGCGACCTCCTAGGTTTGTTGCTCAGGGGGAGCGTTCTCGGGTTGGTCGTCTTCGCAAAGCCTTATATGGTCTGAAGCAGTCCCCTCGAGCTTGGTTTGGTCGGTTTAGCGACGCTGTGTTGCAGTTTGGTATGCGTCGATCTCATTCGAATCACTCTGTTTTCTCTCTTCAATCAGAGCGTGGGAATTGGGAAAATAGAGTTGATTGTGTATGTAGATGATATCATTATTACTGGAGATGATCAGAAAGGTATTGATGAGTTGAAGCAGTTCTTACAGCGTCAGTTTCATACTAAAGATTTGGGTAAGCTACGGTATTTTTTGGGTATTGAGGTAGCAAAGATCCAAGGATGGAATTAATTTGTCCCAACGGAAGTATGCATTGAATATTCTTGAGGAGACCGGTTTGTTGGGAGCAAAACCTGTGGACAATGGATCCTAATGTGAAACTTTGTGTTGATCAGGGAGATATATTTCCTCATCCAGACAGGTATCGTCGCTTACTTGGTAAACTGAATTACCTTACCAATACACGTCCTGATATCTCTTTTGATGTCAGTGTGGTGAGTCAATTTATGACAGCTCCCCGACTTCCACACTGGGAAGCTTGTCTTTGTATTGTGAAATATCTTAAGGCTCATCCTGGATGTGGTCTGTTTTATCGGTCTAATGGACATTTGCGTATTGAAGCCTTTACCGACGCTGATTGGGCAGGATCACCATCTGATAGACGGTCCACTACAGGGTACTGTACTTTTGTTGGAGGCAATTTGGTCACATGGAAAAGCAAGAAACAAACAGTGGTTGCAAGGTCCAGTGCAGAAGCGGAGTATCGAGCCATGGCACACACATCTTGTGAGATTGTGTGGTTGAGAGCTTTACTCAAGGAGTTAGATTTTGACGTGGAGTTACCTATTCCTATGTATTGTGATAATCAAGCAACAATACATATTGCTTCGAATCCAGTACTCCATGAGAGAACGAAACATATAGAAGTTGATTGTCACATTGTTCGTGAGAAGATAGATAGTGGTGTGTTATCTACTCCATTCGTTTCTACAGGAGCTCAGTTGGCTGACATCTTCACCAAACCTTTGTTTAAACCACGATTGGAGTTGTTTTGCGACAAGCTGGGACTTATTGATATTTACTCTCCAGCTTGAGGGGGAGTGTTAGAATAGTTTATGTTTATTTGTCCCACATTGCTTAGTTATGTTGAGTAACGTGTCTCGTGACAATATAAATAAAGCTCTCTCGTGTTAGGGTTAATTTAACACCCTAAATCTCTCTCTCTCTCTCTCTCTCTCTCTCTCTCTCTCTCTCTCTCTCACAAACAACAGCAACGAATCGGTGCATAAGCAACCCACTTGTACAAGTCTTCAGGCAGAATGGAAATGCAATGGAAGCAAGTTCCAACAGCGGGAGTGTATATATTTGTAGAAGTAAAAGACAAAGGATGCATAGTTCATACAGGAAACGTAATGTCTGAAGATTGCCCAACGTTTCCGGGATGGGACCACTCAAGCTGTTTAGATAAAGATCCAAGCTCACCAATTTCGTCAAATTCCCGAGCTCATTAGGAACTTGTCCACTTATGTCGTTACCGTAAAGTTCCCTGGGACAGAAACATGTCATTGAAATTATGTCAATGATGGGGGCATGCAGGAAGCCATAAAGTGAGTTAAAAAAAAAAAAGTCATGAAGAAGAAAAGATAATAAATAAACGTGTATAACAAAAGGAGATGGCTTCTCTCTCTCAAGTCCACAAAGCAGTCTGAACGTGCTATTGGTGGTAATTTTGATTATTCTAGTGGTACATTTTTTTAGACAAGCAATTTAACTTTGAATGTACACCATTCCATTTTTTTTTCCTGCAGCACATGCGATGAATTAATGTGGCTATAAAGTTGATTTCTTCAATGCTGATCTGCACAATGAGACCTTCAAAATAACGGGCTTGTACCATACAAATAGGACCTTCGTTGGGACCCACCAGCTCCAACCTATGTTACATGGACTCGGGTACGAGTATCGGGCGCGGGTGTATGTCCAAGCGTCAGACCTTTCTAGACTTAAATCTTAGCTGAGATATGTGTCCCACAATGGGGTACGGGTACGGGGACACGTCCTGAACACCTATTTGTAGTATATATTGCATGACTAGAGCAAGTTATATATCGTAAATTATACTTAGTAATGTATTAAACAAGAAGAGTTAAGAAAAATGTGTTTTTTTCTATTTTATGTCCATGTGGGAGTCTAGGAATATCGCTTTTCCAGCTAATTTGGTATTCTTTTTCTGTAAATATCATACAATTAGAGGATCCGAGTGTCCAAAATGGATATGCGTGTCGGACACAGGACACGGGTACTTCAGCCAAAATGGAGGATCCATGTAACATAGGCTCCAACAGCACGCTCCAATCCATGAAGTGAGACGGAGAGAAGCCGTATCCATAATAAATTACCTATGAGCAATCACATACATAACTACCATTTTGCTAACCCAAAAAGTCAAACTGCAACAGACTAATTCAGAGCACAATACCATGCCCCTAAGCAAATTGTTCTTCAATATAGCAAGAGGAAGATGAGTATTACAAAGTATTTTCCATAATAATGAAGTATGTCAGTATGTCTATGTCTGGAAGAGCATGTTGTAAACTATGAGGGATTAACATATGTATGCTGACTGCTCGTCCCTATAGAGGAATCTATAGAATATAGGGCTTCTGACCGGCCGGCCCTAAATTGTCACTCCCTACCCGTCTAAGCCCTTTCCGCATCAACCCAATCCCACATAACCCCCGTTTCAAGTAGACTACCGAAAATACCTTTCGTCGTCTGGAATCGCGTAAACCCTACTCACTGAACACCTTGCGACTTCCATCCATCGCGCTGGCGACTTCCATCCTCAACCCATCGCGCTCGCGACCAGCCAGTCAGAAGCCCTATTGTTGATACAGCCCGTAAAAACCCAACTCACTGCATTCGAAAACTTTGATCCAGATCCACATCGTCTTCTTGTGTGGTAACTGTCACAATTCTGTAAATCACTTTGCATCTACTTCAATGCTATGTGAATTATGCATCTTCTTCAATCGGTTTTTTTTTTTTCTTCCTCCAACATGTGTGAATTATGTGTCTTTGCGTTGTGAAATAAAAAAAAACTGCCATCGACGCCATTCACACACCTGAAGTCCACAAATCACACCGTAATTTGGAATGTCAGTTCTCGTGAACGAACCTGCATCTTGGAATGTGCCGAACCTAAATTTTGAACAATATCTATCTTTTTTGCGCAATGTGAGATCTGCTGTAACAGTGATCTTAGGGTTTATCAAAAGGTCACTTAACAGGTGTGAATTATTATCTTACATTTGTTTATTAAGCACTTAAAACTTCCACATTTGAAAACTTAAGTATAAATTTTAACAAAAACTCAAAAACTGAGACTCCTTGATATAGCCACAGCATAGAAAGGGGGAAATCAGTCCTGTCGTGGTACCCAACCCAATTTGCTTGGCGTGGATTCCTCCTCAATCGTTTTTTTCCCTTCTTTTTCTTCTTCAATCATGTACAAATTATGTGTCTTCATGTCATAACATGAAAAAACTGCTTCAAACACTATTTAGACACGCCAATTGCACAATTCACACTGTATGGCAACGAAATTCACACCTTTTAGGAATGCGTCTTTTATCCTATTTTTGGTTGGTCTTAGACGTTTTTTACCTAATTGCTGCTCTCTTTCTCCTCTCATATCACCACTCTCTATCCTCTTTTATAATGCTTGCATCCAAATCTTACAAATTTTTAAAATTTACATTTGAGCATGTGAATTTTATATATTTTGGGGTATGACTTATGTGTCTTCATGTTGTAAGATGAGAAACTGCCGTGAACACTATTCACACACCTCAACTGCACAATTCACACTGTCAATTCTCTATTCCCACACTCTACTGCACAATTCACACTGTCAATTCTCTATTCCCACACGTCTACTGCACAATTCACACTGTCAATTCTCTATCCTCTTAAAGTTTAAAAAATTTGCATTTGAGCATGTGAATTTTATGTTTTCTTGGGTATGTTGAATTATAATGTTAGGGACTTATCAATCTTGCTGAATTATAATGTTAGGGACTTATCAAACTTGTTCTTTTGTTTGGACTCCAAGAGAGCTGTAAGCACTATAAAAGGAGAATCCGGTCACTACTCCATGGCCGGCTAAACCCCTAATGTAGGGGGCGGTAAAGCTACACACCAAGCAATAATATTAACGGACCTAACAAAGATAAATTAGAGATTGCTCATGTGAACTTTTACGCGCTTATCGACTTTGGACACAAACGGACAACACTAAAACACTACATTTCCAAACAACATGGAGATGAAACTATATCTGTAGTTGATTGCAAAGGCGACAAGTTTTCTGTAAGCTATTGATAGTTGACTGTTCATGGCTTAATATCATAACCTTCAAAAGTACAATTTTTAGGTTACAATCCTTACATGAAGGTATATCTTCAAAGTGAATTGATCTTTATATCTTGTAAGCTAGATAAAAACGAACCGCAAAGTAGGAAACAGAAATGTGACCTAGGCCGTAGGTAATAAAGAATTGAACCACATACTCCTTGAGTCCGTCACCAAATCAAAATAAAACTAGCAAATAAAAGTATCCGAAATATCAAAACTCAATCTACACTTGAAGCAGCATAATATAGGGATGTGCAAAAAAACAAGAAGCATGTGCAACTACTTGTTACCAACACAAAGATAAATCATGAGATAATGAGCTCTCTGACTTAGTGTCATGTAAATGCTGGAGAGAGAGAGAGATCAATTAATATAAATAAATCAGTTTTAAGTGAAATTACTTTTCCTAAAACGAAGTAATACTTACAAGTACTGCAGACTTGAAAGTAGCCCAAGTTGTGGAACAAGTTGCCCAGTCAAATTTGCACTCCCAAGAGCACTAGGTGTACAAAAAGGGAAAGAAGAATTTTCATTGAAATAACGACAGTGAAAATACGAAAGCAAAAAGAGTTTCAAGTATCAAATTATATAACAAAGGCGTGGATCAGCAGTACCATTGAACAAGTTAGTAGCTTACACTCTTGTAACGTTGTTTTGATTGTTGCAAGTGACATGAAACCATGTGCAGGGATTGGGAAGTGTAGGTTCCCAACTTTGTAAAAAATTGTTAGGATCAACTAAGTTGTTTTTCAGCGCAATCAAAACATCGCCTGCTCTTCAGAAAGAGACAAATCATTGTATTCTCATCAAGAGGATGAAACGATCAGCCAAAACATTATCTAAGTGTAGGTTAAGCAACAAAGTTGTTTGACGACCTAGCAGTCACGCCTCAAAAAAAGGGGCTGCATTAGACCAATGTCTACCCTGACCAATAAATAGAACACGTAAAAGTGTGCCTACATGCCTATTTTTGTGTTCGGATTCCATGAATTAAGTCAAACTTGGTAAGTACAAATATAACAACATGGGTATTAAGAAAGGACTTGACCATGCTAAAAATAGGGTTAAATAATTTATTCTAGAACGCATACAAAAATCTCACTCCTATGGTTTTGGATGAATAGAACCCTTTGTCTCTTACACAATATATTAAATTTTCATTTCAACACCAGTGAATTGCAAAATCATCCAGATCTTCCGGAACAACTCTCAATAAAAGCATCCAACTCAAAATCAATTGGCAATGAGCAGAGAGACCGTTATGACTTATCTACTAATTTTGGAGGTATAACCAACATAGTACAAGCTATGCCAAGTCTGCTCCCCCAGTACGGAGATAAAAATAGAGGATCATAACACAAAAAACACAATGAAACAAAGTGCACCAATGGCACAAACATAGGGAAAATCAATTGTGAAAGCAATAGAAAGCCTTGTCCATAACATGCTAAAGCATTCAACTCGAAACCAACTGGCAAATATTGATGAGGCCCTCCGAGCTCGTATAATTAGTTTTGAAGGTACTGTTAAATTGACGTGGGACAAGTTCTAACATGAATTTAAGTTCAAATCAAAGTTAAGAAAACATTTACCTGAGGGATTGCTGAATTTGATAATGCATAGTCAATACAAATACTCCATCTGTTACAATTTCTTGGTCCCTCGCTATATTATAACCGGATCAGATATTAAATGTATTTCTTAATCAACAATAGGGTAATGATTTTTACGCCCCATTTTCTTATAAATGTATCCATTTTTTGATCTTTTAGTGATAAAATTACACATAAAAATTCACTAGAAGACAAAAACAAGGGGTGTAACTATTCTAACATAGAAAGGGAGAGCACCAATTTGGTGTCTCCCCTTTTTGTCATTGTGTCGATTTTTTGAATACGTTAACTACCCACGAAAAATCCCCTAATTCCATCAGACAAATCTTACATTGCTCAATAACCATAAGGGTAAGCATGTCAAATCTCACCTTCCACATAACTGCCGCTGGCAAGTTTTACACTCCCACTATCAAAGAAACCCCCACCCCCACTTTTCCAACCATCGCCTTCCATGGGAATTGTTGGGTCTTCTCCCATGGTCTCACCTCATCTTTTGGCCATGGGTTGATGTACCAAGTTTACTAGGTCTCTCTGGGGTTTATCTACGAATCTTTTCCCATTTACGGTAGGTATTTCTCCTCCTGAATTGAAAGTAATTCCTTCTGTCTCTGGATCTATATAATTTTTGTTTGATTTTAATTCATTCATATGTCAAACAAAATTGTGCAACCATGCCAAGACTTGTAACTGTTATATAACAGACGTGGAATCCCAATATTGTATATGAGTACAAATATCTAACATCAGAATTTCTTTTGGTAATCTATGCAATCTGCGTTGGAATTTTCAATTGATTTTTTCTTTGCATCATATCATTAGTAGATGTAATTCAAAAAACTCCACTTTCACAAAGAAAATAAATGAATTTTTCTTTGCATCACATCGTGGGTGCAACCCCTATCAAGTGAAAAGAAATGAAAGTGGGTGAGGTTCGACGAATTTCAAAAAATATGAACAACAGTCAGAAGTTATTATTCATAATTTTTTAAATTCGACTTGCACATGCGATCACACACGTATCGCGTGTGCCCGGCCTCTGGTTTATAACAAGGGGTGTAAAAATCATTTTCCTCAACAATACTTTTCATATGCAATATATGAATCAACTTTAATAGACTTTTATTTAATACTAGTAAACAAAGCTTCAAAATCACGTAATATACTGTAATTGAACTTGCAAAAAAAGACTAACAAATTGGGACGGAAGGAGTCACCAAAATCGAAAAAAGAGGAATGGACACACAACGACATGACGCAAATAACTGGTCGAGATCAACACATAATCGAGGAAAAAGGGAACGATCAGTATTCAGTACTCACCTTGGGCATCGCCGGAGGCCGGTGATAACCCAGAAGCCAACAGAATTAGGCCAATACAAGTAAAAGAAGAGGCCCAGATCGCCATCAAGACAAAACCCTGCTTCCTAGGAAACAGGGGTTGGTGAGTTGGTCCAGCGTCAGTCGAAGAGTTCCAAAAGAAAAGGTAGAAGCCCCAACTCCCGATTGAAATTGGACGCTGGTACTCGGGGTGGATAATGGGAGAGTGGGAGAGTAATAGTCGTCTTTAATAGCAAGGGAATGACTGGAAGATAGTTTCAGGAGCTATCTTTCACTTACCGGGGAGGAGAGGGGGAGACGTGAGGGGAGACTTTTTGAAAGTCGTCGGGAGTCGATGATTGAACAATATGCTCTTACAGGAGGCTAATTAACCGATTTACGGTTTTTTTTTAACTTTATTAAAAAAAACGCGTGTTTTTGAACTTAATTCCCGGACTACGTGAAGTCGGGGTTAGCAACCACGTTTTTTTGAAAACGTGTTTGCAAAACACGCTTTGTCGGTTGGTTAAGCCGGATTAACCCAAAAATTAAGTTGCGTAATCCGGTTTGAAAGCGTGGTTAGCAAACCCACCTTCTAAAAGCGGGTTTGCCAAACCCACCTTCTAAAAGCGGGTTTACTAAACCCACCTTATAAAAGCGTGTTTAGTAAACCCGCCTTCTAAAAGCGTGGTTAGAAAACACGCCTTTAGAAGGTGGGTTTGGTAACAACGCCTTCATGTGGTCTTTTTTCAAACCTAACCAAATTGGTTTTTTTTTATTTTATCACAAATTAAATTAAAAAATGGTTGTGGACAACAAAGACATCAAAAATACTAATGGCACTTTGATTAAAATCCCTCATATTCCCTAAACAAAAAAAAAAATCCTTTTCCATATGCAAAGGACTATATAATGGTTATGATGAGGTATGCTTTTCTAGTTGTAACTTCCGATATATGTGTGATATCAAATTATTGAATACTTTGTAAATGTAACGTGTTGATCATCTCTTTCCCATTTTCTTAAGACTTACGGCTTGCTAGTGTATTATGCATAATCGCTACTAATAAAACATGCTAGATGAAGTAGTTGTACGAATTTCTATGTCATATATGAAAAAAATTGTAGCCAAATATAGGTTGGCTTTCTTGCTTGTGTGGTCATAATTGGTATAGACTTATTCAGCTTTGGAATCCAAAGCTCTCACAAAATCTCTTATGGATGGGAACCTACCCACATGCCTGTGTCACTGTGTAGTTGTGTCTGCAATATAAATGATACAGACTTTTTCAGCCTTGTTCAGCTTTCACTGGAATCCAAAGCTCGCACAAAGCATGCCGGGGGACCCGCCAACATGCCTGTGTCATTACCCTTATTTGTCTTCTTTTATAATCCCAAGGAATCCAATGCTCTTGAAGAAAAACTGAAACATTTCAATTGGAATCCAATGCTCTTGTAATCAATCATTCAATGCAAACCAATGGATGGTCAAGTCAACATCTACTTTTTTACTACTACAGCCTTATTCATCATCTTCATTTATTAATATCAGCTTTTAGACCACTTTATTCATATCTGATGTCTTATCAAGCCTTCATACAACTCATATATGCACGATGGCTCAAAACTATTTGTCTATAAATTAATTTCAAACTTATGACATTTCTGTATAGCACTTCATACTCGTTACTTGTATCACAATGGCAGGCAGAGGCTCCACTTCTAGGGTGTGGATACTTCCCAGGTTCAAGGACCCATACTGGAAAGAAAAAAGAAGCAGCCCTAAAGATTACTATGTTGGTCTTCGAGAAGAATGGAAGTTTAGGGTTGAAGAGCAGGAGGGATTAGTTGTTGATTTACAGAACATGGGAGTAAGAATTCCTCATCGTCGGTCGCTAGAAATGCCAAGAACAAATAAGCATGAGTATGAAGCTGCTGTGGCCCAAATCAAAGAGGAGAATAATAGGATGCTGATGCGTAGGAGCCGATATTTCATGCTTCAGCTAGCAATTGAGATGGCGGAGGCAAATGGTCGAGAACTAACAGAAAATGAGCACAACAATGCGTTGAATAATGAGAAGTACCTATCTGACTACGCTATGTCTGATGAGGATATGTAGATCTCCTACTATGTTATGCGATGTATTGCTTCTACATTAAGTACTTCAAGCTATGTATTTGTAATATGTTAAGTTTGTTAATCAGTGTGTCAATTTAAGTCAAGTAAGTTAACTGATGTATTGATTATGTTGCTAAGTACGTTAACTTTGTTGTGTTTTCTGATTAACTACAATTTAGTTCTTCTTGTTTCTATATTGTCATTCATAAATTTAATTGGTTTAACAAGAAGTTACAATGAATGTCCGAAATATAGTCACAACATAAGAGTGGAATTAATATGGAGAGATTGCTAGTACAAGAAAATAAAAGTCACTCCTACCAATGACACGAAATACAAAAGAAAATGGATTGCAAAATTGAAGGAAAAAAAAAAAAAAGAAGTTCAATGGTAACATAACTTCCATGGTTTTTGATCTTCCAATGGTAGCACAACTTTCATAGTTCTTCATCATCATCAGACATCTCAATGTCGGATTGAACGTCTTCGTTCATGCTAGCCTCCATATAGAAATTAGCTTCAGCCATCAAGCCCTCCTCTCTCCGTTCATTTGCTAAGCGTTGATAGTTATATCGAGACAAACGCATTTGCATGCGATTGACTTCTTCACGAATACGATGCAAGGCTCTTTGCAGCAATTGTGGAGTAGCAGTCGACATGGCAACTGCTCGGCGACGTGGAATTGGAACGTTGAATGATCGACTATCAAATATAAGAACTTCAGATAGTTCAATTCGATACTGAAACTCACGTCGCATTTCTGTGATAACCCTGGGTGTGTATCGAATGTTTGGGTTCAAAGGGTATTCAAAATCGTCATCGAGGTGCCAATGACGCCCAGTTGCTTCGAATATGTCACGCACTGTATACCTCATACTTAGCTATTTGCTATACAATGACCTTTCTCAGTACCTAATCATACTTCTTTCTCCTTTTTATACACATAGCTGGATAAGACTCTTTATTGTCTTATGTGTCATCACATTTGATTTGTATTATTCAACAATCGTAGTCCGTGCCCGTGACTCCATGACTTGTCACATGACATGTGATCAGATGCCAACCCGTGACTTGCCCTTCAATACCACCCATTCGACCTGTCATGTCATTCACTTGTCTAATAGGCCAACATTAAGTAATGGAACAACTGGCCACGCGCATAAATGGCTGACATTACATACATCATCATTGGGACAAGTCATTATAGAGAATCCAAAAATACTGAGATTTATTGATGTCTTTTTTTGCTTAAAAAATTAATGATACCTTTAATTGAAAATAGTTCAGGTGGGCTGCTAGACAAAAAAAAATTACTATTTTGCTTACAAAAAATCTCTCTCATGGCTGGGAAATAAAATACATGAGAATTTATTAAGTGCTTAGGACCCATTCAAGCTATTTACACACTCCCTCCATTCCAAATTGTTAGTCCCTTTTGGGGGAGTGTTTTTTGCACGCAAAAAATAACGTGTTTATGAGGACATGAGCATCGCGAAAAAGAATTACACCAGTTTTTTGTTGTCAAGTTTCTTTAATTTGGTTTAAAGTTTGTTCAAAAAAAATTTAATGCTTGTACATTAATTTTTGTTCCCAAAAGGGGCAAACAATTTCGAACGGGTGGAGTATCTTTTATGCAAAAGAACTAGTCGTGAAAAAGAATTACACCAGTTTTTTGTTCTCAAGTTTCTTTAATTTGGTTTAACGTTTGTTAAAAAATAATTAATGCTTCTACATTAATTTTTGTTCCCAAAAAGGGGCAAACAATTTGAAACGGGTGGAGTATATTTTATGCAAAAGAAAACCTTTTGGGCCGAAGTCTTAAAAATGGCTATCCATCAATCAATGGTGCAATGGTGGAATCTGAACAAGTTGTTCATGAGTCACTAGTTTCATGCATTAAAATTTTCCTAGTGCACATTAGGCCTTACTCAACAAAGTAGACCATAATTCTAGATTCGTTTTAGACATTTTGTATAATTTTTCGTTTGAACTTAAACAACATACTTATGACATCGATTTCAAAAGCACATAATCCACTTGTGACTGGACCATGGAAACAGATTTCGGGAATTGCGTTGAGTAATAACCCCTAAGCATAGGATCTCCCATCACAGTGGAGTATTACCGTGAGTAACAGATACAAAAATTAATGGAAATTCAATTAAATAGGAATACAAACACGTGCCAAAGGACATCCCCCTTAGGCTAGGCTACCCATTCCAATGGGGAACAAAAGAAATGTGAGAATTACAACCTTTTCCTTTCTTTGTTCACCAGATTGCACAAATGCAAGTGCGAATGTCACGTCCTATACGGCCTTAAAATGGATTTATAAATTAACTTAATTCATTGGAACTTCAAAAAAAATGGACAACAGGGGTCCCCAAATTGACAAAATAAGACACCACAATTAAACCTGTTCGCATAAATAACGCATTATAAACAAATGACCATCATTTAGAGTTACGGATAGGCCCATCCCTCAAATATGGCTACCATTTGAAATTCTATGATACGGACAGCAGATTGAAAGAAATTCTGGGAAAATTTTAGCAACATTTCATTTGTTTTAAGACAATACCAACACAGGGCTGCCTAGAGTGGGAATCAGAAAATAGCAGTCCAATATAGGAAAGGAACGTCACGATCTAAATCGGCAGCAAAACTGGACTGTAATCACAGAGCTAAACTGGGCAGCAAACAGACACAGTGTTCGAATGCACACTGTCCAACATTTCCACCCAAAATGGTACTGCTACTGGTCAATGCATTAGCCAATACAAGAGCAAACTAACAAACCAATTAGAGATGAACTATAGTATAAGACAACCAATTCGAATGCAAAGACTTCATAATTATAAGACAACTAATACCACATCATACAGGATACAGCAACAGCAAGTAACTTTTTTTTTTTTTTAAGATAAATCAGCTTTAAAATAAAAGGGGCTAAACGAATATACAGCCTACAAGGGGCATACCCCAGGGAGGACAAAGAAAAACAAGAAGGAAAAGAAAGGAAAGAAAATTGCATGGAGTGGAGGCCAATCGGCTACAACGGGATGGGAGATAGTGTGAAGCACTACGGCTACAAAGGATAAAACAGGAAATACACAATATGAGAGATTAATTACGATAATAACAAGAATATTATATCATAGATGAACGCAGCAACAGGCGTGAGAGTGCAGTGACTTTGTGAGCTTCAAAATGCCTTCCAAATGCTTCGATATGGGATGGAGCTCAAGTCATGAGCTTGTGCAAAATGGGATTTGAGAGTGATCCCATGAACTTCAAAATGCGTCTCAGCTTAGACACGTCTCATTACAGTGGGTTACAAACAGTCCACGTGAATACATAACAATGAAATGAAATGAAATGGGAGGACGCCCCCTCCCCAAGGGGATCATACATGCCAAGGGACATCCCCCCAAGGCTAGGCAGTTAAGAAAATTTCGCCATGACCCGTTCGTAATTGGAGCACCCTCAAGGTGCCAGCCACTGCGTATACAACAACAGCAGCTGAAAAAAAGAAAAGAAAAGAGAGAGGAAGAGAAGGAGAACTACCAACAACAGTACTCAGTAGCAATAGCAACAGCAATCGGGACAGTTCAAATTCTCAGCTCACTGGAACTTGATAGGATCACCAACGATTTCAATACCGCGAGGCAAAGATTTCAAGCACATCAATCGGTATGAGTAGAGAGAGGACAAACCTGTAGATCTGGACGAAGGCTTCACAGGGAGATCACGAAGACGACCGCCAGAGTTGTGACCGGCGGCGGTGACGCGGACGGACCGACGGACTGCTTTGAGCCGTGCGATGCGGGGATGGGCGCCGGAATGGTTCTCAGAGAGGAAAGGGAGGAGTTGTGAAATTGGGGAAAAACACAAGTGGTAAAAAAAAGCCCCAACTTTTTTTACCTTATAAGGAATAAGTGTACGACTGATGAAGGCGTTATTCTCAACCACGCCTTCTAGAAGCGTGTTTGATAACCACGCCTTCTAGAGGCGTGTTTGCTAACCACGCTTTTAGAATGCGGGTTTAGTAACCACGCTTTCAAACCGGATTACGATTAACTTACTTTTTCGGTTAGTCAGGCTTAACCAACCGAGAAAGCGTGTTTTGAAAACACGTTTTCAAGAAAACGTGGTTGCTAACCACGACTTCACGTAGTCCGGGAATTAAGTTCAAAAACACGCGTTTTTTTTAATAAAGTTTAAAAAAAACCGTAAATCGGTTAATTAGCCCTTACAGGATGGTTCTTGTGGCGAGACCGAATGGTAAACTGATTAAAGTTTCACTTTGGGTTGGGATGGTGCAGTGTACAAAACGTACTACACCGTATAATGTATCATTTGACCGTCTATTTCGGTTCAGATTTAATTAGAGTAATGAATTTAATACCGTATAGTTCGTTTTCCACACCACATGTTCCCTGGTCTGCTACAAGTACTGTTGTCTTCTAACTGTTGGAGAAATCATTTTTTTATTCGAATTTTTTTTATATATATCACCAAGATACAAAATAAAATCAATATAATAGGACAATAATGCATTGAGAGAGTTTCAAAAAATGGATCAAGACTCTCCTAGTGTTTCTACTCTCAAAACAAAACAACTACTACTACACAAAAGTATAATCATCAAGATGCCAACTGTACTAGAACCCTCTAGAAAAACGAAAAACACCCCTACAAGCAACCGATGACACTGGGAGAGCCGCTTCTTTGCCACAATCATCGAAAAGGGGGAGAGCCGCGTCATGCCACCGACATAGCCCACCACCGTTTTCGATTAGGGAAAGGACCACACCATGCCACCGTTGCGGCCCCACGAACACGACGTGGCCCCTTGTAGCCGCCCAAAATAGCGAACCTGCAAATCCTCCTGCGGTGGCAAAAGACTTCCCTTGCTCGCCCATTTCTATGTTGCAGCCACTGGTGTAGAGTCTCTGACATGAAGAATTTCGTATCCCATCTATGGATCAACAAGGGGTGATCTTCCGCATAGCAAATGTACATGGATGTAACCGCACTATTTTTTTTGTTTACTTTCCAATTTTGTCCCTTGATGGGATGTTTTTTGAAATTCCAACTTCTTTAAAGTAAGAGAAAAGGAAGGGCAATGCGGGAATGTGAGATTAGTTTTTTGAAAACTTTTTAAAGTGAACAATTTTTTATAGGACATCCCAAAGAACAGTAGACATAGACAAGCGTATAGAAAAGCCAAATATTCACGTGTGACACCACTTGCATATCAATTAAGATGGCTCCTACTGTGTGTTTGGTGAGCTTGTGTGTGTGTGTTTGTGTGTGTGTGTGTGAGAGAGAGAGAGAGAGGACACTTTTTTTTTTTTTTTTTTGGTACTTCGGAAATATATTAGAACTTAAGCAAGAGTATTAACCCGCATCAGGAGTGCAAATAGTTGGTTACAAGTAGATAAACTAGATAAACAAAGATAATGAATCCAGACTAGTCAAGGAAACGATGGATGTTAAGGTTATCCCTTAACATGAATTCCTTTATCCCCAAGGGAAGGGTCTCGGACACTACCAGATCTTCTGACTGTTCTGCTCCCAGTTCGGCTAAAAAAATCTGCACATTGATTCGCATTTCTGTAAACATGGGTGAGAGTACCTCTCGTTCGGCTGAGCAAGTATTTCCCATCGTTTATAATATTGCTTTGTGGATGATTCGCAGTAGCTCCATCATTGAAGAGTAAGACAGCTGTTTGAGAATCAGATTCAATCCGGACATTGGTTAGCCCTTTCTCCAATATGATGGTTAAGCCTCTGTAGACACTCCATATTTCCGTTTCCAAACTCGAGCTCGCTGCCATTCTGCCATAGTAACCCAGAATCCAGTCTCCTCTGACCTCTCTCATTCCTAAAAAGCCCTCCAAACCCTGCTTTTCCTGTGGTTTGAAATCCAACTACCATCTGAATTAAGCTTAAGAGTACCTGTAGGAGGTGGAAACCATTGCATTAGGAAAATATTGCTTTGGAACTCACATCTGGTACAGAATCAAAATTGTCAAAGTTTTTCCTATTTCGGTCCTTCCAGATTTGCAAATAGTAGTGCAAAAAAGGATGTTCCAAGGCAAATCCATTCCAAAGTTTAAAACTTTTTTGCTTTTCATTTTAAGGGCAATAGTGTCAAATTTATGCATGGTTATCATGTATTGGTGATTATTTTAGAACATGTTTTGAGATGTTAGACCATCAATGCCTCGTTTTGGTAATTTTCCTTAAACAAAACTAATCGTTAGTGTACACAGTCTACTTCGTTTTAGGCCTTGTTCTCCAATAGATTTTAGGTGAATTTTATGACAATCTCATAAAATGAACATTTTATGGAAGGGTGATAAAATGAAGTTGTTTTCCCAACTGATAAAATGTAGTGGTTTTCCTATGGATTTTAGGAAGATTTTATGAAAATCTCATAAAATCACTTTTACATTTTATGTGTTGAGATTAGAATGTCATAAAATGTGAGATTTTATGTCCCAAAACTCTGTTGAAGAACACACCCACGATACACTGGTGTGCATCCATGGCATTTCAAGCCGTGTTTTTGCAAGCAAAAAGAAGACAGAATTACGCCAATACAAGTTAAGGAAGAGATCGACCCAGATCGCCATCAAGACAAATCCCCCTCCTAGGAAACGGAAGTTGGTGAGGTGGTTCAGCGTCAGTCGAGTTGTGCGTCAACTAACCCGATACCGAACTTAAACAAAACAAAAATGATTGCCTTTTTATTCCACTCATGACTTACCGGGAAGGAGAGAGTGAGACGTTTGGGGAGACTTTTCGAAAGTCGTCGGGAGACAATGATTAAACGAAATTCCAGGGGTTCACGCGGGCCGAATGAATGATAAAGTGGGTAAAGTTTCGATCCCGCGTCAAATACAGTCTTGTATCTGCATGGAAAAAGCGAGTGATGTTTACTGTATTTTTAGGCTCCGTTCCACTAAGAGAATTTTGTTTTAAAACTGTCTTAATTTTTGTGTTCATATTTTTTTTACAGAAAATTGGCTTAAAGGCCGATTTTGGGGCTTTAAATGGTGTTTAGTCCAGCTTAACTTATTTTAATGCTTCCAATACATTGATGTGAAATTGTTGAGGGTTCAAGGACAACACTAGACAAAAATACCCCTAATGATTAAAAAAAATTACAAAAAGTAAGCGGTGCAACCCGTAACTTTCCTTTGCTGCTGCTTGCTGATTGACGAGAAAGCGACAGGTCAGTAGAGAGAGAGAGGTGACTTTGGGGAGGCTTTCCGTGGGACCCATCCCTTGACCTGGATATTGCCACATCAATTTCCCATTTAGCACTGCCCATAAATTTTCCCAGTAGCACTGTCCGTAACTTTACCATCCCGTCGCTGTCAGACCTCCCTCTCTCTCTCTCTCTCTCTCTCTCTCTCTCACATGCATGAGACAAGTTTAATGGGTGGGACAAAATTAATCTCTCTCTCTTCAATTTTGGGGGTGGGTTCAATTTTTGGGGTTCAATTTTACGAGATTTAGGCTCTTTGGGGTAGGGTATAGTGAGTTTAGGCATTTTGGGTTTAGGCACTTAGGGTGCACTTTCTAATTATAGGGTTTTAGTTGTTTAGGCACTTTCATAGGGTACCCTAGTGTTTTAGGCACTTTCATAGGGTACCCTAGTGTTTTAGGCACTTTCCTAAGGTTTAGGCACTTAGGGTGCACTTTCCAATTATAGGGTTTTAGTTGTTTAGGCACTTTCATAGGGTACCCTAGTGTTTTAGGCACTTTCATAGGATACCCTAAGGTCTTAGGCATTTTCATAGGGTACCGTGAGGTTTAGGTTTAGGCACTTTCATTAGGTTTTGGGGTTTAGGCACTTTCATTGGCTAGTGGGGGCATTTTTGGAATGTGTAGGTGATTTGTCCTTTTGACATTAAAGAAAAAGTTGATGTCCTTATTGAAGTAAAGACTCATTTACTATGTCCTTCCAAAAAACGGACCCATTTTTTTATGTGATGTGTTATGAGAGGATAACCTTTCTTGGTTTTTGGGGGAAAAAAACTAGTTAGTGGAAATGAACCGTTCTACAAGTACCGACCGGCGTCGGGATCCCGTTGTGGGTCCCAAACGATGAATCCGAACCGTTTTAAATAAGGGGTGATTTTGGATCGAGCTCATAGGGCCGTCCGATTGCATCGATTCCCTCGTGGGGACACTCGAATTTGATTTTCAGATGGATCAACGGTTAGGATTGATCATTTGGGACCCACAACAGAGTCCCCAATGCTATCTGTACATGGTTTGTACAAAAGGGGGTCGGTGTCTCTTGTATTTCCGAATGAAAATTCAGCCAAAATAATAATTTGTTATTACTATTGTCTATAGAGTGAGAAGGGTTTTTCTATGGCAGTAGTATACAATCATGTAAATCTCTTGGAAGATATAAATCCGTGTAAAAACTTTTATAATGAATGTATTAATATATTTTCTGTTCTTACGTTTGGAAATTTTTGGAATGTTTCAGGTAAAAAAATTTGTTCTTAATGAATGGTTTTTTGCGCTTGATGAATGTTTAAACTTTGTATGTTCTCGTTCTAGTGGATTGTGAGAATTTTTTTTATTTTTTCGAGGTTATGATAAGGGCCAACGGGTGACTTTCTGTACGAAATTTCTCGATCCACCACTGGTTAAAAGATACAAGGAATAAAAACAATGGACTCTACCTGAGCTCACAGGCGGAGCTACCTAGAGACAAACTTGACCTCACTTCAATTTTTCACAAGGATTTTTGATAGTCTGGAGTTAAATTTAACAATTTTGCCCTTGCCAAAAAAAATTACTATTGCCCCAACTTACTTAAAATTCATAGAAGTCTCAAGTTTTTTCTTCTTTTTGAGAGTTTATAGTTTCACAAATGAAGTAGTATGTTGTTTTCAAAATATAAT
>CM029278.1:26774054-26934332 GCA_016920895.1 Vaccinium myrtillus | reverse complement strand
AGTCATTAGGATGAGTTATAAAGCAGAAATACATGTATCACTATATATTTACATTAGAGTTCACCTCTTAATTTAGTTTTTTCTTTGCATGAGCAAATAGAAAAAAATAACTTACATATATATCTAATTTTTGACCCTGCTAACTTAAAATCCTGGCTCCGCCCCTGCCTTGGCGCCCAATTAGGAAACATAACGCTAAGTAATGGGTTTGATACTTCGATCACTCTCACAATATATTGGAACTTGGAAGTGCATTGATGGATGAATATCAGTTCCTGTTGGAATTAAAAATTTGAAGCCTTCAAAGGGTAAGTTCAATTCTTCGAAGCCGATACAACAACAATATATACATGTCTCGAGTCTTTTCAAGTTATTGACAAGTCTTCTTCGTATTGTACGTCTTTAATAAATTGTCAAATCTATATGGCGCACACAATCTAAAAGTCCAATGGTTTGTGAAACCAATATTTCAAAGGAAAATTCTAAAATCAGTCTATTGGGTTATCGTCAAGGTTTAAAATATGTATTAAAATGTGTAAATAATGTATAAGAACATATGAAAATGTATAAAAAAAAAATAAAATAAAAAAAGTATACTAGAGTGTATATTTTTTTGTCATGTTCTTGTCTTACTATCAGTTCAATGGGCTGTCAATAGAAAGACCATTACACCTGTATGCTAAACTAACTAGCATTGTAAACCTAATTGACTTGCACTAAGATGACATTTGATATTAGCAACTTTTTTTTTCATAAACAGTGTGGGTATAAAGCAACTACAACATGTTTAGGGACCAAGTCATTTTAGCATATATATCAAAACACAGAGAACCCCGTTGGAAATGGCCAAAACGTGAGTTATAATTATCTCTGAATGCCAAATAATCTATCGGTACAAAGAATGTTATGTCATAAAGACAAGGTGCAAATCAACTCTCAGTACAGAGCAACTATAACATGGGTTGGACTAATTCATTCCACAATAAAGATCACAACACACATGGGCGGAGCTACCTAGAGACATCTCACTTCATTTTTTCACAAGGATTTTTTATAGTCTGGAATTAAATTTTACAATTTTGCACCCGCAAAAAATTCAAAAATTGCCCCAACTTAGTTAAAATTCATAAAATTCTCAAGTTTTTTCTTCTTTTTGAGAGTTTATAGTTTCACAAATGAGGTTAACGTACATTGAATTCAAAATATAATAAGTCATTAGGATGAGTTATAATGCAGAAATACATGTATCAACTGTATATTTACATTAGAGTTCACCTCTCAATTTATTTATTTTTTTGCAGGAGCAAATAGAAAAAATAACATGAATATATTATCTAATTTTTTACCCTGCTAACTTAAAATCCTGGCTCCGCCCCTGACAACACAGACGAGCGTATAGAAAGAGCCCAAATATTCATGTGTGATACCACTTACATAGAGAGAGAGAGAGAGAGAGAGAGAGAGAGAGAGAGAGAGAGAGAGAGAGAGAGAGAGAGAGAGAGAGAGAGAGAGAGAGAGAGAGGAGGAGGAGGAGGAGGAGGAGGATGGGTGGCCTTTTAATTTTAAGGGCAACAATGTCAAATTTATGCATGGTTATCTTGTATTGGTGATTATTTTAGAACATGTCATGGATTGGGAGTTTTGAGATGTTGGACCATCAATGCCTTGTTTTGGTAATTTTCCTTAAACAAAACTATTCGTTAGGGTACGCAATCCACTTCGATTTACTAGAAGTACGATATACTGGTGCATCCATGGCCTTTCAAGCCATATTTTTGCAGGCACCGGAAAACAAACCACATTATCTACTGTTTTCATAAAAATTGGAACCAAAATATAAAGCAAAAGCAAAAGAGAACGAAATCACATGCACAAAGATATGACTGAACATGAAGGGTCATCTGGGACCAGACAATTGATCTGCGTTGAGGTTGGCAGTGGAATCAGCAATGATCCAACTAACAGTTTCGTGTTGTGTAGTGCTATACTCTTGTCGGACCACCTCCTCTTTTTGCCATTGTTCCCACCTTTCCGCCAAGCCATCGCCTTCGAGCATTCTAACAACTTCCGACATCTTGGGACGTTCGTGAGGGGAGCTCTGTGTGCAGAGCAACGCCACCTGGATAAGTCCCTCAACCTCTTCATTGAGGTAATTACCCTGCATTTCCGGGTCAACCAGCGTTTCCAACTTCTTTTCATTCAGAAGTCCTGTTACCTGAATAATCATAAATAATTCCAGATGAGGGGAAATTGCTTTTTTATTAGGAAGGAGAGAACCATCCATCATGTAGTTTCCTAATTAGAGAGAGCCACATAACAAATAAAATGGTTCAAGGTTAAAAATAGGCGTCAGAGCCACCCCACCAAGTTATCATATCATATCAAACCACAGAACATCAAGGAAGAGTGAGAGAACAGAAGGCAGGCTTGTGTTTACAACTTTTTCTATTAGTTCAAACTTGAATGTTTCGAACATGGGTAGGCGATGGGTGATAAAGCACGGGTACTTCTAAAACTCGCCTTACTCATACCCGTGCCGGGTACTAATAGTTGGCATGGTACTTCTAAGTACGTACAAGGTAAACGAAACACTTACTGAGATTTTTCCTTATGATTCTTGTTGTACCCCAGAAGTACCCCAATTATCTATCAAGCCGTACCCAATACAAAGATGAGGCTAAGTTGATAAGATTCCATGTTTCTATGCTTAGCATGATCCTAAAATAAAGATTTTGTTCCATAGGTTCTTTAGTGTAAGGACATTAAACCTTAGAAGTGGACCTCAAGGCTGGCGTTAAACAATTATTGATGTCGGATCCTTTATAGCTCAAGTCATTCAGCTATTTTCTTTATTTGAAATGTAATACATTGCTCTATAATAAAGATATTTGTTATAGCCGTACCCGTCCCGTACGTTTTTTAGGTTTCACTGTATTTGTTTTGTACGAGTACTCTACCGGTACAGGTGCTTCTTAGTTCACGGCAGAGTAAGAGAGAAAACAGGTCTGCGACCATGAGTGATGATGACAAGGATCGCGGTGGCGTCCAGAACTATAGGCAGTGGTGGTGGCAGCCATGAGAAACGATGGTAGGATGACTATGGTAGTAAATAAAGCAAAATTGCTCTTGGGTGCATGAGACGTACACACTGTTTAATTGCCCGAAGAAGCTAGTTAGACTCTATCCTGGATCACAGGGGGTTATCTGTTATAGTAGTAGCTTTCAACTTGCTAGGATGTTTCTGCGTTAACCACAAAAGGGATAAGACGTAATTGACCGTAGAATTTAGGCCAATAAAGGGAAGAGCGAATCTCATTCCAAGATATTAGGACTTGTTTTAAGAATTAGAGTTCTTGAAGATATATGCTGCAAAGTTGAGCATGACAAAAACCCTTTGTTTCACAGCATCAGAAAACATGAATTGCCACTTAAATCCTGATACCGTATATTGCCATTCAACCCTAAGTTCCATAGCATTTTTGACAGAAGGCTCCTAAAATGGACTCAAACTATCATAAGGAGGTGGCATATCTTAAGTAATGTACTGACGACATAAAACAGATTAAGAGGGCAAAAATGCTTACCCAATCTAGCAACATGACTTCATCATCATTGGCAAGCCGAGCAAGATCAAAAGCCCTTTGTCCAGTGATGAGCTCAAGAAGCATGACCCCATAACCAAAGACATCAGTTTTCTCTGAAGACTTCCCAGTGGAGAGGTACTCAGGGGCAATATGGCCGATTGTGCCTTTTACAGCTGTGGTAACATGAGTATCCTTGTAATCCATTAGTTTTGCCAACCCAAAGTCTCCAACAACTGCTTCAAACTCCTCATCCAACAAAATATTTGCAGCTTTGACATCACGATGAATGATCTTTGGGTCACAATGATCGTGCAAATACGCAAGGCCTCTTGCAGATCCCAACGCAATTTGCTGTCTCTTTGGCCAATCAAGTGGGGCTTGTGAATTGGATCGTTCTGAAAGAAACGCTCATTAGACCATGATAACATTCAGAGAGACTAAGCAAGGCGGCAAACAGCTTCTAAAATCTTTTCTTTATTTCGAAATTTGAACATTTGAACAAACATTTAAAAATATCAGCAAGCTTTGACAAACTCGTATGGAGAGTTTTCTGTAAATAAAATGATATACTGTATAAGTTTTTTTGTTTTGAACACAAACTGGCATTTAAATAGGACAATGAAAATTGAAGTTTATGAATCACTTGGCTTCAAATTGGCAATTCGAAAGCAAATAAGCAAATTGCATCCCATTACGTGAAAGTTTTAGTCCATCCAATAAAGTTTTTTGGTCAATCATTTCATTTTTGGCTAACCTATGATGCAAGTCCATTTTGAGAAGTCAAAGAACAAAATTTGATAGGAATCCTCCTTTTCACCTCTTCTGAATTGCAGTAAACAACTCCAACAAATCAAATCCCCGAAAGGTAGTTTCTAAAGGTTGTAGTTTTTAAATTGAAATAATTATATTGCTTTAGATGTTACCATTTCCAAAATACACTGACTAGTAGTACCTCTTAATCATGATGCAACACTTCGATCAGCCAAGAAGGGATAGAAAAGATCCCATTCTGCTGGCGTCAATTCTTCAATACATATTTCAAACTGCAATCGTTAAGTTTATAAAAGGCCAGTTCCCAAAATATACCTACAACTACTAACTCTTAAACATTATCCAACACTTCCATTAGCCACGAAGGCATAGACAAGAACCCGTTATGTTGGCATCAAATTAATGTTTGACTTCAGAATTTCAACATTTGCATGAACCATCAACAAGTTAGCAAGCTTTGATTAACTCGTAGGGGAATTTCATCAATACAGAAAAATATCTAAGGTTTCCTCTTCCAACATAAACTCTAAAATAAGTATCATGACAAAAATTGAAAATCAAGAATCACTTGGCATCAAACTGGCAATTCCAACTCAAAGAAAGCAGATTGCATAGAATCAACTGAAAATTTTAGTCCAGTTGCTACCATACTTAAGAAAAAACCAAAGAGAACATATGAAGATGAGAGCAACAAGTAGTACCTCTCAAACATGACGCAACACTTCCGTTAACCATATAGGGATACACAAGGACCCTTTCGGTTGGAGTCATGCAAAAGCCACGCAAACGTAGAAGATTTCGATGAACAGCCATGCTTATCATTTCAACTTCAGTTTGAAACTGCAGTTCCCCACCTTGAGTACGCTCCTCTTTTAATCTTTTTACTGCCACGAGAGAGCCATCAGCCAATCGTCCTTTGTAGACCTTACCGAATCCACCTTTTCCTAGAATGTTTTTTCCGCTAAAATAATCTGTCGCAATTTGTAGTTCATGCAGGGAAAACCTCTTGAGCTGTCCTAGATGAACTTCTGGATTCTCTTCAGCTGCAAAGAGAAGTAATAGCCCCTTAGGACGGTGATAAAAAGTGAGAAGAGAGGAGATGAGAATCCTATTACTTGTTTGTAGAAATGGTGAGAAATGACGAGTAATGTTGGACTTCTATTGGTCCATTTTTTACTCACCAAATATCACCACAATCGTTTGTATGAATAAAATAGGTGAGAACTGGTCATCAATGAAGAGCAATGTTGGATCTTTTTTGGTCCATTCTGATTCTAACAAAACCTCACGATTATTAGTGAGATTTGGAACCCTAATCATTTCTCACCACTTGGTGAGATGGGATGAGAAACCCTGATCCCTCATTTTCTCACAATTTCTCCCTGTCCGAAGGTCAGCAAAATGAATCATAGACAACACCACAATGATCACTAATCAAACTAACCAGGTACATCAAAAAAATGATCTCGTGGTTTCCTTCGTCGCCAATAAGCAAGTGCGATTGCAGGGGCAGCAAACAGTAGGGCAGCAGCAGCAAAAACTCCTCCAGCAATAGCTCCGATGGCACTGTTGCCTACTGTTATAACAGTTGAAGATTATGCATATGTAAGTCAATTCCTCTTTGTGCATAACAATGGAACGATTTTGAACTCTACAGGTGTTAAGAGGATATTTTATGAGCCTCTATTCTCTAATCTGAAGGAAACTGTCACTGAACAGAGTCTTAACAGTCTCAATCCATATGGAGTTCAAGACATTCGTTTGGGCAGAGAAAATCAACAATGGAGATTATCCTGGGAAAACCATTTTCCTAATGCTATTGAGTTTTGTGCAATTGCTTTCAGACAATGTGTTACATCCCCTCAGTTCTCCTCGGTTATCAATGGAGAAATGCATGGTTTTTTCCTTGACAAGATTGGGATTGAGGCAGGGGGACCCAATCTCCCCATACCTCTTACTTATTGTGATGAAGGCTTTCACAGCCCTTCTTTTTGCTTTGCTTGTGGCCATTTTGTTTGCCATCCTAGGTGAGCAGACATTGGGTTATCCCATATTATATTTGCTGATGATTTATTATTTCTCTGTGGTGCAGAAGTGGGTTCTTTCTGTGATTCTAAAGAAACTCTCGCAGACTTCTAGTCCTGCTCAGGTTTGCAGCCTAATCTCACTAAAAGTGTCATCTTTTTCTCTGCCTTCGATGAGGTGGATAAAGGGAGGGTATTGTTAGAATAGGTTTTGTCCCGCATTGGTTAGTGTGTGTAATGTAATGAGTTAATGAGTAATATAAATAAACATCTCATGTGTTAGGGTTAATTAACACCCTACACAATTCTCTCCCTTCTCTCTAAACAACAGGTATTGTGGATATTCCTGAGGCAGTGTTTCCAATAAAATACATGGCTATCCCTCTCATATCTTCTAGGCTGAAGTATGGGGACTGTGTGGTACTTAAAGAGAGAATACTTGCCAGGATTCAACCATGGGCTAACAAGAAGCTATCTTATGGACGAAGGGCTACTCTTATTCAGTCTATACTCTTTAGTATCGAGGTATAGTAGAGTTCTATTTTCATCCTCCCACAGAAATTAATTTAGGAAATTGAAAGCCCATTGAGTGCATTCCTTTGGTAAGGGGTGGAATTAAAGTCTGTTGGAGCTAAGGTGAATTGGACAACTGTGTGTACTAAGTGGGAAGGGGAGCTTGGCTTTAGGCTGATGAAAGACTGGAATAGAGCTTCTATGCTAAGCCATGGCTGGGCCATTGCCAGCAAGGCTGATACCTGATAGGTGCCAAAAAGCACCCATTTAATCTTCTAATTAACATTTTAATAGTCCAAACATAGAGTTACTTGATGAATTATGATGGTTGAATTGTGTTTGTAGGCTTTGGAGAGTACCGAACAATTAAAAGTGCTAATTGGAGTCAATACGATGCATGGAACACAAAGTAGACGTATAGAGCTTCGCAACGGTCCAAGAATCACATCATTTCGAGTTCGGATGAAGCCGGGGCGACTCCGCGAAGTTTTGGCCTACAATCTGGATTTTCCGCCCGGGCGGGAATCAAAGCCGCCCGGGCGGTTTTACCCGGGTCAAGGGCGGATTAGGGCGTTGACCACGTTTTTTGGGGTTTTATTATAAATAGGTCATTGCCTTGTACGTTTTGGGGGTTCTAGAATATTTTAAGGCAAGTTTAGAGAGAGAAACGCGAGCCGTTCCATGGGTTCTTCAAGTTCTTCATCAAATCAAGCATTCATCTCAATCTCCATGGCCGGCTAAACAACTTCTAGGGGGAAGATGAAGCCCCGGTTCAAGTAACTTTGTTTATGTATAGGATTTAGGTTTATTCATTCGAATCGATTGTTTAACTTAGAACATGTTTTCATTATGATCGGATGGAATCGTTTTAATTCTTTCTATTGGTTGAGTATTTGTGTGTGCACTCTCAAATACCTAGTTAAACAATGATTTTCTATGTTTGTGCTTGGGTAACTGAGATGGATTATGCTCGTAAGACGGATCGTGCCACTGGACAGTCCGTGAAAGAGACGGGTTGTGCCAGCGAGACGGTCCGTGCTATGGGATAGTCCATGCCTGTTAACAACATAATTATTTTCTTGACAAATTGTGATTCGAATAATAAATCTAGCCTACACATAACTTAGTTACGTGACCGGGGTGGATTCGAAACCCTAGATCTTTCTCCCACTAGTTTTTCACCAATTTAATTAGTTGTTCTCTTAATTCATTCAGTTTCCGAAAACCAATCACTCAAATCTCTTTTTCTGAATTAAATTAGAAATTAGTCAAAGTTAACGTAACTTAGCCAAATTGTCTCCGTGGATCGATACTCGGACTTAGCCACTATTCTCTGGAGTAGTAGTTAATTCTTAGTTGTTATAAATATATTTTTGACACGGAACGACACGGTCAATACCTTATGGACTAAGTGGGTGCATAGCTATATAATCAACCATTATTGCTTTTGGTACATGCCTCTCCCTCTTGATGCCTTTTGGACTCTAACGAAGCTATTCAAGCTTAGAGATATTGGTCAGGAACTGATGAAATGGGAGGCAGTTTGTGTTTTTATTGTTGGACCATTGGCATCTTTTGGGTCCTTTGTACAAGAAGTATGGGGAGAGAGTGGTATATAATCTAGGCAGGTCTTTACTTACCAAGGTGGATTCTATTATTTACCAAGAAACATGGAAGTGGCCCAGACAAAGGAATGCAGTGTCTAGAGAAATCATAGCCTTGACTCCTGCTTCTCTGATTCCCAATTGTCTCAAGGAGGACAAGCTAGTCTGGATTCCTAATTCTAATGGGGTGTATATTGCTGCTTCAGCTTGGAGATCTATCAGAGCTAGTCCCATGGTTTCACCTGGTTTGGTTTCCACACTGCATTCCAAGATGGGCGACTTCATTCAGTGGCTTGCTCTTCATGGGCTATTAGCTACCAAAGACATGTTATTCAAATTGGGGGTCGTGTCTTCAGGTACATGTGCGTTATGTAATTTTGGGTTGAAACCCATTCTCACTTGTTTTTTGAATGTGCTGTTTCAGGATGGATATAGCTGCATCTGTTAGCCAGGTGTGGATTGCATAGAATACCAAGAATGTGGACTGAGGAGATTGCTTGGGCTGTGCATCACATAAAAGGTTCGTCTTTGCAGTGCAGAGTGTTCTATTCTGTATAGTCTGCAGCCATTTATCATGTTGGGGGAGCTCGGAACTTTTGTATCTTTCAGAACATTAGGCGGAACAAGGAGGCTAATTGTTGCAGAATTGTTTAGGAGGCAAGGTCTTGTATGGCTTCTTGGAGGAACATCCCTAAATCTGGGTTAAATATGAAGATTCTTGGTAGTTAATGGTTGAGTCCTTGTTTGCTCACAATTTTAGATGTTTTTGTGTTGTGTAGTGCTTGGCTTTTTGTACCCTTGGTTGTCTGTGTTAATCAGGTGGTTTTGTAGTAGATTCTCAAGGCTATCCCCTTGGTCCTTGGTTTTGATTGGAGTTCTTAATGAATTTACCTCACCGGAAGAAAAAAAAACCATAAAAATACTCCACTACCAGTAAAATAAGGGATTATAACAGCAGCGAACAAATAAGTGAAGGTAACAAACCTCGAGAAGTGGATTGGGTCGATGGTGGAACTTGAGCAGGTGGAGAAGATGGAAGAAATTGCAAATTATTGTTGTTTGCAAAACTGAAAAGGGAAGTGTGGCTGTCAGGATACCTATAGATGAGTTGTGCAGCTCCACTACCATTGAACAAGATGGTACACGAAACGAACCTGAGGTTTGTAAAAAGTGAAAAGGAGCCATTAACTGGGATTACTCCTGTCAAATGGTTGTTTGAGAGATCACTGTATTTCACATGGAAATATGCCAGTCAAAACTTAAGGAAAAAGAAAGATAGGAACCATTGAAATTATTCATCAAGAGAAATCCCAGCACTTGGGAAAAAAAATAAAAAATTTAGACACCAACTTGGTACTCACAGCACTTGAAGTGTTTTGATAGTAGTCAGCGACCCAGGAATATTTCCCGACAAACTGTTGTTGTTGAGCCGCCTAGCTTTGCAGAGAATTGCATGGACCAGACATCAACGCGTTCCAAACAATCAAATTGGTCATCAGTAAAATTCCAAGGGACACCGTTGACTCAAGGAAAAAAGGGTGGATGCACAATCCGAATGCAACATATAATCACAGAGAGCCCTCTCTGTTAGGAATCTTATTTGGCAGACAGTTTACATGGAAATAAATAGTGCATATTACCTGTACAATTGCACAGGTTCAGAGCAATATATCCAGAAAATAAACATTTGGTACTGCCAATGTGTTTAAAATGAATTGATTTGTCATTATCAAGAGTCAAGACAGTTGAATTTGGGATAACCAACATCTATGTCGGGCATATAGGACTTTTGTTGCTAAAAGGTGCTTGATCGTTTCTTTATAGGTAAATAAAGTTTTGTATAGAAGAGGAGGTGAGAACGAACCACCACAAGAACAAATGAAAAAGAAAGGAACATATCAGTGCATAAGCAATCAACTTGTACAAGTCTTCAAACAGAATTGAAATGCAATGGAAGTAAGTTTCAACTGAAGGAGTGTATATCCAATTGTAGAAGTAAGAGAAAGGACGTGTAATTCATACAGGAAACGTAATGTCTGAAGATTGCCCAATGCTTTCGGGATGGGACCACTCAAGTTGTTGAGATAAAGATCCAAGCTCACCAATTTTGTCAAATTCCCGAGCTCATTGGGAACTTGTCCACTTATGTCGTTACCATAAAGCTCACTGCAACAGAAACATGTCATTGAAACTACGACAATGACAAGGGCACGAAGGAAGCCAGAAAGTCAGTTAAAAAGAAAAGAGTGTACGAGAATAAAAGAATAGAATATGAATAACAAAAGGAGATGGCTTCTCTCTCACAACTCCACAAAGCAGTCCGCTATTGCTGGTCATTTTGATGATTCGAGTGTAAATCATCCATAAAAAGATAGAAAATAAAATTAGCTTCATATGATAATTGTAGCCACATGAATTTATCCTATTTTGATACAATAAATGGACGAGCAATGTAACTTGGAATGTACGCCGTTCATTCTTTTCCGCAGAACATGAGATGAATTCATGTCGCTATGAAGTTGATTTTCTCAATGCTGATCTCCACATTGGGACCTACAAAATAAATGCCTCATACCATACAAACGGGACCTGTGTTGGGACCCACCAGCCCCAATAGCAAGGTCCAGTCCATGCCGTGAGATGGAGAGATGCCGTAACCTTAATCAATTAACTATGAGCAATCACAACAAATACAAACAGGGAAGAGTTTACCAGTAAATGGAAAACTAATGCCAGGATATCAAAGTATATTAAAGGTGTGCACTTAAATTCCACATTCCAGTCTTGAATAATATCGACATGCTGTTAGCAGGTTGAAAATTGAGCAAAATAGCAAGCTATTAACTACAAGGGGAATAGGAGAGGCTAAAGCCATCACCAATCAACAAGCACCATTTTCACTGATGAACTACCAAGAAAACGTCCTACAAAATAAAAACTTCTTTCTAGACGTTTTCTCCTTCATCACCATAGAAGAGGCACATAAAATGTCCCCCAATCATGAGTGATGGAAGTCATGATAAACATGCTGAGGCAAGTCATGACAGATGAAGTTATTAATGACTCCATAAGCTACCATTAGGCCAACCCAAAAGGTATAATTGCAACAGACTATTCCAGAGCACAATAACATCCTGCTAAGTAAATCGTTCCTCTATAGCAAGAAGAAGATGAATAGTATAAAGCATTTTTCATTATTATGAAGTACATGTATCTATGAAAGAGCATGATCTTAAAATTATCAACACATGTACGTCGACTAAATGTTGAGATAAAGGGATCTAGAAAATGTAAGCAAGGCCTAGAGCATGTCAATTACACAGCACAGAGAATGATCCTATAGAGAATTCAAATTATACGCTGCCGAAGCAGGGTTGCTTTTCTGTTTCACATTGGTTTCATGGTTGCATAGGCTTTGGGGCCAAACAAACAACACCAAAACAAATACCTGTCCAAACAATATTGAGATGAAACAATAGCGTTAGTTGATTGCAAAGGCGACGAGTTTTATGTAAACTATTGATAGTTGACTGCTCATGGCTTAATATCATAACCTTCCATTTCCAAAGTACAATTTTTAGGTTGAAATCCTAACATGAAGGTAAGTACATCTTCAAACTGACTTGATCTTTATGCTAGATACAAATGAACTGCAAAGTAGGAACCAATAGTGAACAAGGCGGTAGCTAATGAAGTAATTGAAGCACATACTCCTCCAGTCCATCACCCAATCAAACCAAATCTTGTAAATAAAACTATTTAAGAAGAAGCATAATAAGGGATGTGGAAAAAACAAGGAGCATGTGCAACTACTTGTCACCAAACACAAAGGCAAAATCACGAGACAAGCAGCTATATGAATTAGGGTCTTGTTACTTGTGTGTGTGAGAGATAAGTGAAAACCAATTTTTCTACAAGGAAGTAATTCTTACAAGTACTGCAAATTTGGAAGCTGCCCAAGTTGTGGAACGAGTTGCCCAGTCAAATTTGCATTCCCAAGATCACTGAGGTGTACGAAAAAGGCAAAGAAGATCACTGAGTTTCAAGTATCAAATTACATAACCAGCATGTGGATCACAAGAATTGTTGAACGAGTTAGTAGCTTACACTCTTGTAACACTGTTTTGATTGTTGCATGTGACATGAAACCATGTGCAGGGATTGACAAGTGTAGGATCCCAACTTTGTAAAACGCTGTTAGAATCAACTAAGTTGTTCTTCAGCGCACTCAAAGCATCGCCTGCTCTTCATGAAAGAGACAAATCATCGTAGTCTCATCGAGAAGATGAATGATCAACCAAAAAAATTTCCGAAGTGCAGGTAAGCAACTAAGTTGTTTGATGGCCTTGCAGTCATGCCAAACAGGAAGGGGCTGCATTATACCAATGTCTATCCCTAACCATTCAATAGAATACGCAGATGTTTGGAAATGATGACAGTTTTTAAAATCCTTGAATTACTTCATACTGGTTAAATGTACATACATGCATATCTTTGTTTTCAGATTCCATGAATTAAGTCAAATTTGGTAAATACAAATACAACAACGCGTGTATTGGAGACCAGCTGCCATAACAGAATGTAGTATTCAGTTAAGTAGAAAGAACGACGACATGCTCTACGAAATTTGGTAAAATCATGATGAACACATGCAAAAATGTTTTGAATGAAGAGAACCTTAGTACATAATGTCATAATGGCAAGACACAGACCCTATTAGACAATATATCAACTTACATTTGAACACCAGTTACCAGGATATCACCCAACTCTTCCATAACAACCCTCTTTAAAGGGATCCAACTCAAAATCATTTGGCAACGAGTAGAGAGAATAGAGAAGCTATACCACGCTGCATGTCTAATCCTCACTATGCACGTGGAGTTGTGAATAGATGATCCAGAACATAAAAAGCATAAGAAACCAAAGTGCACCAATGCACAAACATAGGGAAAATCGATTGCGAAAGAAATAGAGAGCCTTGTCCACACAATGTCAAAGCATTGACCTTGAAACCAATTAGCAATGGGTGGTGAGGCCATCTAGGCTTGCATGCTTGGTTTTTAAGGTACTATTGAATGACACGGGACAAGTTCTAACCAAGGTTTGAAATATTGGTATCGGTTGCCATAACGGTAACGATTACGCGGAGTTGGCTTGCAATGGTCATAGTGTAATGGTAGCGGTAATCAGGGACTTAATTTTCTTCAAATTCCATAAAGGTAATGTAATTCAGCACTATAAACTCTCATGTTTCAAAGAAGGATATGGGTATATGATATTATAAATTATGCTAATTCAGTCTATAAATTTCAAATTTACCACTGTCGTTGAACGGCCCGATACTGTTACATAATGAAGATACAACTGCAAATTTTCAATGACATTGCTGTGTCGCCATACTGGAACTCAGTAGATTGGTACCCACATACACAATAAAGTTGTTGGACTTGTGAAGCCTGATTCAATTTGGATCGCGATTCGGTGACTATTCGGGTTAGGGGCCAACGCCTCCAAAACCTAGATAGAATATCATGGTATTTGGTAATATAATCCATAGCTTATAAATACTTACTATACGCAGCCGCCAATGTATTTTGTACTCTCTTTATTCGAATAACACAGTGGAACGGGCGTAAGCCATGGATGTACTCAACTACATAGTTGGGAACTACGTAAAAATCCCTTTGTCTTGCATTCTTTTTTCTTTTCTAGGTTATTCTACACGCGCGTATTTGTTGGTTTGACCCATTTCTCAACATGTAAAGGCTGATACAAATACAACACTACGAAATCTTTTAACCCAAGGACTGCTGGATTTGAAAATGGAAAGTCTACACAAATACAACAGAATGGAAAAAACATGCATGAACTAAAAAATTTACCAAATACTC
This sequence comes from Vaccinium myrtillus, assembly GCA_016920895.1. Taxonomy (NCBI): domain Eukaryota; kingdom Viridiplantae; phylum Streptophyta; class Magnoliopsida; order Ericales; family Ericaceae; genus Vaccinium; species Vaccinium myrtillus. The sequence continues at coordinate 26,919,942 of CM029278.1, read as the reverse complement.
CATATGTCCCAATTTGTTTGCTCACTACGAATATCCGTGCCATTTTTACACGTTTATAACTTTTTATTTGTAGTATTTTTAAAGTTTTTGAAAATTTTGTCTTATAGAACTAATTGAGATCAATAAAATACATTATAGATTGAAAACTATGTTTTAAAAAGGCACACATAACCGTAGTGAGCAAACAAATTGGGCCGGAGGGAGTAACTAACTAAAATCAACACCTGAAAGAGGCAAAAGGGAGCAATCAGTAACTCACCTTCGGTATTGCCGGAGGCCGGTGATAAAAGTGTAGCCACCAGAATTGCTAGGCAAATAATACCAGTAAAAGAAGATGCCCAGATCGACATGAACACAAATCCCCCTCCAGATAAAACCCCAACTTCCGCGTAACAACTCTTAGCCACACTAATCACAAAAACACTTCTTTAAACATTTCCCAAAAAAGGGTAGAAACCCTAAGTCCCAAAGGAAATTGGAGACTGAAGAGGTAATTGATTTAGCTAAAGAACAAAATTTTGGAGACTGAAGAGGAAAAGTCTTCGTAGCAAGAGATTAGAAGAGAGGAAATGAGTGGAGCTAACTTTGGCAAAAAAGCTCGCTCCTGAATTTTTCTGTCACTTTCCCGGGAAAATATGGTAGAGAGAGAGAGAGAGTTGTAACGGTAAACGTGAGGGAGGGGGGGGAAGACGTTTCGAAAGTCGTTGTTGGGGAGTGTAACTGTGTAAGTCAAAAGAAGCGAGGACGGAGGAAAATGGACCCCACCATTCCACCCGCCGCCGCCAATTAGGACCAGAAACCACAGAGGTTCTGGGTTCGATCCCTCTCTCCGTGATTTTCATTTTTTTCCCCCTCTTTGATCTCTGGATGATTAGATGTGGATTTTAGTTCATCTTGTTGTACCTCCTGGCTTCTAAGTACAATCGGTAACGGTGCGTTCGGTTATTGGTAAAACCAAAATTGAAACCGAAATATATGCCTTTCCAAAAACCATCAGTTTGCCCTCTATCGAAACTATAACCAAAACCACGGTTACTTCGGTTTTTCACTGAAACCAAGTGGTCAACATTTAACCAACAAATCCTATACATTTTTTTCAATAAAATCTCACATTTTATCACACTCTAATCTCAACACATAAAATATAAAAGTGATTTTATGAGATTTTCATAAAATCCTCGTAAAATCTACAGGCAAACCACTACATTTTGTCATCTGGGAAAACAACTTCATTTTGTCACCTCTCCATAAAATGCACCTAAACTCTATAGGAGAACAAGCCCTAAGGAGTACACAATATGGTTCAAAGAAATATTCATTATCCAACAACAAAATAACAAACCAACGTTAACAAAAGTTCCAATTCCAGTTCAAAGACACTATATATATTCTCTCTCTCTCTCTCTCTCTCTCTCTCTCTCTCTCTCTCACACACACATAAAGTTATTTGAGTAATTATCTTGAGTTTGGTTACATTTTGGTTTTGAATTTTGGTGCAATTATCTCATGAAACCAAAATCGGAATCGAATCGGCCAGTTTTTCAAAAGTCAAAATTACTGTTAAAAAATCGGTTAAAAATTATACCAATTCCCCGTTTGGTTAATATTTTATGGGACCTATGTTGGGTCCTGCAAAGATGATTCAAACTTCGAGTTTATCTCAAAATGTTTTGATGTGTACCTGTAAAAAAATTTGTTTAATCCGGTATCGGTAAGGGCTTTCTGAGAATACATAGGGTGAAACACATAATTTCAGATTAACAAGTTATTGGTTTTATGCGGCACCCATTTCAGGTCCCGCGAATTCTGAAAAAAATCCTTACCGATTTCAAATTAAGCTAATTTTTTACAAGTACGCGTAGAAAAACATTTAAAGATAAACTCCCGATTACAATCATCTTTGTGGGGCCCGAAATGGGCCCCAAAAAATATGAACCAAATGGGGGATATAGCAACGCAAGGAGGGAGCCTTACGAATTCTGAAAAAGTCCTTATCGATATCTAATTAAGCTAATTTTTTACAGGTACGCATATAAACAAATTTTAAGATAAACTTGCGGTTTGAATCATCTTTGCGGGACCGAAAATAATCCCCACAAAATACCAACCAAATGGAGAATTAGGCAACACAAGAAGGGACCCTTCAAAACCATTGAAACTGTGTCGTTTCAAAGGTGAGCAGCCTCTGCCGTCCATGTGCAACCGCAGAGCCCCCGTTTCCATTTGGAGACACAGCCCATCAAATAAACTTCAAGCAATGGAACTGTGGACAGTATCGGGCCAAGCTTGTTTATCTGGGATCCGGGGATCCTGTAGGGCGGTGAAGCACTAGAACCCTGTAGTGCGGCATACGAGCCGTTGATCTCGGCAATGAACGGCTCGGATTTCATCTTACCAATGAACGGTTCGGATCATGCAAGTACCAAGATGAAATCCGAACCGTTGATTGCGCGATTAACGGCTCGGATGCCCCACTACAATTCTGTAGTACGGCACCGCACTACAGTTCTGTAGTGCGGCACCGCACTACAGGATGACCTCTTCCGTGTATCTGAACCTAAGAAATGAGAATACCATTAGCATTGAGGTTTTTTCTTGGGTCAACCCAGCTCAAATGGCAAGTGATGGTTAGCTCATGCGGTAGTTCTTGGATGTCTCAAACTGCATCCCGGGATCGAGTGTCATTCTCCACTCCCCATGTAAAAAATTAAGAATGATGAATGACAAAAAAAAAAAAAAAAAAAAAAAACCAGCTCAAATGATTGACCAAAACCACATTTGTGGGACCAAATATGTGGTGGGAGAGACTTTCCATAATCATATAGGCCCATCTGTTGTGAGACCATCAGATCTAGCAATTTAGAGAGCTGAAAAATGACAGGGGGTGTTTCACTAACCCAGTTTTTTGAAAAAAATGGTTTTTCACGGTTTTTTATGTGATGTGTTGTGAGAGAATGACATGTCTCGCTGTTTGGAAAAAACAGTTTTTTGTTAGTGGAACACCCTTGGTGAAAAAAAAAATGTAGTGAGAGAAGAAGTATTAGATCAATTATAACATATGGTGATAAATTCCTAGTACCCTATCGGTAGCAAAGCGAGAATAAGGTTTTGTGTGCTCCGGTCTTAATAGATTTTCGGCGCCAACTGTGACACAATAATACCGTAAAAGAATTAATTAAAACCCTTCCTAACATCAATTGGTTTTAGGAGAGATGGTGGAAAAGCGATCCGACATATGCGAATTATTTCAAATTGGTCATCAGTAAAAAAACAGAAAACAACTCGGATAATGGGGAATACATATAAATATGTGTTTTGGTCATGAATGTGCCAACTAAAAAGGAAGCTCGGCCTTTGTAACTTACAGCATAGTATCTTGTTATCCACATTATTATACTTCTGGATTATCGTGACGGATCCACCGGGAAAAAAAATTCACAATGTAACGTCATAGCTAGATACAAAAAAAATAAACCACGGCCACTGTCATTTGCAAATATGCAAAAGAAACATTACCTTGTTTATTCTGGTTCGTCCTGTCTATTTTTCCTTGGGCTATTCCAATGTCTCTATTATTGATCATTAATTTTCCCATTATATTCTCTAATCTTTCATTAATTAGATGTGTGTCCTCATGATTTGATGTGCATGCCATCAAACTTGTGAAATCAGTAGTTGGTATCAAAAACTTTAATTTAAACTGGAAAAAAAAACCTGTAATTATTAAATGTTTAATGAGCCAAAGATGTACATGACATCCAAGGATGGAGCTAGTAGGAGTCGTAGCCTCCCATGCATTTTTTTATAGTAAAAAAGGGGACAATGCTTACTTGAAAAATAAACCAAATCGAGAACAAAAAGGAAACAATGTCAAACAAATTACCTTCAAGTGGGTTCGCCGATTCTGAAACCAAAACTTAACTTGCTTGCTATCCTTGGATAGCTTCTTACCAAGTTCATTCTCATTAGGACGATTACAGTTTTTGAAATAGCTGTAAAAGTAAAGCGTAATATTCATTAGCAGAAAACACAAATTAGTGACTCCTGAAGTCAAGACAACAAAAATATTTCAAGCAATTTTTACGCTTCAAGCACTTTAATTTGTTCGGGAGTGTGCCGATGGTATTTCTTCTTCTTTTTCCGTTTACCGCTTCTGCCGTCCGGATCATCACTTGAAGCGCCTTCGGATTGATCACTTTCACAGTATCCCTCGAGTCAATTTTCTTTGAATATTCCCAAAAGTCTAGGGTCCAAATCTTCCCCCATCATAGCCATCTCATCTCTAACCTCCATATTCAGATTCTGCATATGATCAATCCAGAATATAAACCAAAAACTAATTACATTAATTAAACAAGAAATAATATACACCAAGAATTGAAGGTAACTGGACAAATGGAGATGGCGGGAATGAATTCATGTATCCGACCCCAATTTGAAAAGGAAAACTAGGCTTAGTTTGTTTTGGTGTGATAACCAGAATTAAACTACCAAAAATTAACTAGAAAACTAAAGTAGAATATAGATGTATCAAAAGAAATATAATGAAAAGTGAAAACATTGGACAAGTATTTAGGCATGTCCAACACGTGTACAGAGAGTGTTGTGTCGTGTCCGTCACCAACACGTGTTGGACAGGGATACATGAGGCCGGTAGATTCATTCGTGCTTCTTAGATCTAAAGTGATCACATACACTCACAAATTAATTGTGGACCTTTCCATACGTTGCCCGAAGTGGGTATTAATACGGACCTTGGGGGGGTGTCATGGGATGGAAGACCACAACACCTTTGTCTTTGTGCGACCATGGAGCGGCGGCTCGGCCTCGTTCCGACGATCGGAGAAGTTCACTGCGTAGAGTTCGTCGAGTACTACAAGTGTACCAAAAATCAACTCGATTGGATATCTTTAAGTGCCTCATCGGAACACAAATAACTTAAAAAGAAATGGAACACAAATGGATACAAACACGGGATCAAAACCACTTTTTATGTTATTTGTGTTCCGATGAGGCACTTAAAGATATTCGATCGATTTGATTTTTGGCACACTTGTAGTACTCGACGAGCTCTACACGGTGAACGTCTCGGATCGTCGGAAAGATGCCGGCGCGACCTCGCCATGAGGCTGCACAGCAGGTGCTGTGCATTGGGGTGCTGTTTACATATAAAATTAACAAATCCAATAGTTGATTGACACGTAATCAGAAATGCCAAACGTTGGCAATTACTTGTCAATAGAGATACACTGGATTATTGAAGGAGAATTGAGTTAATACGATGCCGTATTGTTCCTCAATTCAAATTAGCAGTTATTGGCAGTTACAAGTCAAGGACAAAATAGAAACTGACTTCGAAGCCACGATATTGATTGCTAAACGCATAAGCTCCACGTGTAAATCTATAAAATGGAATAATGGGCGTTAGAGTACGTGGAGTATTTCTAAAAGCGATTATCCTTTTAACGTGTGATCATTTGAATTAGTGGTATTTATGATTTCAAATCAAAGCTTCGGGAGGAAGAATCAAGAATTCAAATTCGGGACGTGGGGAAAGGAAGAAACGCCAACTCAAAGAGCGAAAGTTAGAGTTCGAAGCAAGCCAAGTTCAAATTCATTGAGCGGGAAGTTCAAACTACAAGCGGCGTCTATAAATAGAAGAAATTGAAGAGTGAAAAGCCCCAGAACAAATCTTCAACAAACAATTTGTCAAAAAATGATGCTTGGTTTGTTCATTGGCAAAGTAGTTTAGGATTTCGAACTCGGTTAAGTAGATTAGGAAGTAGATTAGAAAGTAGTTAGGATAATTTTGATTGTTTTCATAAAACAATCACTCATTCTCGGTTGTTCTTGTAACAATCACCCGAGTTCAAGTTCTGTTACATTTGTATTTGAAGTTGAAGACAATTTCGAAGTAAGTTTATCTTTGATTTATCAATCGAAGTACCTTGTTTCTTTATTGTTTCTTTAATTTCCTGAGTTATTGGTTTGCATTTCTTCACTTATAAAGAAAAATCCTCTTAATTGAGGTAGTTGAACCAATAAAACACAATCGCCTGATTAGACTTGGTTTTTCCAAAGTTAATCGAGGAGGAGATTGAAACTCTCTGCACGCTTTTCGCACACGATTATTTTATCATAAAGAAGTAAAAGAACCTGTAAACAGGTGCACAGCACCCCCCAGGTTCGTATTAATACTAGTAATTTAAAGAAAAGACTCAATTGAGTCCCTATTTCTCTATTCTGTCTATTCAAATATACAACGGGAGAATACGAACGAATTGGTGTGAAATTTTTTGAAGTTGTTTTACAATGATTTCCAATATTATCCTAATAGCAACAAAATGTTACAACTAATGAAAAATTTAGGGCAACGTAACAAAATCACTCAAGCTCAACAAACATGATGTAAACATCAGGGGGTGGGTCAGGGATGGAGCCAGGGAGGAGCGAGCAGGGCGGTCGCCCCAGCAAGAAGAAAAAAAACATCTAGAAAAAAAAATTCCCTATGAATTATATAAGCTCGCTCCTGCGTAGTGTGAAATTCTTGGCTCCGTCCCCGGGTGGGGCAGAGGAAACACAGTTTCCCAGTTCCCATTTTAACTCCAAAAAATGTCTCTCTACAAAAAAAAAAAAAAAAAAGGGAGACTACTACAGTATGACTTAAGTGTATTCATTCATGTAAAAATTGGTGCTTTGCATGTTTAGTACCGACTTACAACGAAGACAATGGCGCAGGCTTGTGGAGTCTCGATTAGTTGAAGTGATCAAAACCCTGAAATTCATCACCAGGGTTCAATGGAGTCTCAAACAAGAGCACGCACTTCTCAAAAAGTTGAGATAAGAAATCGAGTACTAAAGAGATGGGAGACATATTTACCTTTCTTTTACAACATTCATGCAAAAACGTTGGTCATCTGTGTGGTGTAATCTAAGGGTTGTTCTGATATTTAAATTAAAGGAGAATATAGTGAGGAGGTGATATAGGGCAAGCAAGAATTGAAGTGTAAAGAATATCTTTATGTCATGCTTGTTTATTGCTATAAATAATATCTTCCCAATAGAATTTAGGGATTGCACAAACAATTAATTTGTTGACGAAATTGATCACGCAAACATTCCGAACCACATTATTTTGGATTCATCAAATATTTCTTGCAGATCGCGTGAGAGATGTTAGTTAATGAAAGCATAATAGCATGACGATTTTGATAACCATTAATGCAACTAGGTAGAAAAGAGATTGTCACCAAAAAATAATCATTCATACAACTAAAAAGCAATATCTTTAGAAATAAAAAATTAAGTTGTTAATTAATTTTAATAACTCTACTCAATTGGAGATTAGACTTGTATTAGAAGTAAGACAGACTAACGAACACATATAATTTCGAGATTTGCTTACTCTATATTTTTGTCTTTTGGCACCTCACAAATAAGATGTTGATTGTTGAACACGAAAAAAGGGGTATACCATATACTACCACCATGTTTCATTTTCCGCGATTTAGGCCTAGTCTTGATCCGGGATTATGTGTGTATTATGTGGGTAATTTGGTGTGCTAGGAATGATGCTTTATTTAAAGCTATGCTTTATTATGTGGGTGAGGATTTTGTGTTGCTAGAGAAGAGTGGTTGGCCTATAAGGAAATGTGTGGAGGATGCCTCTTGTTTCAAGTTTGTGAGTAATAATTACGATGGAAGGCCTGCTAAATGTTTTGTGTTTGTTACGGATGGTGCATGGTTGGCTAAGTCCTTGCATGGGGCTTCTGCTTGTAGAGAGTTAGTGAGAGTGCTAGACATGTATTTATTACGTTTTCTCTCTTTTCTAACTATTTCACTCTTGTAGTTGTATATAATATCCGTATATATTTAAGATGTCATTTAGTGTTTGTTCTACGGTATTCCATCCACATGTATATATACTGATCTCAACAGAGTTTGGGGGACCGACCCTCTATTAATCGGACGATCTTTTATGTCAAAAAAAAAAACATAAAGTGAACATGGCATAGCAAATTTGAATTAGTATGATCATAATGTGGAACACAAGTTTATTACAGGGGCCAAATCCAAAAATATGAAGAGTGGTAGCAGCACACACAGAGTCAGCACATTTGTGAATTGAATACAACACCATAACTAATGTCACCGAACGATATCATGTCTGAAACTTGAGTTGATCAGAGGCTCAAAACAATGGAAAGCATATGAATTCCTGAGAACTTAAATGAAGACAACAAGGGCAGAGAAAAAATTTCAAGATATTAAGGACAAAAATATTGCATAATAAAAAATAAAAGTAAGACATCTGTTTGTGAGACGTATAGTCGGGGAATTATAAGGACTGTCAGTGAAGCCGTGGCCAAACGACAGAAGACTCGGTATGTCATTTACGTGAAGAAGGGAACGTAAAAAGAAAATGTTCAGATAGGGTCGAGTAAGAAGAATGTGATGCTTGTACATACAAAAAAAAATGCCAAAAAGAGCTTAGCGAGAAGATAGAAAAAATTCTCAAAATGTATGTAATTAGCCAATTCAAACAGTTCCTTTCTGTTTAAGAGTGATCTTGTCCCCAAGGCTAAGAGCGATTCCTTGTGTCTTGCTCCTTATTCTGATGTAGCCGCTCAGTTTTCCATCCGCTTGCTTCTCAATACTCAAATTCACCAAAGCGTCCTCCCCAAAAATACTTTTTGCATAGAGGTTAGCAGCAAGGAATCCACACTCACCTTCAAGAGCCGACCTGGTTTATCAATCAGTGAAAACAAAATGATGATATTTGTTGAAAAATAAGGAACCAAAAACAATGCAAGTGTTGTGAACAAGGAGAAGAGATAGAGAGTTTTGAAGGACTTACGGTGGAGCAAGGCACTTCATATTTGTTGACTTGACGATGTGGCTCAGAAATCCCTTCTCATTTTGAATAACAGTATTAACAGCTACCTGAAACGATGGTAACAGCCTACTTTTAACATCAAATCCACAGCAACATCATTTAAATACCAACAAGATTAGAATCCTGCCAAAGGAAGCTAATAAAGCATAAGAAAAGATGTTTCACAAGGAGAAGAGGAGGTGAGAAGCAGAAAACTACTAAGGTCTAGCTTAATCTCATCACTATGGATATCAATAGGCAGAAGAGTTCTTGCTATAAATATGGAAACAGAATACTACCAGTTCTTCCATACCATCTCTGACTTGCAATCAATCACTACATCAAAGTAGAAATGATACGGCATACAGAAGCACCCTAATTTTGGAATCTTACAGCATCTATTAAAGTACACTCCTTTAACTTGCAACTAAATAGAACGCAATCAGAAAAGCCTAAGAAGCTGCATATCCTGCATGCATGTTCAAGAATCTACTAAACACGAAGAGTAGTGTAATGGAGCTCCCTGCCAAGTATTCAAACAGCATTACAGCCCATGGACGTATCACACACGTCAACAACCATCCACAAAATAAGTCAGTAAAGAAAACAGACCAACTAGAGAGAGAGAGAGAGATCCGACATATATCGTGTCGACATAATCATTGGCATCAATAGTGCCCCCACCAATCATACTTCTCCAACACCACTACAAGAGACAAAAGAACTGGACTTTTTCTGATCTTGTTTGACATTTTCATTATGAAGTAATGAAGTGATTTATAGATAAAATCTTACATGAGAAACAAATCTTCTGAACTTGTTACATATTAAACCATGATCTAACCATTGTCTTCTAACTTCAATTCTAGAAACACAATATATAATATAACTGTCTATGTTGAAAACTAAAGCGAGTATGAGACGCATTATTAACATGACCTGCAGTTAATAAAAGTGTTTGTTGCCAAAATAGTTTCAAAAAATCGACAAAAATATTAATTTTAGTCGATAAATATAGAGCACTAATAGGCAAGAAAAGGAAGATATACCTTGTGTTCCCATTCAAACTCAGCCCACATTGTCCTAAATGCCACGTCAGCACAAGTTGCAGGAGAAATGTAGTCCATTATATCAATGTGAATGTCGTTGAGGACTATGACATTTCGCTCAAGAACATTTGACGTCTCATGGACTATATTCCCAAATATTACTCCACTTTCAGTTGAAGAAACTTTAATATTGGCCCTTATCTGCTTGCTCGATTCTGGTGCTAGTGTGTAGTTTTGCGGCCGTTCCACCAGTTTGAGGTCGCCCATGGTTGCCAACTCCAAGCACAGATTTTGGAGGGTCTCCTTGGTGCGGTTGATGACAGTGACATCGAGGACAATGTCATAATGATGAACTGTCACATATGCTTCAGCATAAACAGGATCACTGAATCCTGTTAGTTGAAGAATGCGATTAAGTTTATTCGCATCGTCACTATCTTTCACGAACTCTCCCGTAGCACGCTTTAAGTCATCGTGCACCTCATCTTCCAACTCAAGCTGGCTCATACCCTGACAATTATGTGGATTCAAAAGAAATGAAAAACATAAATGAGATGAGATCCATGCAAGACAACAACTAAATTGGGTAGGAAGAGAAAAAATTACAATCCACTGATTACAGGACAAATATCACAAAAATGTATGCAGATGGATGATATTTTCACGCTAGCCCCTTGTCATATTCAACATGGTAAAAACTAAATGATCCAAGCAACGAGCATGAGGTCAAGTGCAGAGGAAAAGCAGTCGACGCCTGGGGTTCAGCCAGCTTACCAATTCAGATCAAACCCCGGAAGCCCCTTTCCCTTCCCCCCATCCCCACTCCAAAAAGAAATTAAAAAATAACACAAAATAAATAAATAAGCAACCATACATTCAAACTTAGTATAATTAAAGAGGGGGGTGGAATTTGGTGGGAAGGAGAAGTGAATTGTAAAGAACAAGAATAGCGTTGAATGGGATGGCCTCAAATACAGAAAACTAGGGGGAAACGAAACAGAATCAGGAGTTAGGAAATGAAAGAGGGTAAACAAGTGGGGGAAAAAACAACATGGTATTTGTTGGCTAAATCCGGACAAAAAAACAAGATAATAAATGACAAGAAATAGTGTCCACATAGAAGATAAAGAAAGGTTATTTGTAGACTCAATGTGTCATCTCCGGATAATGACAAGCACAGAATCGACAACAAATGAAAAAAGTAAATCAGAATCAAATGCTCGTCCTTTACGGCATCAAAATGAACACACATTAAACCTCAAGAGAACATGATAAATTGTCAACAAGAATATTTTCCACTCAAAACAAAGAAAAGTGAATTGAATGTTTAAAAGGACTGGTTATTAAACAAGAGGAGAGAAAACAAAGGCAATCTTTTTATTACCTTCCTGCTCTTCAAGTGATAGAAATCAATAAGGTCATCAGGCTGGGCATGAGTTATCTGAGCCTTTGCTTTAATCTCCTCTGCTTCGCGGAACTGCTTATCTGCAAGCATTTTTACGAAACTTTGTCGGCAAGATTGCAACCATATCTTCCTTACCTCATCGCCAGTATTGCAAAGCAATCTGATGCATAGGACAATCCTATCATAGGAATCATTGTCAATTGGGTGTGGAAGAAATGAAGATTGTCCCAGTTGAAGCATGGAGGCCATAATCAACAAGGCCTGGGTACTTGCTTTATTAACTTCTACTTTAGACGGCTGGACCTCTTCCAATCTCAAAACAAGTTTTGACAGAGTACATGCCACAACTGCACCGAGGAAAAAATCACCTGCAACAATCAATGATCTCAAGTTTCCAACAGATGCCAATGATCCTTGTGCAAGCATTGGAGGTGACATGGCAGTTTCCAAGGCAGCACTCTGGGTAGCATAGGTTCCATCTGCAAGAATTGCAGGCCTTCTAGACGATACTGTCATGGAGTTTGCCTGCTGGGAATTCCTTGAAGTATCTTGACTATCCCCTTCCTCTGCAGGGGTGTAGAAGGGGAGCTCCCCGAGGCACTGCTTAATTGTTGCAATGCCACTCTCAACTTCGGCAAGAGAAAAACAGTATTCACCAATGATCCAAAGAGCACAAGAGCACACACGCGCAGCCAGTATTTGATCGAACGTATCCAAAAGCCTAGTTACTATAGATATTCTCAGTTTTGGATTTGTTTCAATGATCTCCCGCACAAAGACAACCACATCAATAGCCGAAGCAACATTGCTGTCTCCCAGGAAATCCATCAGAAGATGCACAACAGTGCTTGCCACATCTGGGAATTTGATTGCACAGGAATGAACGGCTTGAACGAGCATTTGCCTATACTCCCCATTCTTCTCAAGCTCTCCACCCTGAGTCTTCACAACTTCCTTCTTAAGCAGAAGAACAACTTCATCAATGTTTCTTGGAGTTATCAACTCCAGAGCAATGTCAATAGTTTTCCTCCGGATGTCAAGATTTGGGCTTGAAAGTGCCCTAAGAACATCCATTATCATCTCAACCATAACTTCCCTATGTGAAGATTTAAGCTCGTTCAGCCGGTCAAGCACAATAAGCTTAACATTGTTGTCGCTTTGTGAGAGCAGAAGCTGGCAGTAAGTATTCGCAGCAGCTCTGATTGCTGTAGGAGCCAAGGAGAGAGAAACCAGAGTCCCAGCACATTCATAAACCACTGCAGCTGATGGGGCACTGAGCAATGATATGATTATCTTTATGTACTTTCCCTTCTCACCCTTGTTCGCTCTACAAACCTTGCGGATCAACTCCAACACCACCATCTGAAGTTGTTCACCCCAATCGTTTATTTGGTCAATGTGGGTGAATAGGTAATTGACTGCCCTTTCTTGGGCAGAAGTGAAAAGCATAAGGAAGGCATTCCTTTTGGCTGACGGATCTTGTTCCGTCGAAATCAACTTCTCAATCAAATCGGGGGCATTATCCAGTAACTGTTCCCCTTGGGGAAGCTTATAAATTGACATCACAGCAAGAACTGCATTCCGCCTAACAAACGGGTGCCTATGCTCTAAATTCAACAAAACTGCGGGGATCAAGGGCTCAATAACTTCGGTTTCCTTCAACCGACAAAGAAACCGGAGCGTAACGCCCCTGATGTACTCATTGGGGTGATTCAGATTGTTCAACAAGTTTTGACAAATCAAGATCATTTCCTGTAGCACCTTCCCTTTCGAATCAGTTTTTTCAATGATCTCGAAATAGAGAAGCAAAAGCCTCTGAATTGTGTGATCTTCGGAAGGAACAACATACCGGACAATGGTGATGAATAATTGTGGGATGGTTTCACCATTGAGTAAAAGCATAATAGCTTTCTTCAGGGCATCGATCTTCAAGGGCACGTCATTTCCTTCTAAAGCCTCCTTGATCTCATTGGCGATTGCTGGTGTTCCCTTGTCAAAGTGGACAAGCAGTGTGCAAGACTTCTCCATTTTCAACACTTTAGATCTGGCAAAAGAATAACACAAAGTTCCTCTACATAAACATCCCAGAATTCGGTGTAACTAAGTTCTAAATAATATTGCAGTACTTAATTGCCAATTATCAGTAAATCTCGAGCTATACAATGAAGTCAAGATGAAAATGGAGGTGGGAGAACAATTTTGGTTAAATCTCAGCATGTATGAGTGAAATTGTTGGTATCTTTTCTCACAAATGCATTTTGAGGTCAATTTCCCCTTAAAATTCCAAATTTCCTAAGTCTGTGGTTCCCATTTCAGATCGCAAACCAAAATACAAGAAAAAAGAAGTACAAAGAAAAAGAAAAACATCCGAATACTTACCCAGAAGTTAATGAGAAGCACGGTTGGCCTTGGTTTCCTGCGTAAACACGTATAAAATCACATAAGTCGCAGAGAAGGATGGTTGAACCAGATCGAGAGAGAGAGAACCTTGGCTTTCTCAGATCAAGCTTTGTAGGGGAAACGTATTCAATGGCTTCACAGTCGAATTTTTTCGATCGTCTGGTGTTAGTTACGTTTGTGACTTCAAATGCCCGCAAGACAAACAAAAAAAAAACAACAACAACAACTCAAAAATATGCTCCTCCCAAGTTTCGAACCTGCACTAACTCTGTATAAGGTGTTTTCTTTTTTCTTTTTTTTTTTTTTTCTATTAGCTGTTCTGTATAATGTACTTGGCACTGCAGCCGAAGCAACGTTTGTAAAATGTAAAATTTGGAAGTGGAAATAGTGCACCAAAATAAAATCCTACTATTACATTAAAAAATATATATCATCAAATAGCCCCGCAAGTGGTGGCTAACTTATGCGGTAGAGCTCTTGGATGCCCCACACTGCATCCCGGCCCCCGTGCAATTACATTAAGAATGACGAATGACAAAAAAAAAACCCGCATAGCTCCGCCCCCCACCGTTTTTTTGGTAAATAGTAACAGCTTTAACATTTTATAAGCTATAAAACAATTTCGTTTTAGAATTTGTCTTGATGAGGTTTAATTACAATCCTTTCAAACAAAATAAGGGCAAAATCTAAGTTGATATAGGAAACTTTAATACTTCAGTACTTCTACAAAATAAGGCCCAGTTCAAGATGCATGATTTTAGTATATAGGATTAGATAAACGTTAATACTTTTTTCGCATTGTAAGTTGGTAGTATAAGATAGATATTTAGTTTTATGTTTACTAGTTTGCTCCTCCGTGCACGCACGGAGTCTCGTGCTCATTACTATTATAATTAGTCTTGACATTTGCATATATGGGGATGTGGCTTGGTCATTTTGTTATATGTATTCAAAACTTCAATTTGGATATGTAGCAAGTGCACTTGGTGGTCTGTTTTTGGAGAGATCAGACTTATATGTTATGGACTTTGATTCTCTCCATCTAGTATGAAAATGTTCTGGGGAAGGCAATAGGAAATTCCCATGCCATGACTCTAGGGATTTGTTTTCCAGAGTATCTTCAAACGAGGAGTTTAAAATGAAATCAGGACTTTAAACAGCTAACAAAAAATCGGAACAATTGGAACTTATACAATTGTACAATATAGTTTCCATAAAAAATTAATGTCATTGCCAACACCATTACACCAATAAATTGGTACTGAATTATCCTATCCTCTTGATTTCCAAATGAGAACAATAATAATTGAAATAAGAAATATTCACTGTCCACTAACAACCTCTTCAAAATCTAGTTCATCCTGCCGGCGAGCTCATAGACAGTCTTTTTACTGTTCCTAGCGTCTACTCCTTCAACATGGCGGTTCTTTTCCTTCAGACTACTAACATATAAGCAATGACAAGAGAGCCACAACATGACAATACCTAAATTGTACAACATGAGATAACTTACCAATATACCCACAGATTTGTAATGAATTTATTATGCCTTTCTCACCACTATCTGATGGAGTAACAGACTTGGAATTATAGTTGTCCAACAAACTCAAAACTGCTTAAAACAATTAAAGAAGCTCTTTCTAAACCCGGGATTAGGACCTCATAAATCAAACATATCATTGACAAATGGGATCATTCTCAACAAATCTTATTAGACCCATCCAAAAACAAAATAACAAGATACAAAACTATTCTACATTCTAACAACGAAAAGAAAATCCAAA
Source organism: Vaccinium myrtillus (assembly GCA_016920895.1). Taxonomy (NCBI): domain Eukaryota; kingdom Viridiplantae; phylum Streptophyta; class Magnoliopsida; order Ericales; family Ericaceae; genus Vaccinium; species Vaccinium myrtillus. The sequence continues at coordinate 26,904,429 of CM029278.1, read as the reverse complement.
TGACAACTAAATTATTAGACCTAAAATATAGCCAAAAAATTGCATACTATAACAGAGCACGGATATGAACATGAGCAGGGGTTGTCCCTTCGACACTACATTGTTAAGGTAGAAAATACAAGAGAATTTACACAAAACTAACCTTCAATTCTGGAAAGTTTTCGGAACATCCAATGAGAGGGCTTCAATGAGAGCACGCGACATGACCTCGATTTCAGTTTTTACAGTGAGAGACAAAAGCCAAAGCCTTGATCTCTTTTCCTTTTTTCGTGATGGTCTTAGCATCCTCCCTGCTTTTCACCTTTAACATCAGCTACAATCAAGAGGTATGGCCTTTAGAAACAAAAGATGAGTAAAAGGTTAAAAAATAGATTCATCTCATCTGTTATGCATAATCATTATTTTGGTCTCTGTTATGCATTGTTTCCACTTTTGAACCAAATCAAAGACCTCAATGTATATAGTTTTAAAAAGAAGAAGATCCATTCGTGTACTTCCATTCAATCAAGAAATATGATTTCACACAATGACACAAATTAAAATTATACAGATCCACAGTTTCAAGATTGATATATAGATATATATATATCGTGTGTGAAAAAGAGTCGAACCTTTTTTCCTTTTCCTTTCACGACTGGAAGCCGAACCAACTACGAAATCCTCCAAGTCACTGGAACCAAATATATAACATGAAAAATCACTATTTTACATCTCAGAAGTATCATTAGGTCTGCAAATAAAAAATGTAGAATCGATCAATGAGCAATCGAAATATCAAAAGCGCATATATGTGTCTCGAATTGTACACAAACTTGGGGAACGGAAGATTCTGACTACCTTTTGAATCTCGCTGTCAAATTTGAAGTCGCCGGAAATCGAGCAAAACCCAGATCTGGAGCCCATAGTCGTGCCCTTGCACTCGCGCCAGAAAAAAATGGTTGAAGAAATAAAAATACTTGTCCTACACTTGTTCAAACAGTCTTCAGCTTTACTTCAAACAAGTGAGGTGGGGATGCTTTTCATTTATTGCCCAACAATTTCCAACTGCACTCCACATAGCGGAAGAGGGCATCCTGTAGTGCACTGTCGCGCTACGGGGCTATAGTGCGACATCTGAGTCGTTGATCGCATAATCGACGGTTTGGATTTCATCTTGGTCCTTGCATGATCCGAATCGTTCATTGTCGAGATGAAATCCGAGCCGTTCATTACCGAGATTAACAGCTCGTGTGCCACACTACAGGATTGTAGTGCGGTGCGGCAGTGCACTACAGGATCCCCGATAGCTGACAAAACGCAAGGGGCAAAGTCGGCACAGTACCTTTGTGCAGGTGTTTACATATAAAATTAACAAATCCAATAGTTGATTGACACGTAGTCAGAAATGCCAAACGTTGGCAATTACTTGGTAATAGAGATACACTGGATTATTGAAGAAGACTTGAATTAATACGATAACGTATTGTTTCTCAAATCAAATTAGCAGTTATTGGCAGTTACGAGTCAGGGACGAAATGGAAACCGACTTCGAAGCCATGATATTAATTGCTAGACAGATAAACTCCACGTGTAAATCTATAAAATGGAATTGTTGGCAGTTAGAGTACGTGGAGTATTTTTCGAAAAGCAGTTATCCTTTTAACATGTGATCATTTGAATTAGTTGGGCAGTTATGTAGATTTCAAATCAAGACTTCAGGATGAAGAATCTGAAGAAATTCAAATTCAGACGTGGGGAAAGGAAGAAACTGCCAACTCAAAGAGCAGAAGTTAGAGTTCGAAGCAAGCCAAGTTCAAATTCATTGAGCGGGAAGTTCAAACTACAAGCAGCGTCTATAAATAGAGGAAATTGAAGAGTAAAAAGCCCGGACAAATCTTCAACAAACAGCTATCAAAAAATGATGCTTGGTTTGTTCATTGGCAAAGTAGGTTAGGATTTCGAACTCAGTTCGAAGTAGATTAGGAAGTAGATTAGAAAGCAGTTAGGATAATTTTGATTGTTTTCATAAAACAATCATTCATTCTCGGTTGTTCTTGTAACAATCACCAGTTCGAAGTTCTATTACATTTGTATTTGAAGTTGAAGACAATTTCAAGTAAGTTTATCTTTGATTTATCAATCGAAGTACCTTGTTTCTTTATTGTTTCTTTAATTTCTGAGTTATTGGTTTGCATTTCTTCACTTATAAAGAAAAATCCTCTTAATTGAGGTAGTTGAACCAATAAAACACAATCGCTTTGATTAGACTTGGTTTTTCCAAAGTTAATCGAGAGGAGGAGATTGAAACTCTCTGCACGCCGCACACGATTATTTTATCATAAAGAAGTAAAAGAACCAAGTAAACATTTTTTGGCACGCCTGGGACACCCGAAAGTGTTGAATGGCTCCAAAACTTAGGAAGCAAACAGATGATTCTCAAATTGGCCAAACGCAGAGAGGATGAGAATAACGTTAATCCTAGAGAGAATGAACAGGTCGAAAGACCCCAAATAGGTCAGGAAACTTGTATTGGTCAAGATACAAATGTGGGAATTGGCCAAAATTCTCGTATGAATACTAGGAACAATAGAACAGTGCAAATTGATGACCCAAAGAATCCAGATATTGGAGGAAGTGTGTTGTCTAGCCAATTTCTTTGAAATGATTGCTACATTTAAGGAACTGGCTCAAACCCAGAAGCTTATGTTACAAAAATTAGAAGAGCAATCAGGACTTAAAAATAATCCTCTGCCTTCATTTGAGAAGGACAAAGAAGAGGCTAGCACAAGCAAATTTAAGTCAAGACCTGGAAAAGAGCCCATCAATGTAGATGAAATACCAGAATCTTGGTACGAACTGCAAAGGTTTATGACTCTCGAGCCCCCAAGCCTAAGAAAACATACAAACAAACCACTCATATCCCATTCGAACCTAGTTTTGATGGTGTAAATGAGGATAAAGGTTATAAAAATAATGACTATGGGTTTGAAGGATATGGTCATTCCACAGGAAATCATTTTATTGAAAGAGAAAGGTCAAGGAGGCATGATGTAGAATTTGGAATTCCTAAACGTCCAGGAATACCAGAAATGGGAAGAGTGCATTCGAATCACCTTTACGAACCTTTTACAAGGCAAGAAGGAAATTACAGATGACCTCAACCTTTTGAAAACTCTTTTGATGGTTTTCCAGAAGATCACATGACAAGGAATGTGAATAGGGAACCACACATTAACTCAAATGTACATTTTAAAGGAAATCCCACCCTTAGAGATGAAATATTGGGCCTTATGCAGGAAGCTTATGGACCTTTAAACCGGGGGGTGCAAACTCGGGTTTATAGAAAACCTTATCCGAATGGATAGATAGGCGATTCGAAGTCCCTAGAGGGTTCAAAATTCGATTTTACACTGTTTCATGGGGATGGGAAACAATCAACCACGAGAACACATTGCTAGATTTCTTGCTCGTGTAAGGAATTAGGTAATAATGGCTTGATAAGTTGAAATTATTCTCTAATTCTTTGACAGAACCGCCTTCGAATGGTATTCGAATTTACCACCGAGTCGATTCCAAGTTGGCAAAGGATGGAAGAATTATTCCATGCAGTTTTACCTAAATCGAGCTCGAAGTCACTATGGTTTGATTTAGCAAGGCTAAAACAAAAACGATGAAAAGGTTTGCCCAATTCATTAATAGGTTTAAAAGGGCTAGAAACAAATGCAAACTTCAATTACAGTAAATTGAATTTGTTAGAATAGCACAAGATGGCTTAAGTAGAGAACTTAGAAAGAAGTTCGATTCTACCGAATTTAGGGACTTGGTTGATTTAACCTATAAAGCATCTAGATATGAATCTTTGTTAGAAGAAGATGTTGACAGGAACAATTCTTCTTATTCTACTTATTACAAAGAGCCCACTTATGAAATTGATGTCTTTGAAATTATTGAACATGATCCTTGTGTGTGTGATTGTTTGGTTGAAAGGAGTCTTCTATAACACCAAGGAATAATAAGAAAGCCATTAGTAAAGTATATTCATTCGATGTTTCCAAAGCAGATGAAATTTTTGATTACCTTTTGAAGAAAAAGTTTATCAAACTTCCTGATAATGTTAGACTTCCAACTTTGGAAGAAATTAGAGGGAAGAATTACTGTAAATGGCATGCTTCTTGGACTCATTCAACTAAAAATTGTAATGTTTTCCGTGATAGGGTTCAAGAAACGAGATCAAGAAGGGAAGGATCATGTTTCGAGAAAAGGCTATGGGAATTGATCGATCCATTTCCAAAGATTGAAGAAGTAATCGCTAACACTAATGTGCCAACATCATTGGCTAAAACTGTTCGAGAAGTGTGGCAGAATAAACAAGTACATGTTGAAATGAATTCTGTGCAAAGTGGTAGAGGAAGGCCAAATGTTGGTCAACTTCGAAATGAGGCTTACAGAAACAATAAGCCAAGACACATACCAGAGAGTTCGACTCAAAAAGGATTCAAGCAGTCTCATCTTCCTATGCTCGAAGCTTCCTTTTTGGAATGTTTATGCATGGGATGCAGAGCCAATTATTTGGTTTTTAAAGATTTGGATCGACAGGGGGTAGATTTCTTTCCAAAAAGGATGGAAAGAAAAGCCTTAGATCGAAATAATGAAAGAAGACCCTAGGTAAGCCCAAGTCAAGGAAGAAATGAGAAGCCTTGGTTGGTTTCTAAAAGAAATGTACCTTCTAGCCCAGTTCCACCAACTTCGAAGAGGGATTATCCTCCTTTGAAGAAGGTTAACACTGGGAAGGCCCCTATGGGCCAGGAAAACGAAGGGCAAGGTGAACAATTTTCCTTGGTAAAGGGGGTTCCTGATTGGTTTTTAAAGAAAATTAAACGAGAACTCTTCCGGGGACATAAAGCTCCTTCTAAGGTTGGAAACAAAATGGTCAAGCCTCCAAATACTCCCTTGGTCAATGGATAGTGGTTCGAGATCCAAAGACCAAGACACCTCAAATGATTCCTATGTTGACAAGAACTCAGAAGAGGAAATTGCAAAGGAGGTATACTAGTTTCCAAATGGAAGAATATGCTTCTAAGGAAAATCCTAATAGGGATGATAAGGTCAACCCAAGATTTAATGATTTCAAGAGAAGACTGAGGAATCTCTTCAAGAGGGTTTACTCAAGTGAAATAGAAACACCTGGAAAGTTTGGTGCAAGGATGGATAATGACATGCCTCAGAATAGCCCAACTTCACCAAATTCCTTGGCAAGCTATCAATCTGGCTTATTAGAAGCCATGATAGTGGAACAGGAAGGAGGTGGAGGCATAAATTCATCTCCTGTTGAAACATTCTCTCCCATGGAAACTTCTGCAGCAGAATCTTCTGAAAAAGTGGGCATAACAGAAGAAGAATCGGACTTACCAATGCAAGAAAAAAGGACCATCCAGTTTGGGACTTTACCTGAAGTTCAGATTAATATGGTTTCTCCTTCATTTGCTAACTTTGGACCTTTTGGACCAGACTGCTCACCAGTTCGAAGAGCATTACATCCAACAGTTGCTACTATGGAGGTCATTGATGTATCAAGTGATGAAGAATATGATCTTACGTATGACAATGGTTGGAATGATGGTTGGGGAACTTTGATTTCGAAGGTTCAAAAGGAAGAAGAAGAGGAAGATTTTACGGTCATGGTTAATGATGTAGAAGAACCAGAAGTAACATCAAAGGAAAGAGCAATTTTTGTTCCAGAAACTGAAGATGATTCTAAGTATCCTTTGATTGTTGATTTGAACTGTGCTAATCTTTCTTACCCTTTCAGATCACCTTCGAGTGATATGAGGCACCATTTGAAGCCACTGTACATCTCTGCAGAATTCGATGGGATTTTGTTAAACAGGGTTTTGGTTGATAATGGTGCAGCAGTAAACATTCTGCCTTCAAGGACTTTGAAAAAGTTAGGGAAAGAGAAGGTTCGATTGATCCCAACTAGCACATCTATTGCTGGCTTTACTGGTGAAAGTAAAAGTCCTAAAGGAATTGTTTCTATACGCCTGAAAGTTGGCCAAGTGGAAACTGATACAGCCTTTTTTGTGGTGGATACATTCACAAGTAAGTACAATGCCTTGCTTGGTAGGGATTGGATTCATGTCAATGGTTGTATTCCATCTTCGATGCACCAAACCCTGATGATTGTGAAGTACGAAAATGGGAAAGAAGTGGGGGTCGAAGAGGTGAAAGCAGACCCACATCCTTTCAGTACTTCAGCAAATTGTGCAGAAGCTGAAATGTATAAACCTGAAATCATTCCTCTAAGTGAAATTGCACAACCTGCCACCCCTCCATCCAATGTATTGGAAATTGGAGAATTGGCAGAGTTAAAATCAAAGCTTAAACAAGCAGTTGATTATGAATCAGACAACTCACCAGATGAGGCTGCTTGGATGTGAGTCCAAGACAGAGTTCGAAGAGGCCAACTCATTGGCTTTAGTTAAGTTTATGGCTCTAGAAATAGAGCAGAAGTTACAGGAAACAGATGATTGGGAAGAATTATTGGCTGAGAAATCTGACTGGGGGTTGAAGCCATTTGAATTCAAAAAGGCCTTTGTTGGTCAGGTTGATTCTCAAGATCCTTTAGAAGAAGTGGAATTGGGAGAAGGGATTGTTCCAAACACTGTTCAAATCAACAGAGAGCTTGATGCTGCTTCGAAGGCAAGGTTGATCACAGTGCTTAAAGAAAACAAAGAGTGCTTTGCTTGGAGCTATAAAGAATTGACAGGTTTGAATAGAGATTTGGTTGAACATAGATTGCCTATTAAATCTAATTTCAAACCTTTCAAGCAACTCCCAAGAAAAATGTCTCCTGAAACCATTTTATTGGTTAAAAAGGAAATTCAAAATCTTTTAAATGCTGGTTTTATTAGAACAGCAAGATATGTGGAATGGCTATCAAATATTGTTCCTGTTATCAAGAAAAATGGGAAGATTAGGGTTTGCATTGATTTTAGAAACCTAAATATTGCAACCCCTAAGGATGAATACCCAATGCCCGTAGTAGATATGCTGGTGGACAGTTCTGCAGGCCATAAAATCATGTCTATTATGGATGGACATTCAGGGTATAATCAAATTTGTATAGCTGAAGAAGATGTTCATAAAACCGCATTTAGAGCCCCTGGCAATCTTGGGACCTTCGAATGGGTCAAAATGCCTTTTGGGCTGAAAAATGCTGGTGCTACTTATCAAAGAGCAATGAACACTATTTTCCATGAAATAGTTGGGGGTTTTTTAGAGTGTTACATAGATGACATTATTGTCAAATCAAAATCTATTGATGAGCATGTAGAACATTTGAAAATAGCTTTTTCGAAGATGAAACATTATCAACTGAAGTTGAATCCTGCTAAATGTGCTTTTGGAGTAACAGCAGGTAACTTTTTAGGATATCTAGTCCACAGCAAAGGTATTCAAGTTGATAGCAATAAAGCTAAAGCTATTATTGAAGTAAAACCTCCTTCGAATAAGAAAGAACTTCAAAAGTTTCTTGGTCAGTTAAATTTTCTTCGAAGATTTATATCCAATACTGCAGGAAAAACTAAAGTCTTTTCTTCTTTGCTGAAATTGAAGGATGGAGAAGACTTCGAATGGACAAAAGAGCATGATGATGCTTTCAAGGCCATCAAGGAGTACTTGATCAATCCACCAGTGCTTGTTCCACCTTCAAAAGGAAAGCCTGTCAAGTTGTATTTAGCAGCAAATTATGACTCAGTAGGAGTTCTGTTGGCTCAAGACAATGAAGAAGGCAAAGAACAAGCTATCTACTATTTAAGTAGGTTTCTTAATGATTGCGAAAGTAGATATTCTGCAGTAGAAAAATTATGTTTAACTTTGTTTTTTGCTTCGAAGAAACTCAGGTACTATATGATGCCTAGAGTAACCTATGTAATTTCCCAGACTGATGTTATGAAGTATATGTTGTCTCAACCTGTACTTAGTGGCAGAATTGGGAAATGGATTGTGTCCTTAATTGAATTTAACCTAGAGTATGTTCCTCAGAAATCAATTAAAAGGACAAGCTCTAGCTGATTTCTTGGCTAATCATCCAAATGGAATTGAAACCATGGAAGATGTAGTTTGAGGGTTCGAAAGTTTCCCAAAGGACTAGAATTTGAGTTGTTGAAAGCCTCGTCAGTTTTTGGAATCAAATTTTATGGCAGAAATTAAGGGTAGCTAGAAAATATGATAAAAGATTGCTATTTGAAGCATCTGACATAAGTGATTTAGTTTAGAAAGGACAAATCATATCAGCAAATAAGTTATGTGGTTAAGGCTTATAATTCAATTGTTGAGATTAACATTTCAAGCAGTTCGAACGGTCATAACAAGCATGTCATTCATTGATCAAGAAACTGTACAATTGTATCTTTTAGGTCACTCAGTATATGAGCACCTTTGGTACAGACAAAATCGTAAATTTCTTCTTGATCTGTAGTTCGCTGCAATTGGCTTTTAAGATTGTTCGTGTCTGCAACAAACGAAGAAGCTTTGTTCAGAGAAACTTGCATATTGGCAGTTGTTTGAGCAATTTCCCCTCTTACATTTAACAATGTTGCCTCTAGCTGAGCTTCTTCTTTTTGCAACTGGTACAACTTGATAGCATCCTGATCATAAGAAGAAACTACACTTCGTGCCTCATCTTCCATAGTTGACAATGCTGCCTTCAGACTTTGTCTTTGAAGATGTCTCTCTTGAACTTCACAGAGTTGATAGGCTTTTATTTGAAACTCAGAGATCTTGGTCAAGAGTTGTTTGTGTAAATCTTGGGAAGCAGGTTTTAGTACCCAAGCTGCTTGACAACAAATCTCTAAATATACCTTCAAATCCCCTTCAACTAATTGTTCAAAGTCCAAATTTAAAAATTGTTGGAAGATTTCCTTCAATTCCTGAACCTCTCCTGGAGTAAAAGTAGGTTTGACCAACTCGAAAGGAGATGAACTATGTTGAGTTTTGAGTTGAATAATAGGAGACTCCGGGAAAGAAATTGGAGCTTTAGGATTGGTGATTCTTTGACAGAAATCACTCACTTTTAATTTAAACAGCTCCAATGAAGAGAGATCACCAACAATGGTGCTAACAGGTGCACCAATTTCCTGTTAAGAGGAATGCATGAACATAATTGTATCTAATCCTTCAAATATAAGTATAATGACTATAGATTTGAATAATAAAGAGACACAATACCTCAAGTGGAGGGACTTGTTCAGACAAAATTGGTTCTTCTGAAATCTCAGACCTTGAAGATTGACCTAGAACAGTCTCCTCAATTGTTATTTTTGTCTGATCGAAGGTTTTGATACCAAGAGTTTGGAAAGCAATTTCGGGAAATAAACTCCTGTCGTCCTTTGGAACAGAAATATCAACATGTCGAACAGGAATATCAGTTTCAGTAATTTTGCCTGTTCCAAAGCTTAAATTGGTTTCTGCAATCTTTAGAGTAGACTGAGTAGGCTCTATCATCTTCTCAGTAGAAGAAGCCTGCTTTTGAGGAGGCTCTTTGTTAAGAGAATCCTGAGCAGTAAGTTCAAAGTTAGGAGTCGAAGATCTTGCAGTATCACCAGTAGCAGGAGGGTCAATTGGCTGTGAAGTTTCAGGAGAATTTTGTTTGGAAGGATTCTTCGAAGCTACAGTATGCTTAGATGTTGCCTTCTTCTCTGAAATGGAATTAGTAGACAAATTTAAGAGATATGGAGGTTCAAAGTTTTTGGTAAAACTAATGAATACAGGAGCTTACCTTTTACAAGTTGACTGATTGGATCATTCCCTGTCTCTTCTTCCTCTGACTCTTCGATCAGAATTTTTCTCCTTCTCTTTGAAGCCTCATAAACTTTGTCAGACTTTGTGGCATCATGGCCCAGTGCTTGTTTTGTGACTCCTCTTCTAATGCTTTGCTTCGAAGCTGCATAAGCAGAGGTTTGAGAAGGTTTTGCCTCTTTTCTGGTTTTCTTTTTTGGAGTAGACTCTGCATTACTCAAAATCATAAGAAGTAAAAAATATATATACTGAAAAGGGATGTCAATTGAGCCATAAAGTCAAGAGTCACCTGTGGGAGAAGGAGATCTTTGCTGTTTGGACCTAGTGACCATTTGTGGTACAGATCGAAGTGGTTTGACATTCAAGGCAGTAGGCATTGAGGCAGGAGATTGAGCTCTTGGTACATGTTCTGTTCCTTGAGAAAGTTCTTTTGAACTTTCTCCAAACCCATCATCTGATATTGAGTCAGATTTTTCTTCAATGGCAATTCCAAGGTCTTCAATGAAATTTTTGACATTCGAAGATTTATAATACAATTCCATGGAGTTATGCCACCATCTAGAGAATGATGGAAGAGGAGGTTCTAAAACAATAGAAAACATATATGGTTGGAATTGTGCCCTAGAATTCTTAAATTCTGCATTGAGATCCGCAATGTGAACCTTATCGATCTTATTTCTCATAGAGAGATCAACATTAATCTCACCAGGATAAGGACAAGGGATAGCCTGCACCAACCCAAATTGTCTAGCAAACTGTGCAGGGCAATAGACCTCAGCATGAGCTTGTCTACAGCCACCAACATAAGCCCCTATGATGATTTCCCTTGGGAGAAGTATACTTGCCCAAGCTTCACGATAATTGGGACTACCTCTTTGTGTCATAAGTCTACTTAACCACTTCGGCCCAATATCCCAGTCTCGAAAGGGGACAAAATCTCCTTCTTCTTTATCTTCCCTCAGTTGATGAAAATATTGTAGATATCCAACCAGGGTAAGGGGAGTTGAAGCTAAAATGGTGAATTTGTCCCCATATACGTCAACAGGAAACCTTTCTGCAACCTCGTGGTCTGGGAAATAAGCTAACAACCAGAGTTGTAGAAACCAGAGGGGACCTCCCAGGTTATATGAAAGTGGTTTAGTATGATTATCAGACCCAATTTTGTAAACATAGCCTAAAAAGTGAGAGGCCAGATCAGTGGCTTCACCTTTTGTTAGAGAATAGGCTAAAGGTGCAAATTCGAGCATCATCTTCTTACCACCATGGCAAAAAATCATTTTGCACAAGGTATACCAAATGTAAGCAAACATTTCTCTGTCAGATACTTCATCTGAATATTTTCTTTCAGTATCTAGAAATTTGCTGTAAGAAGCATTTTTCCCAGAATACTCAATCTCATCTAAAAATGGGATTTCCGTAGATAAGGAGATGTCGAAGAAGATACCATACGGAGGAAGCCCCACGAGAAAAGATACATCTAAAACTGTGGGAGCCATCATTCCGCAGTTGAATCTGAAACAGTTGTATGATGGATCCCAGAAGGCTAGGGCAGCGTGAATAAGTGTAGGGTTCTGTAAAATACCATTTCGGAGCAAAGAAATGATGTGTGATAGACCAACATCTGCTAGCTTTTTCTCTTTGGTTTTGAATATACGTACAGACCAGTCTTCCCAATCTTTATCATAATTTGGCCAGCAAACAAAATTCTTCTTGGACCATTTAGAGAAACTAAGAAGCCTGTCTTTCACAAGGTCACTCTTCTCAAGGATAGGGTAACATGATGTAAAATCTAAAGGAAGATCAAGAAATGCAGGCCCTAAGATTTGAGTATTAGGTAAAGTAGAATGTTCGATGAAAGCACGGTTTTGTAGTTTACCACCACCGGTTTTCGATTTTAGAACTTCTCTGGTCACCAACTTCCTAAGTACGAAGGAAGGAGTACCTTTGAATACCTCACTTTCAGAAGCCATGATCACAAGGGTGTAAGAACAAAGGAGGGAATACAAAGCGCAGAAAAGTTTGAATATGTAATGAAGACGTTTCAAGCCCTAAAATTTATATGTGCTGACAAAACAGGGTAGCGTTTCGGGTCAAGTATTCATGGAGAATTAATTGGGCCTATTTTATATCAGGCCCAAGTTTGAATATTTTACCCATGTTTAAAGCTTCATTTCCGTTTCGAATTACTATACGTTCGAACCATTTTTTTTTATTGGTTTAATATCACAAAAGATACCTCATTATTGTTGTTCTGTGTGAGTTCGAATTGGTTTAAAATGCATTGAAATGCTTCGAAAAGCATTTAAAGGAACCAATTAAACCATAGAAAAGTTGAAATTGCATTGATAAAGAGAAATTACATGCTGCTAAGAAGATCTTGTTACATTTAAAGGAGAACTAAGCATCTACTGATGATCAAGCAGTTTTTGGAGTAGAGATGACTTGGAAGTAATGAGGAAAACTCCAAGTCACCAAAGCATGAAATCTTGCCCAGGAAAAGTTGAAGAATTCTTTTTCTTTCATCCTAATCCTTTCTTCTTCATCGAACTTGAGTTTCTTCTCAATCAATGGTCTGATTTTTAGGACCAGATTTTTGGCTTTGACTTCAGATTTAGCCAACTTGAAGGTATTTCTTTTAAGACAACTTTTGAATCTGCTTCGAAGCCTTTTAGAAATTCCGGATGAGGTGTCGAAGGAATTTTCCTTCAGATGTTCAATCTTATTATGAAGCCTAGTGATTCGATCATGAAGTATTTCATACTCATGAAGGTCTTGATTGAACACAAAAGCAGCAGTGTTATTCTTCATCCACATTCGTAGGAGAGGGAGTTGACTTAGGAAAGAATGGATGAAAGTACCAGCTTGCTCAGAGGTAGTACATTGAAGAGTCTCGCAAGCCCACAAGAAGTTTTTGTATGGGATGTCTTCTTCAAGAATCCCTATCTCCAAAAAAGCAAATGCAGCCAACAGTTCTTTGGCTTTAATAGAGTTAGATTGCGGATAAAGAGAATAAGAGATATCAGCATGATAAATAATAGGATCAAATTTGATATTCTTTAGCTCTTGAAACCAATCTGGGTTTTCTGGAAGAGGTCGAAGAGAGAGGTTAGCTAGATCAACGAAATTTTCTTCAAAATGAGGCTTTCGAACTTCATTTAACCAGTATATGAATTGGCTACTAGCTTTTTGCTTAAGCTCTCCATAGCCAGCGAAGCCTGATCTCTCTTCTTCAGAAACTTTGAAGAAAGCAGGAGTAAGACAGGTGGCAAATAGACTGTCAAGTATCACTATGTTAGGATCACGCCTAATAAAGGGAGTTAAATACCTACTCATAGCCAATGAACGGTATTTGCTCCAACCTTTGTAACCAGCAGGATCATCCATTTTTACCACCACTATTTCAGATGGTAAACCCCATAAGAAGGGTTTAGGAGTGGAAGAAATTGGAGGATTCCATGGATCAGTAGGCTCAGGGTCCTCCACTTGAACCACCGCGAAAGAACGGTCCCTTCGAATCTCACCAATAATTGGTGTGACGGTATTTCTAATATCAACAGGGATTGGGTCATTAAGAACCAAGTTTTCGAAAGCATTTTGGGTATTGGAGAAGTCAGCCATTGTTCGGTCGAGGAAGGAATCAGTTTATAATGAAGAATGGTGATTAATTTTACCAGTAATTAAACCCCTTTTATAGGCAAGTGTTAAGTTGGAAACGATTTAAATTCTTGAAGGTGGAGAACGTGGGTAATAACTACCCATTATCTTTCAGCCCATAATCCTTAATTTTCTCACAGAGAACGTAAGAATAACTGTATCATTGGAAGTATCAAGAACTGCCAATAACTTTTGCTTTGGAAATTTACAGGAATTCGAAGCGGCAAAAGACAAATCAACATTTATTCAAATTCCTTGAACAACGATGTTAATGTGGGGGGTATGTTTACATATAAAATTAACAAATCCAATAGTTGATTGACACGTAGTCAGAAATGCCAAACGTTGGCAATTACTTGGTAATAGAGATACACTGGATTATTGAAGAAGACTTGAATTAATACGATAACGTATTGTTTCTCAAATCAAATTAGCAGTTATTGGCAGTTATGAGTCGGGACGAAATGGAAACCGACTTGAAGCCATGATATTAATTGCTAGAGATAAACTCCACGTGTAAATCTATAAAATGGAATTGTTGGCGTTAGAGTACGTGGAGTATTTTTGAAAAGCGTTATCCTTTTAACATGTGATCATTTGAATTAGTTGGGCGATTATGTAGATTTCAAATCAAGACTTCAGGATGAAGAATCAAGAAATTCAAATTCGGACGTGGGGAAAGGAAGAAAGCGCCAACTAAAAAAGCGAAGTTAGAGTTCGAAGCAAGCCAAGTTCAAATTCATTGAGCGGGAAGTTCAAACTACAAGCAGCGTCTATAAATAGAGGAAATTGAAGAGTAAAAAGCCCGGACAAATCTTCAACAAACAGCTATCAAAAAATGATGCTTGGTTTGTTCATTGGCAAAGTAGGTTAGGATTTCGAACTCAGTTCGAAGTAGATTAGGAAGTAGATTAGAAAGCAGTTAGGATAATTTTGATTGTTTTCATAAAACAATCATTCATTCTCGGTTGTTCTTGTAACAATCACCAGTTCGAAGTTCTGTTACATTTGTATTTGAAGTTGAAGACAATTTCGAAGTAAGTTTATCTTTGATTTATCAATCGAAGTACCTTGTTTCTTTATTGTTTCTTTAATTTCCTGAGTTATTGGTTTGCATTTCTTCACTTATAAAGAAAAATCCTCTTAATTGAGGTAGTTGAACCAATAAAACACAATCGCCTGATTAGACTTGGTTTTTCCAAAGTTAATCTGAGGGAGGAGATTGAAACTCTCTCTGGCACGCTCGCACACGATTATTTTATCATAAAGAAGTAAAAGAACCAGTAAACAGCAGGACCATGATTCAAGAGGCCGACAGGGGTAAAGTAGGAACCAATATTTGCAAGAATGCTAAGGGCAATATCGGCATGGAAAATACGAACAAAAACAGTACCAGTGAACTTACTTATTAGATAGGATTCGGATATGTTTTTGAGTTAGTTAAACTTCACATTGTTTTCTCTTTGTATTTGAATTTCTTGATTTTTTTTTTGCACGGCAAAAAAGATTTATTAATCTTTGAAAACGGATTACAAAGATTAAAGGAAACCATGGGAGACAAAAGTCACCACGGACCCGAGAGGGAAATAACAAAGGATAACAAGGGGTCAACCTAGACAGAGGAAGACCATACCAACAAGAGATACAACAACACAAATGGAAACAAAGCAGCTGCAAAACAAGACCAAACCAGGATCAACAGCAACAACCAAACTTCAAGACGATTCCCAAAACAGACTCCAATAAAGGCAACATAATGAGAATTGGATGGAGCAAAACCAAACAGACGAAGCAACACCAGCGCAATAGCATCATCGATTGGATCCAGAAAACATACCACCAAAAGAGCATCAAGATTAAAGAGAGGAGACTGAGCCCAGCAATGACGATAGCTCATCCAAATGAATCTTCAGGAAAACCCAACCCCATGATGATAACACCCCAAAATCAATACCAGAAAAAACAAACAGCAGCAGCAACAAGAAGCAAACAGCAACTCCAAGAACAAATAGAAGCAGCAAAAGAAAAGAAACCATCCCAGAATTCATCAGAATCAACAATGAATCAGCAACATCAGATGAAGACTTGATAGACCATCCAAAAACAGACCAGCACTTGAAATCTTCGAAAAGGAAGCAAAAAGCATAAAGCGCAGGGCCGGCCCTGTGGGCAGGCTGGGTAGGCCCGGGTCTGGGGCCCACCAAAAGTAGTCCATTTTTAGGGCCCCAATTAGGTATATGTATGTTCATAACAAGTAATAAATATATAATGTTGTGCAACAAGAAATAGAGAAGCATTTGGCATAGTGGAAAGATTTGTGTGTTTCCTAGTAAATACCAGGGTTCAATTCCCATAGGCCTTCTTTTCCTTTTCTAACTTCTCTTCCCTTTTATTTTTTCTTACCATAGTCAATTTCTACCTTCTCTTCCTTTTTTTTCCCCTTTCCACTATATCCTTAACATTTGTTAACTTTTTAAAAAAAATTTGCCGGTGTAGTAATTAGGGAAAAAATAAATAAAACACTTCGTGCGTATTCATAAAATGTTCGCGTAGCCCATTTCAATTGATTTTCTAATTCTTGCTATATGAATATATAGACAATTATGACCGAAAACTATTTTTTATTAACATGAAGACACGAATTACAAAAAAAAAATATGGAACACGGTATTTGTCAATTGAAATAAATATTGGTTCTTTAATTTTTTCTCTAGAAAAACATATAGGGCCCTGATTTACATTATCGTCTGGGCCCACGAAAATCTCAGGGCCGGGCCTGATAAAGCGTAATATGAATCACCATACGAAGCAGCATAAGCAGCAGCAGAATATGAATCACCATAAACCAATAGAAGAGACTCACCAAAACAAATGGAACCAATAAGATTGAACAACACCAAAAGCCCCATACAAAACATGACAGGATAAAACTCAAAGATTTCTTGATTGTGCATATTTGCCCCGTTTACACAAAAATTCTGGCTCCATCCCTGAACATCATTTAGTTTAACATGCGATCAACAAAACAAAACCAACAGGTGATGGTCAAGCGATCTCCTATGACATGAAAGATCAAAACGAATAATCAAATGTAACGTTATGGGTAAGAAAGTACAAATCATGAAATTAACTTAAGAGAAGCTTGTTAAAATGGAGGACGAGGTTATAGTTTGGAGGATGATTATGAAGATTTGGATGACGGCGCCTCTCTCTCTCTTTGGAATTTTGATTTCTGAATCCATGTTAGTGTGAGGGTGCTGTGTTTTTTCTTTGTTTGTTTTTCGGGCTCTATGGTCTTTTTGGCTATTTCTCTGTTTTGTTTTTGGGATTTGGGGCTTTGGCTAGGTTTTTTTTCTTTTTGTCATTGTAGGTGTTTCTCTCAAGGTTTCATATGACTTGGAGCTTCTTGGTTGTTTTAGTTAAGGGTGCGTTTTTTTTTCTTTTCTTATTCTTTGGTCGGCGTCTTGCCTTCTTATAATATTTTTTTATGGGTATTTGAAAAAAAATCAGCTCAATCGGGTATTAGCAAGAGTTTTTTCAAAATTCGTAGAACACGAATTTTGAAATGCCCTTACCGATATCTAATTGAGCTGATTTTGTACGGAATTCCAACAAAAAAAAAATCAAGAAAAATAAGTAGTTCAGATCATCTCTTTGTGGGACTCAAGGTGGGCCCCACAAAAAAGTCTGTTCAAGATATGTAACCCAAATGTTACCAACCGTTGTTCACAAAAATGATTACAACCTTTTTGGCTGGGTAATGCATCAAAGAAACTTTAAGAACAAAATCCCAATTCAGAAACAAGTAGTTGACTGCCTAACCACCCTAGCCAGACCTTGTCTCTCTCCATACGCAATGGTGGTTCACAGTTGTCCTAGGTGAGAGTTAATATTCCATGCCCTTTGGGCATAATTGAGCACGAACTAAACCACACATTTGGGTACGGACCATACATATTTATAAGTGGACCTCATATGTTTGTGTGTTTTAGATTTGAACTCAATCATGTCTCCGGAGCATTTAAAAATTTCTCGTTGTCCTAGCCGTAAGAAATTGAATGCTAGAAATTAAAAACAGCTTATACGATGTTTACTTGGCCATTTTGATATATAACGCTAGGCCAAGTTCTCTCGTGGTCGTCGTTGTCATAGAATTCTCATAGTATTAGTAGTGCTATTTTGATGAGAGGAATCTAAAAAGTAAAAAATTATTAACCGTAAAATAAATAGCTAGGTATATATTAGTAAGGACCCTGAATTGAAGAACACTAAAAACACAAAAATTCATATGTTTAAATGGACTTTCATTTTGACCACGAAGTTGTAGCCTAGTGGTAAATGCCTAAATGGCTTATTCCATAAGACAGATTTTTACACTTTTTTCGATTTTATTCAAAAAATTGAGAGTTATAATCATAATCTTTTACGTTTTTTTTATTCCTTTGACGAACCAATAATACACAAAAAAAAATCGATACAAAATTAACAAACGCAAAAAAAAAAAAATCAAATAAAGACGATAAAATAAGTCAGACTAAATGGCTCCAACTTTGTGGCCCATTGGTAAGTGGTCAAGAGTTTCAAAGTTTGTTTGAGTTATGTGCTCCTCGCTCACTTGAACCTTGTTTTCCTGTGAAGCCCAGCTGTAATCTATTGACTCTGTCGACGTTCCTCCCAAGTGGTTGAGAGACCTCAGAACCGCCACACACGGTTTGCCTTGACGGCAAGGAAAGCGGAGGTTTTTTCCTTTTTTCTTTCTGTAGATATCTTGTGCATATGAGAGACGGATCCAGGGGTGTTGTGCAACCTCACGGTGTGACCGCGCTGACATTTTTCCGCGTAGTGCTTGTCGAGTAGTATAAATGTATCAAAAATCAACTCGATCAGATATAGTTAAGTGCCTCATCAGAACACAAATAACTTGAAAAAGGACGGGTTCGGTGGTTTTGATCGAGTGTTTTGTGTCCATTTGTGTTCTATTTCTTTTCAAGGTATTGGTCTTCCGATGAAGCACTTAACGATATCCGATCAAGTTGATTTTTCATACACTTGTAGTACTCAGCGACCTCTATGTGGTGAACGTCTCCGATCGTCGGAACGATGCCGGTGCGGCCACGTCGTAGGTGCACAGCACGCTGCAGAGCACCTCCCTAGGTCCATGAGAGACCCAGAGTGTAAGAGAGAAATAGAGAACCAGAGTGAGGTATTTTTATGATTTTGTATTTTGTTGATTAAATACAAATCAGAGTTTTCCCCCTCAATTCCCATGTGCGGCTCTCGTCTCATGAAAGCAACATTTACTTTGAACTGGACGAATCCCCGGGGTGTTGTGCACTCTTCGGCCGTCCGATTGTATTTTAGACAGTTCGGACGTGTTTTATTTTTTACCGGTAAAATTAAATTAAAATTACCAAACGCATCCGGGCCGTCTAAAACACGATCGGACAACCAAGGTGCACCCTCTTGGTCCGAACTGGACATGCATAGACTTGTAGGAATTATGGGTTGGTCGACACATTGAGTGTTATAATCGACACGGATACCCAAATTACCCTGCATATATTTCTTGATATCCGAATGTCCGGGCCTGCGTGCACGAACGTTCACTAATTCCGAGACCTTGAAATTAACGACCAGACATACTCTCTTGTGATTTACAACAGCATATTTAGCATTCGTAACTAACATATATTGACCCTACATGAATATGTAATTGTGGAAAAAATGTGTATAAGATGATAGTTTTTCCTGGAGTACCTGTACTGCTGAATAGTTACTTTAGAGCAGTGTGACCAACTGCAAATAAAACAAGGGCAATAATTACAAGGGAAAAAAATAAATACACTCCAGTGCACATTCTACACTTTTCAATATTCCATTTATATCTACTTTTATAGTTATATTTTTCACACTTTTAAACCTTAATCTACACTTTTCAATATTCCATTTATACCTACTTTTATAGTTATATTTTTCACAATTTTAAACCTTAACATAAGCCCCCTTGGCCTATGTTAGCATTTTCCATAAAACTAAGTTACGTGAGCCTGAATTTATTTAAATTGTTTGCTTTGGTGAGCTCATCGACAAGGCCGGCCCAAGCCCTAGGCCCAAGAGGCTTGAGCCTAGGCACTCCCCAAAACCCAAAATTTTAGGGCACTCCTATAATTTTGACATTAGGCTTGAATAATAGGAATCTTTTGGCCCAATAAAAAAGCCCAAATTCAAACCTTATAACAGGGGTTCACGTGGGATTGCATGAGAAAGGGCAGTGAAGTCTACATATGAGATTCTCTTCAAGAAATTATCTACTAAAATCTTTCGATGTCTTAACGAAAGTATGTAGTTACTAGTTACCACAACAAAAGATTACATCTGAAAAATGACGAGAAAAAAATCCCACGTCTCCTCTCGGGTAAATTCTGTTCCATTGGAAATTCGTATGATCGATGATCATTACGAAACACGCATACATCATTTCATTGCACTTAGCTAAGTGGTGTTTTGGCTAGATTTTTTTGGCTTTCTCGTATTATGATTGTTGCTGAAAAAATTATTTAAGTGTTGTATTCTTAAGGGCACAATTTTTAAATTAGGCTTAGGGCACTATAAACCCTTGGGCCGGCCCTGCTCATCGAGCAAATGATTTATTCATTAGTTAGGCCAATTGTACATTAATCAAATGACCGGGAACCATTTACTTCAAAGTTTAATCTCAAAACGATGATTCTCTCATTCAATTGTAATTTCAAGATAAAACGATCTAATCACTTGTTTACCAATATCCAATCACCCCAATTTTTATGTAAATGATTCACGAGTTGAAGCCTACATGTGAGTAGTTCCAATCAAATTGCTATATCAAACAATAAGTGTCATTTAATTTCGACTCACAACATCAATTTTTATGACTCAATTTATATGTATATGCGCAATTTTTGTATGTGTATATACGCAATATTTTGTGCAACTATGGTTCAATTTGATACAGAAAATTTTGGAACGATGGATAATAGTGTGATATGTACCACACAAATGGCTGAGTTATTCTTGACAGGCACACTTAACGGCTTCAAATGATACCAGTTTTATGCCAATCCAATCAAAATATGAGGCCTTTGGATTTTCACTTTCGTCTGTCTGTTTTGTTTGATAATAACGAGGAAGGAATAAAAGGGCCATATGGGTGGTCCAGGGTGGAGATTCGGGGGCCTGCTCACTAAAGGAGAATCACTCACTACTACATGGGAATTACAGCCGTTCGTTTGAAAATTAATGATCTAGAATATTTTTAGTGGCAAGAAATTTTTTGACCGGTAAGATTATTCTTTTAATTAGATCCATTAATTTTGCGACGAATGGTTCAAATGCCGCGCTATAGAATCAGCCTTTCTCGATTGGGAGTGGAGGGATAGGAACTTATGGATGGTTAATGTATACACTGAAAGAGGCGAAGGTCACTGACTCTCCAAAATTCAGCAAATTTCTTTTTTTCTCACATAATTTCTCGAGTTTACGATAAATTTAGTGCTTCGGCCCCGCTCGAAGTTTTAATAATTTTACTGTAATCCCTTTAAAGGTGAATTAATTTTAACCACGTCCAAACTCTAAATAATTTTGTATGTGTTATTTTCTTTGTATAATATCTCCTTCCATCACTAATTATGTTACAGATTTCTCTGTTCCTAAGAATTGAAAACAAAGAACCACTGTATTTTCTCTGTATTTTCTGTTTTCTATTTTCTTTTCTGTATTTTCCTTTTAGGTTGTTGTATTTGTTGATTTAATGCATTTTCTATCTCTTCATAAAAATAAAAATAAAAATAAAATGGAAGGTTCACCAATCACCATTTTTCTTCCCTAGTGGATATAATAGATGGTTCACTTTAAAAAGGGGCCCAAGTCTTTAGAATTGCTGAAGTTGCTTTCACAAATCATAATTTTGTGGGAGGATGAAGCTCACTAAAAGCCATGTTTGGTCTACTGGTGTTTGTAATTTTGTGTTTGGCATCATAAAACCATGTTTTGAACTTTTGTGATCCGGACTATAATTCTAACATGAGAAATCCGCAAGCGGCCTTAGAGGTAATTTTCTAATATTTGAACACTTAAAAATAATTGAATACCCAACCCAAATAAATAGCGTACAAATCGATCCAATATTAACAACCCAATTCAAACCCATAGGCGGCTCCATAGCTTCCCCATGGCTGGTCAATTGAACATCCCAAAGTTTTTTTTTTTATTTTTAAATCTAGTTATTTTATCTCAGATTTTGTTTGAAAACTTAGTCCTAAACTATTAACACCCATCAATCTTGGTAATTCACAATTAAACACCTAATACACACGTTTGATGACAAAATTTCGGAAAATATAGAGGAAAAAAGTATTTATTGGTATCGATATCTTGCTATGACTTTCCTCTGAACGACAATCAACTTTATATCTCATAAAACAAGAACAATGCCAGAAAGATCCGTGCTAATCTAATTCGCCACACAATTTCCTACATAAATATTGGTGTATTTATGCGTTGGTTTAATTTTGCTTCGCCCAAAACATAGAATTCGCTGAAAACAATTGTTTCATCTTACGTATTTTTGCATTATTTGGTCACATTATTTCCACTAATATATGATAAATTGTGTACACACACGCACAGATATGTATATGACTAGTTAATAACTTAGCAACAAAAAAAGACTAGTTAATAGAGAGTTAGTAGAGTTAAGGTAATCATTGAACACCCTGCTAAAATTCTGGAGCCACCATGCCTGTATTGCACTAATGTATCATGGGAGTGTAGTGCACATTTAAGGGACCATCAGGATTTCGTCATCGTGATTTGAACTAATCGTTTGACCTAATCGTTTACAAAAATACTACACACACAACCACGGGCCAAAACAAAGTTGTTTCGCTAAAAAATATATATGAAAAATTCAAAGCGAAGCCAAGAGGGGGTTTCTTCCCCATTCAGAACACGCGGGCTGTTTCTTCGCAGATCGACACACACACACACAGAGAGAGAGAGAGAGAGAGAGAGAGAGAGAGAGAGAGAGAGTTAGATTTTCACCACCACGATTCCCACTTCCACCAACGCCAACCACAACCCAACCCCAGCGCCTCACCAACTCTGGCGAACGCTATCATTTCCGGGCTCTCTCTCGCCGATGGTGTTGGTGGTGACATCAACAGTTGTTGTGGGAATCATGGTGGTGGCTGAGTTGGTCACCCCTCTATCTCTCTCTCTCCATATCTAGTAAAATGAAAGAAGGGGAAGCCGATGCAGGCTTTGAATTCTCATTTTTTTTTTAGCGAAACAACGTCGTTTTGGCCCTGGTTATGTCCCTTAGTTGTATGTGTAGCATTTTTGAATCGTTAATGAATTTTATTTCTACAAAATGTCAGACTGATTTGATATCTGAAGAGACAAATGTAGAATGGTACTCCATTCCAATCATATTGCAATTCTCACACCCATGTGAACTTTTTAACTGCGAAAATTTCTTTACAAGTCACGTGGTATATATTCTTTACAAGTCACGTGGTATATATCACCGGTAAAAGCAAGTACTTTTTTGGCTTTAATTGAATGGCGATCATTGAATTAAAATGAATATATTTTAGATTTTCTTGAACGGCAAATATATGTATTTTAGATTGAACTTCTTTTATGATCACATTAAACTCCCCTATTCATTTATACATGACCCTGGTCTTCTTTCCACTTGACTAACATGTGACATGTGGGTCCAATGTCTCCACCTGATTATTTGGTCGCATTATTCTCACTAATATATGAAAAATTGTGTATATATGATATAGTTAATAGATCTAGTAGAATTAAGATAATCACTAAACGCCTTGCTGAAATTTCCTGAAGTCGTCACTGCCTGTACTGTCCTAATGTATAATGAGAGTACTGTAGTGTCCTTTCACAGGCCCTTCAAGATTTCGTCATTGATCGTGATTTGAACGGGTCATTTTACCTACATCATTTATAAATTTTATTATTTGTACAACAAATGAGAACAAATGTAAAATGGTACTTGATCCATTCCAATCATATTGCAATTAATTCTTACACACATGTAAAGTTTATAAATGTGAAAATTTCTTTATAATTCACGTGGTATATATCACCAGTTATGGCATTACTTTTTGGGCTTTAGATAGTGACCATTGAATCAAAATGAATAGTACTATTATTTTATATTGAAATTCTATTATGATATAATTGAATTCACCTGTTCATTTATACATGATGCTTCTTTCCACCCATCATTTGATATGTGACTGGCAGGGATGGGAATTTATGATACCACTGAACAGGGATGGGAATTAGCAGGTTAGTGTTGATATTTTTACACGAAACACGTGTTTATTTTTACACGACCGAACACGATTAGTAAACAAGTCGAGCCGGGTTCAACACGATTAGAAAATGACATGAGTTCGGGTTCAACCGATTTACCGAAAATGACATCTTTTAATATTGATCTCAAATAAATGATCTTGTTTGATAGTTAATTAATTATTATACAAAGTTTTTAAAACATGAAAAACATTATAAATTGAAAGATATGAATTAATGAAGAAAATGGAATAATGACAAACAAATGGGACGGAGGAGTATGTTCGTGTATTTGTGTCAAAGTTGGCCGAGAATGACAGGAATTAAATTTCATAACCGGAGAATGATATGAATTAATCGTGTCATTTCGTGTCGTGTTCGAGTCAAAGTTGGCAAAAAGTCAGTGTCATTTTTTTTTCAGTTAGGGTTTATTTTTGATCGTGTCGAACCCGATTCGACACGAACACAATCGTTCGGGCCCAACGCTAATATGTGGGTCCAATGGCTCCACCCGACTATGTATATATTATGGCTGAGTTTTTCAATGTACTCTATTCTCTGACCAACTGCATCAACAATCTCCAATTAGAGACTTTGGACAAGGGCGAGGAATTTAAGTCTACTCTGTAACATTTTACTACATTATTATTTTAGTTTGGGCATCTTTTTATTTTTATTCATATAAATTGACAACAGTATCCTTTATGCATAAAAAGTTGAACAAGTGTAATTCCATCACATGAATAAAGACCAATGATGGGTCATTTTCTAGCGTGCTCGATCGATGGCTTGCAAAACAAAATAACTTGATACCGGTGTGGTGTTTGACCAACACTCTTCGATGCCTAATTCAGTATGATATTGGAGATATGTGTATTTTTACTTGAGTGATGACTATGTTACCTTTTGTTTGAGTCAAAGGAATGTATTTATAGGCATATTGGAAGTGGAGATGTCGTTTGATGGATAGAGGATCCCGGAAGATGTATAACAGATTTTAATTCAAATTACCTTATTTGAATTCCCAGAGCAAGTACAACGATCATCGTTTAAACCTCCCGGATTGGAGAAAGTGGGGTTTATCTGTATCTTTTCGTTTGGAGAAAAACATATTAATAAATAAATAAATAAAAATAAATAAATAAATAAATATAGAGAGATGGAGAAATAACACCTTTGGACCAGCTCATGTCCAAACCTCACTTTCAAACCACCTGGTTCTTTAATTTAAAGTACTTTGCTTGTTTTGCGGAGTAGTATTTTGAAGCCAACATTAATTGAGTGCGCCTTTTTTCTTAGTCATGGGATGTCTCTCACGACGATGCCGTTTTCGATTTTTCATAGCGAAATCAATGGCGGAGCCACCTTAGGGCCACTGGATTTTGAGGGTTTTTTTATTTATGTTTCAAGTGGGATGCTTCGGGATTACTAAATAACTAATTACTCACAAACCAGCTTCTACTCACTGAATTTTTGCCTCAAAATTACAGAATTATATTTACTATATTATCATAAAATATAAGTCTCTTGCACAAAAGTCGATGAAAATCAAGGCAAGCATGTTAGGGTCTTACAAAATACTAGATATTTTTTACACCACGAAATTTGTGTCCGTACTCGATACGATTTTTTCTTCTTACGATTTTGAAAGCAAATTCTACCACTATATAATCGTATTTTTTCACGGTCCCAAAAAGTGATTGTACAGTGCATATTATGATGTTGGGCACACCTCGTGATCCATGAAGATGATCCATGTCTTTCTAATCGTTGGTAATGTTCAGCAGATTATTCATGTAAAACAACTTGGCTATTTGATTAAGCATTTGTACAATATGCTTCACCGAAAAACTTTTTGTCTTCGACAATTAATGAACATATGAAAAAGATTTTTTTTTCCCCAACCAATAGGTTAATATTATTGGACATTTGACGTTTCTATCTAATTAGCTGGAACCCCAACCACCAAAAATTAGGTGTATAAATTTTTGTGCTATGCCCTTTATTTAACAAGTGTAAGAAATTGGCCTTGAGCCCCACCATTAAAAAATTGAAGAATTTTTTAATGGTTATTATTCTAGCTTGATTACTATTTACTACTAACTTAAAATGGGAACGTAACATGCGGTCTGATATCTATAAGCTCTGCCTAGCTGCTTCTGTTTATTACATTTGGAGGGAACGTAACATGCGAATTTTCCAGCACAAAGGTATGGATTCACATGCTGTCATTAAGATGATTTGGGACGAAGTTCGAGCTTGTATTTCTTCTTGGAGGAACCTGCCCAGGTCTGTTGAGAATTTAGATTTTTGCTCGAAGTGGGAAATTCCTTTGCATGTGTTTCAGAATGTCTAAAATTTTGTAGCTTGTATAGTTGGGCTGTTTTTTTTATTGGTGGTTTTTTCGGGTTCTATGGCCTTTTTTTGATTTGTAGCAGCTGTTGTTGTTTTCCTTTTGCTTGTAAGTGTTCAAGGCTATCCCCTTGCTCTTTTGGGTTTGGTGCTTTATAAATGAAACAGTTCCAAAAAAAAAAACTTAAAATGGCTGAAATCAAAGAATAATTGAAACATGGATGAGAGTCCAGAGAGGTAAATCCTTTCCGAGGTATGCAATTAGCCTAATTTTAATTGTTAATTGCACCATTTTTTTTTTATAACTCAAGTGTCCGGGAAAAACCTCTACTAATTCTATAGCTCATTAATACCACCGTCCACTTACAAAGGGTTCTGGGGGCCTTGTAGTGAGGCCAATCCGGCCATCCATCTCGATACCGACGACTCGAATTTAATCCAAACTCTAAATAATCTCAGTCGTTCATTGTTTGGATTAGAATTCGAGCTTTCATTGCCGGGATGACCGGCCGGATAGCCTCACTTAAACGCTGCAGTGAAGCCCTCACTACAAGGACCCCGGACTTCGAAGGAAGAGCCTAATTAAAACCGGAACAAAGTTCCGTAATTTCACCATTTTAAGCTCGATCCCAATCCCCTAAAAACATAGGGATATCACTCTTTGAGCTATGGGCGCAACATTATATGGAGAAGCAAGGAGACGAACTTAATATTTAAATACCAGTTTGGTTGCCATGGTTTATTTTTGTGTCTGAATAATAAAAAAATATATAAGCAATTAAGCAACATAAGTCGACAACAGCAAGGGTGCGGCAGATTAAAAAAAAAAAACAGCAAGGTGTTAATCCCGTTCCGTACCGAGATAAGTCCAGCTCATTTTCGGGTCCCTCCCGAGGCTATTGCAATGATCGAGATCATTCATTTTTAAAGTCCTGTGGAGAATATTTGTTAAGCCAAAAAATTAATTTTTCGAATATTGTATGAAAAATTTTAAAACACATGTAACTTGAGAAAAATGGGTTTCAATTTAGTATTGTAATGTTTTCCAAAACATATTTTTCTCAAAGTAAATGCATCTTGAAAACGGATCCGGGGTGGGTGCTATGCGGTAGGTGTTGTGCGCTGTGTTGTGCGGCAAAACTACATCATTTTACTTGATTTTTGAACATTTGATTAAGGTTTTGGGAATAGTAAAATTAAGACCAGAAATTTGGGACGGAAAGTGTATCATTATTACACCTCGGATTCTTAGATTTCTCTGACCTTGTTTTACTTTTCATTCATTTGGCAATTAATTATGGTTGTGCTGGTGTGAAGCCGAAATACATGCCGCTCATACTCTTTCAAACAATGTATCTATTAATCTATATACGTAACGGGATGGGGGCCTTGCTTTGCACTAGGGTGCATGACACCGTGTCATGTATCTCATTCGGTCGTCCATTGCAAAAATGCATGGCTCGGATCAAATTCAATTCCATGTGAGAGTCTGGATTTAATCCAAGCCGTGAATATTTGCAATGGACGGCCGAATGGGTGCATGCACCTAGTGCACAACAGGGATCCCTTGTTTGTAAACAAAACCTATATCTAAGGCGACCCAAAAAAAACCTAGGGGTGTTTTAGCAAAAATAATCTAAATGGATTATTATTTTGTCTTAAATCAAAATAATTTTGCATTTGTTAGTTTTGCGTTGATTATTTTTGTAGATTATTAATTCGTCTCGACGAGAGTAAGTTTTGGCAAAAATAATCCAAATGGATTATATTATTTTATCATTATTGAAAAAAAAATCATTTGCTAGTTTTGCGTCGATTTTTTTTTGTGAATTATTGGTTCGTCTCGTCGAAAGAAATCTAAAGAGTACAAAATTATTAACCAAACTAAGCATTTTTTGAATAAAGACAAATAATCCAATAATCCACAAAAAAAGGATTATTTTTGGCTTTAGTGAATTTTTAAAAACTTTGGATAATAATTTTTTACTTTTTAGATTTTTCTCGTCGAGACGAACCAATAAGCAATAAAAAAAATCGATGTGATACTAACAAATGCAATTTTTTTTTTTGGGTAAATAGATTATTCTTGCCAAAACACCCCCTAGTATATCTTTGGACTATAGTTCAAACAAGAAAAGAGTGAATGTATAGGGTTTGATATGGTTGAATTGAACACTCGTAAATTCAGTCAAGCTACTTGGTTTCATCAACATTTTAGCCTACGTTTTAAGATGCGCTTAATTTTTTAAGCAATGTAAAATGTTGTTATCAAACCTACTTAATCATATATTACTTAATGCATTTAGTTTTAAGTGCTAAATTTTGGTTATCAAACAACCCCTTGCTCTTTATAACTCATTTTTTTGGGAAATTCAATCATGGCTTATTTTATTGTCAAGTTTTGCTCGAAGGAAAGCGACGATGGGATTTTCACCTAAATGACTTTTGACTTTGTTTGTTCTCGTTTCGTAATTTTTGATACCGTTTTTCATTGTAACTTTTGGGATTAATCTTCTCTATCGACTAGAAGAATCAGAAAAGTATAAAAATGTGGACAGAAGTTGAAAAAAGTTCGTATAAAAACGTTACTTTAGGCAGAAAGACAACTAACTTTGTATTTTTTCATTTTTAGTGAACTTTTTTTTTTTTTTTTTGCTTTTGGTCGTGATTTTTTTACTTTCAGACTTTTGTCGTTAAGTCGGATGATTAATTCAAAAAATATATCGCGAATCTAGCAAAAATTTAGAAAAGACGAACAAAAGACGGGAAAAAGCAAGAAAAAAGAATGGAGCCTAATTCACGGAATTTTTCTGCACAACTCCTTTTTTTATTTTTATTTTTTTCCATTCTCCTTTCAATATGAATATAACCAGTCTGAGTTATTTTTAAAAAGGAATTTTTATATTTTAATTTTTGCTTTTGTTCGCGTTCATACACATGCATTGTGTGACTTAATTTTAAACCATTTAAAGCCAAGAGGCTTCTGGGCTAACGGCATCATAAATGCACTGAGGTATTAGAAAAAAGGGGGTTAGGAGTTGAACTCCTTGTGGTAAATCTAACTATTCTAAAACTAGTAATTTTTCAATTTTAAATGCATGTTGAAAACAAATCACATTATATCCAATCAATATGATTTTTCGCATGGCTAAGGTTCTGGGAGATATTTAACTAATAAACAGTGAGTACGGAGTCCCTGTAATGAACTCATTATAGGGTTGTAGTGAGCCTTATCTGACGGTCCATCTTGACAAGAGTCCGCGATTGGCCGGACTGGACTATTGTACCCTTAAAGGACTTGCGACCGGAGAGGATCCAAATCCAATCGAAAAGTTTATGCAATATTATTGCTTGGTCGCAGAGATACCAAAAGGGAATAGATTACATACTCCCTCCGTCCCAAAAAGAATGTCCAAAATCACTATTCACCACCCTCAAAAAATTATCTACATCTTGCAATTTATAATGTTTTTTGTGATTTTAAAAACATTGTTTAATAGAATTAAGTGAGATCTATCAATCGAGATCCATATTGCATATCAAGTGATTTTGGACATCTTTTTTTCGGGACGGAGGAGTACATTTTTATATATACAGCGGAGAGCATGGTCAATGGAGTTCTATACGGGATTGTAATTTGTATAGCCATTTTCTATCCCCAATATAAAACTCAATTCTCCAATGGTGATGGAAAATGGGAAAGTTTCATATGGACTTGTATTTGTATATTTGGGACCGATAAAGATAAGGGTACCAAAAATGTACATAATTGCTTGCGGGACCTACCTTTTGGATCTCCGTATGAATAATTTGAACTATTCACTAATTTAAAAATAATTTTTCGATATCCCTACAAAAAAATCAGCACAATTGAATATGCGTAAGTGATGTATTCAAATTTCAAGTTTTCATTCTGAAATTCACAAAATGGACGATCGGAGCTTAATTTTGCCGGAATCTGCAAAATGTGACCGGAATTGCAATTTGTCCCCGGAATCTGCAAATTGTTGACGGTGAAAGCGAAAATTAGAAGGTTTGATCGAGAGGGAGATGGGATACGTTCGAGAAAGTGAGGGGTTTTATCGATTGAGAGAGAAAGGAGGTTTGAGAGAGAGAGAGAGAGAGAGAGAGAGAGACGTACGAAGCATAGTACATTCATCCCTCACGGGCTGCTAAAACAAAAACAACACATGTGTCACAGTGTCTAGAAATTAAATCTCTCTTCTCTCTCTCCTCTCTCACTCCCCTTTTCTCTCCCTATAAAATGAGACTATAACTAACCAAAATCCCCTCACAAAAACCAAAATGGCCTGGGCACAAAACAGAGCAAAAAAGCAGGGGAAAAGTTCCCCTGTTTTCTCTGTTTCCACATTCCAATCTTCATTTTCCTCCATTTCTCGACCCGGGTTTTGGCCCAATCGACGCCCGTGTTCGCCTGCAACGTGAAATCCAATCCGGGTCTGGCGAAATACGCGTTCTGCAATCCGAAGGCAGCGGTGGCACATAGGGTGGCGGATTTGGTGAAGCGGCTGACGTTGGAGGAGAAAATCGGGTTCCTGGTGAACTCAGCTGGGAGTGTGAGTCGACTCGGGATACCCAAGTACGAGTGGTGGTCGGAGGCTTTACACGGGGTCTCGAATGTAGGACCAGGGACTAAGTTTACGAGCTTGGTCCCTGGTGCTACGAGTTTTCCCCAGGTTATTCTCACCGCAGCCTCTTTCAATGTCTCTCTGTTTAAAGCCATTGGAAAGGTATGTACTGATAATGTACACACACCCACATATATATACTCTCGTATGTGTTTCATCTGTTAATTTGCGATAATCCGACGGGTACAGAGGTGTTTGGTACAGAAAATGTACCGAGCTCTCTTGAGGACCCACTTTTGGGTCTCACACGAGTGATCCGAACCGTTCATTATTCTTAGAACATTTTTCCGAGGGGCCCCACAAAAAATCAGCTCGATCGGACGGTTAGAAGTGCATGCAAGATGAAATCTGGGCCGTCCATCCGAGCAACGGACAGCTTGGATGTTGCACAACATCTGCTGTGCGTGGGCTGCACAGCAGCAACCCCAAATCCCAAAAAATGTGGTTATAAAAAATGGGATTTTTGCTTGTATGCACGTGTTTTAATGATCGGTGTAAATAATGTAAATAAAAAATGGGATTTTTGCTTTTATGCGCGTGTTTTAATGATCGGTGTAAATAATGTAAATAAAAAATGGGAGTTTTGCTTTTATGTGTGTGTTTATATATATATATATATATCGGTGTAAATAATGTAAATAAAAAATGGGAGTTTTGCTTTTATGCGTGTGTTTATATATATATATATATATATATATATATATCGGTGTAAATAATGTAAATAAAAAATGGGAGTTTTGCTTTTTTGCGCGTGTTTTAATGATCGGAGTTTTGCTTTTATAATGTGGTTATAAAAAATGGGAGTTTTGCTTTTATGTCTAGTTTTGGTTGAAGGAAGCGACGACGAGATTTTTACCTAGTTCACGGAATTTTCCTGCACAACTGCTTTTTATTTTTTCTGTTCTTCTGGCAATATGAACAGGGCCGGCCCTGATATGTGAAAAATTATAAGTAAATTTTTAGTGCATTTTTTTTAACAGAGGGTTGGCTTGAACCCTCAGAATAAAAACGTCTACTAACACACCCATTGGCTCACACCCCGCTTACACCCAATTGTGTGAGACCTACATCGGGGTCTCACATGAATGATCAGAGGAGCACAATTTGTTTGGAATATTTTTTTTAAGGGTCATAGTGAAAACCCAACTCAGTCAGGTACCGATAAAGGCTCGATTGATTAGTTCAAGTTTCTGTTCTTGAATCGAACAGACTAAAACTAATTGAGATTTATCAAATAATAACCATATTACACATAAAATACGTTATAGAAGATATAAACATTTAAAAAATTGATTGGAATACGACAGGACCAACAATTTGGGACGAATGAAGTATTTTCCAAGAAAAAAAATCCAAACATATTTTTGGACATAAATTAAAAATAAAGCCTTTTTTTTGTAAAAAAAAATAACTATTTAATTAAAAAAAAAAAAATCTCGTTTGCTGAACAGACAAGTATTTGGGGAAGGAAATACTGTAGTAGCTAAAATTGGAGTTGATAATATTTGAACTCTTAAATTTTATTTTAGAACCACCGTTAAAAAGGGAGTGCCAAAGTTCGACACTCATACTTGGTTTACCACCTTTTACAACTGAAAATGGGAAGGGCTATAACCATTATAGAGTACTCGAACACCTACGAAGCATAGTACATTCATCCCTCATGGACTGCCAAGACAAAATCCACCACAGTGAAATCTTTCTCTCTCTCTCTCTCTCTCCTCTCTCTAAAAAATGAGACTATAACTAACCAAAATCCCCTCACAACCCAATACCCATTCTTTGTAATTATTCCCACCCAAGGTTACAAAAGCCAAAATGGCCTCTGCTCAAAACAGAGCAAAAAAGCAGGGAAAAGCTCCCCTGTTTTCCACATTACAATCTTCATTTTCCTCCATTTTCCGACCCGCACTTTTGCCCAACCGAAGCCATTCTGCGACGGGAAATTCATTCCGGGTCTGGTAGGACGAGTCGTGTTCGCCTGCGACGTGAAATCCAATCCGGGCCTGGCGAACTACACGTTCTGCTATCCGAAGGTGGCGACGGCCAATCGGGTGGCGGTTTTGGTGAAGCGGCTGACGTTGGAGGAGAATATCGGGTTCCTGGGGAACTCAGCCGGGAGTGTGAGTCAACTCGGGATACCCAAGTACGAGCGGTGGTCGGAGGCTTTACACGGCGTCGCGAGCAATGTGATTTTACAATCTTATCCTTCCTTGAATGAAAGAATCATTGTCGGCTAAAAAGTTTCGGAGGCCCGACACAAAATTTTCATCTGGGGCCTCTTATATTTTACATACAAAAGTTGATCAACACAGAGTTTCTGTAAAAAATCGTTACAAAAGATATACTATTACAAAAATTTAAGAACATAGTTTTTAAAAAACAAACAACTATTGCGGTACTTAAAAATCTATCATTTAAACATTAAATTTCTCCTATTCTCCTAGTCTCCTTTAGAATACTAAAGAAGGATTACACAAAAAATAATTTCACCAAAGAAAATGATTGAAAATTAAAATGTGCATTAAAAAGTGTGTTTTTACTTTTTTTTTGTATGTTTATTGTGTGTCCATTGAGCACACACTAGCATGACTCTATACATAGGGACAGGGACGATAATCTTGTTTGGTTTTTGATGATTGGAAGAATAAATGGGGTAATAATTAGAAATATAGCGCATTGATTAGTGAGAGATGTGGAGAGAAATAAGAATAAGAATTAGTAAAAATAAGAGTAATTATGAAAAATAAAAAAACAAGTAATGATGAAAAATAAATATGAGAGAAAATTGCGAAATAATGAAAAATAATCTTGAAAAAAAACGAATAATGAAAACTAATCTTGAAACCTAAAACGAATAATGTCGACTGGACTATAGTAAGTACAGTATTTGAAGAACAGAAAAGAATCCAAATCCATTGAGAAAGTAAATGTGACGTGGGCCTATTCTTATGCAGTATTTACTACTTGGTCGCAGAGGATATCATCAGATTCACCACACACAAATCAAGCTCTCTCTCTCTCTCTCTCTAGCTATCTTTTAGTAGGTCCACTTGTGAATCGGAACTTCCAAACAAACGAAAAATGATAAGTCCCAACTCAGCAAAATCAAACAAAAGAAAATCTTTCACGGAATTGTATAAAACAAATCCAACCCCCCGAATTCTTTAGTATTACAGAAATTCTTACAGGAAAAGGGGAGAGGAGAGAGATAGCCTAGACACTACACTAGAGAGAGAAACCAAAAGGTAATAGATATATATATATGTGTGTGTGTGTACATAAACAATCGACTGCCTTTTTCTTTACAGAGCATGTTACATTCATCCCTCACGGGTTGCTACAAAACAACATGTGTCTCTGAAAATTGAATCGTTCTCCCTCTCTTCTCTCTCTCTCTCTCCTCTTCTCTCTCTATAAAATGAGACTATAACTAACCAATCCCCTCACAAACCCAATACCCATTCTTTGTAATTGTAATTATTCCTAACCCAAGATCCAAAAAAACAAAAACACAAAATGGCCTCAGCTCAAAGCAGAGCAAAAAAGCAGGGGAAAAGCTCCCCTGCTTTCCTCTGTTTCCACATTCCAATCTTGATTTTCCTCAATTTATCGACCCGGGTTCTCGCCCAATCGACGCCAGTGTTCGCCTGCGACGTGAAATCCAATCCGGGTGTGGCGAACTACATGTTCTGCGATCCCAAGGCGGCGGCGGCCGATCGGGTGGCGGATTTGGTGAAGCGGCTGACGCTGGAGGAGAAAATCGGGTTCCTGGTGAACGCAGCTGGGAGTGTGAGTCGACTCGGGATACCCAAGTACGAGTGGTGGTCGGAGGCTTTACACGGGGTCTCGAATGTAGGGCCAGGGACCAAGTTTACGAGCTTGGTCCCTGGTGCTACGAGTTTTCCCCAGGTTATTCTCACTGCAGCCTCTTTCAATGTCTCTCTGTTTGAAGCCATTGGAAAGGTATGTACATATATATGCTTTTATATAAATATATGTGGCAATGTTGGGTTTTTTCTTCTTTTTTTTTTGTCAAAATTTGATGTTTTCGTGGTTTTAAATCATGGGTTTGTGAGGATCTGGATTTTGATTGGCTAATTTGTTCTTTCTCACATTTTATTTTTTGTCTTTATTTGCGGGTAATATCTCTGGAGAAAGTGTTGATCTTGATACCAATTAGTAATAGATTTCTCGAAATTTACAATGTGTGTTTCTGTATATGTTTATATATGTATGTGCACGCGGCGTGTTTGATTTACATAAAATGCTCTTTTGTTTTTATTCTTTAGTAGAAGGCGAAAAGACGAAAGAATAGTTCGCTTTTGTCTGCGTTTTTGTTTCTGTTCATACATTATTCTCTCTTTGGATTGGGCTGATTTACATTGTTCTCTCTTGGATTGGGCTGATCTACATTCCTCCCTCCCTCTCTCTCTTTCACCTAGGCTTCAAAATTCATTAATGTGTTAGTGTTACACTGACAATTTTGTTTTGTGATCCTTTTGGATGGGTCATGCGTGATAAAGAAAATTCCCTTTGGTTAACTTGTCGGCGAGCAATGATAGGTTCCCGTGTCCCAAAAGTGAAATCAGTGATTTAAATTTATTTGGGTGTTTATCTGAACCATTGATTTTAGTTTCGGAGGAGGTAAGTTTTTTGGGTACTTAGCGTTTTTCTTTGTTGGCTAATTGTTCATGACATGTCGGTATAGATGGGAAAATCTTTGGGTACCACGTGGCCGAGCCTATGCGTACCCAAACGTTGCATTCGGGCCGTCCAAAAGTGTATTGAACGGCTGAGATTAGAACACCCTCTCTCCTCACTCTCTCTTCTTGTTCTCTCTCCAAATCCAGACCGCCCAAAGCCAAAATTGACGGCCTAGTTGCGCCAAGGGGGTATCACGTAGTACCCTCTCGATACTGAAAAATTGCTCGTGTAGATGCGATTGAAAAAAGATACTCTCTTCGGCCCATTTCATTTATTTGTTATTATGGATTTCTTTTAAAAAAAGATGTGTATTAATTTGATTAGATTTTTAATATTCCCATTCGTTCTTTATTTTTAAAACTACTTTTTAGTAATTTACATGTGGTAGGTTATAGGAAAGTGCCCACTTTTTCTCGACTTTTCACCTAATTCAAATATTTTCGACATCCCAATTTGGGAATATATGTATTTATTTGTGGTTTATGGTTTGATTGATATCTCATCTACCCAATGATGTGGTTTCTATTGGATTTTTGTGATATCATTTTCTGTTTCCCATAAGTGTACTGAAAATTGGACCATTCGGTGAAGGTTCAACGTGTTTGTTGAGTTGTACCCTACACGTGTATCATTTTCAATAATATTTTATGCAGGAAATTTTTTAAAATCAAACCTACAAGACTGTTGTTAAGGTTTAAAAAATATATTAAAATATTATAAAAATATATAAAAGTGTATCAAATGAATTTCTGGAAGGAAAATGTTTAAAAAATAAAGCGTAAAAAAACGTATTGAATTGTGTGAAAAGGTATTAAAAAGTGTATAGGATTGTGTGTTGTTTTTGTCCGTTTGAAATCGTTCTTGCTTTCTGTTTCCGTTATCGTGAAACACAAAATCCCGTGCCGCACATCGATTTTCAAACCAAAAACAATGTTTTGGAATTTTTATTACTAGGAAATTACTCTCGCAAAAAATTAGAAAGCCATGGAGAGAAAAAAAAAAATGCTTTGATTTTCAAAAACAGTTAGTGGAGAGGTCCTTATCAGTTTTACCTTGAGATATAAGGGATAACCTTTGAGAAATAAAGGAATGAGCTGTTGAATGGTTACTTTTAGTAAAGTTGGTGGAGCCAGTAGCCACTCCTATATTAGTATTATTAACTGCACTTTGAAATGTATGCTCATAATCTTCTGATATTGACTCCTGAACCAAAGTAGCGTATGCTGTCCTGCATTGGGAGTCCAAAGGATTCCAGCTTGCAAACTAGAATTGGAGAGAGAGAATTGGAGAGAGAGAGAGTGAGAGTACACTTATTGGTTTCTTGTTTGATTGCTGAAAACTTATACATATGCCAGTGCATTCAGTCATATAGTACCATAATTCCAATCTTAACTTCCAGTTGGCGCAGTGGTAGTCACGGCCCGGTTCCATGACACAATACCTGATTTAAGGTAAAATGACTTCGCCGTTTGGGAAAAAAAAAAAATTTTGGTTTTAGCACTTAAAAGTCGGTAAGCCAAACTTAAAAGATAGTTTATTGACTTATGATAATTTTTGACAATGTTGCCCTTATGCAATGTAAAATGCAACCCAACAATAATAAGTTTGAAGGGCAATTCGGACATTTCACACAATAGACATTAGACGTCCCACCCAAGTTTTATCCTGTAATAAGCTGACTTAATTACGAGTGTATGTTTTTTTGTTGTGGAACAACCTGACTTAACGCTTCTTTGCAAACCTTAAGTCGGGTGCTGTGGAACGGGATTATGAATTAGTCGGTCTAATTCAGAAACCAAGTTATGAAAACATATAGGTCAAGTCTTCAATTTTAAGCATGGTTCATTCAGAAAGATGTTTGTGAATTATGTAATTGAGTCAGAACGAAACAATTCTCATCTTATTATCTTATTCATCACAAATTTATTTAGGACACCCAATTAAAGAGCAAAAAATCTCATAATGCAATTTTGCAGGTGGTTTCAACTGAGGCAAGAGCAATGTACAATGTTGGATTAGCTGGTTTAACATATTGGTCACCAAATCTGAACATCGTTCGAGATCCAAGATGGGGAAGGATCCAAGAAACCCCGGTGAAGATCCGGTACTAACGAGTAAATATGGAGCGGCTTATGTGAGAGGATTACAACAGCGCGATGATGGTGACAAAGACCGGCTCAAGGTTGCTGCCTGCTGCAAACACTACACTGCCTATGATCTTGATAACTGGAAAGGGTTTGATCGCTACCATTTCAATGCCGTGGTATTTTACTCACTTTAAGGGAAAAAATTGAGTTCATTTGTTCTGCTAGCGTTTGGTAACGTGGTCAGTTTTCTATTTACCAATGCAGGAAAAGTGTTTCCAAAAAAGCGTGTTTTGAAAACGTGTGAGTAATTGATGTCAGACCGGAGATGGGGGTTCCGAGTGAAAACTTGTTTTGAAAAGAAGAGAAACAAGATATGGGTACCCTTTTTTTTTTCAAAACAACAGTGGTCAAATGTGCTTTTGTTTCTGCTGCCGGTTTTAAAAAAACCGCAAAACAAAAACGTTACCAAACGAGCTAGTACTTGTTTTCGAATCGTCACTCGATCTAGATCTAAGTAATTATGTTTGCTATCTGTTATGGGTGAGTTAGGTAACACAGCAAGATTTGGATGATACATTCCAGCCCCCTTTCAAGAGCTGTGTTATTGATGGGAATGTTGCAAGTGTCATGTGTTCCTACAACCAAGTTAACGGGATACCCACGTGCGCCGACCCGAAACTCCTTTCGGGTGTCATTCGGGGCGAATGGAAACTAAACGGGTAAGTCAAATTTTCCCAATGACCTTTGCTAAATCAGCCCCCTCAAATCCTTTATACTTAAATCTCCCTGTACCGGTGTTCCAGTAAATTTTGGCTATTCGATCACACGAAAACCTTCCGATCGAAAAAATGCACCGCAACACCGGTACATGAAAATTTGGGTATAGTGGAGCAAAGATTTGAGTCTTATATGTGCATGAAAATTGGCTGGTGCAGGTACATAGTATCTGATTGTGATTCAGTGGATGTGTTTTACAATACCCAACACTACACAAAAACACCGGAGGAGGCTGCAGCTAAGGCTATATTGGCAGGTGACTCGATTTTCCAACCGTAAAATTTGGGCAAATCGAGAAGTCAAGATCATTAATATCTTTGGAATCATCCGTCGCCCGTCTCTGTCTCACCCTTCTTGTGCTGTCACGTCATTACGATAAGAATCATTTGATTAACTTAATGTAGTATTTTTCTTGGGGAAATGCTAACGGGTGCCATAGTACACTAAGTTAAGCGTTAAAATCAATTTAAAAGACACCTATCAGAAAGACATTTTTTAAGTGTCTTTAACGCACAAACGTACTTTTAAAGTGTTTTTTGTACAAGTTTTAACCACAAAAGTGTCTTTTTTTTATTTTTTGGTCTTTTATTGCACTACATGCACCCGTTAGCATGACCCTTTTTCTTGATATACATAGCTGTTTTGTTAAACTTTTTAAGTCAACTTATTTAACTTTTAGTGTCAAGATGTTGATGATGTGTTAGCATTAGAAGGAGATTAGTTAGTTAAAGTAAATAAAGAAATAAAGTAGTACCTTTTCATCTAAAGAAACTTTACAGTACTCTGTAATTATTAATTAATTTATTTATTTCTAATATCTAAATTTGATCCCAATCCCTCTTTTCATTTATTAATAAATTCATATTTAGTCTGTGAGTGAATTTGTGAAACTTTACACTTCACAATAAAGTACTTTTTCCTTGTTTTTTAATGGCTGAAGTTAATCCCATTTCCTCCTCTGAGTCATTCAGAAATTCGGATCTTATCCAGAATAAATTTAACGATTAAAAATCAATGAATACGCTTCATTGATTTCTAATCGTTAAATTTAATCCCATTTCCTCTTATCAATCATTTAGACACTCGGGTTTAATCCGTATTTCAATGAACTTGAGAAACTTTACACTTTGTAATTCGCATATTCATTTATTTCTAATCGTTAAATTCGATTCCATTTCCACTTTAGTCATCACTACGCACGGCTTTTTATCGACTAAGTAGCAAGTACTGAGAAATTCAATCAACAGGTCTGGACCTCAACTGCGGAACTTCCCTAGGCAAATACACGGGAGGCGCGGTAAAAGCCGGTCTGTTGAACGAATCGGCCGTCGACAATGCCATCACGAACAACTTTGCCACCCTGATGAGGCTCGGGTTCTTCGACGGTGACCCGAGCAAGCAGTTATACGGGAAGCTCGGCCCGAGCGATGTGTGCACCACCGCGCACCAGGAGCTGGCCCGCGAGGCTGCGAGGCAAGGCATTGTGCTGCTTAAAAACAGTGAAGGGTCGCTTCCTCTGTCTCCCACAGGGATAAAGTCACTGGCTGTTATTGGACCCAATGCTAAAGCCACAACGACCATGATTGGCAACTATGCAGGTATTAGTAATTTTATTTTGGGAGAAAATTCCGTGTACCGGACGGTTACCACCACGGGGCATCCGTCGGCGTATTCGAGCCGTCTAAACATGTTTTGGATGGCCCAGATTTAAGGGTGGAAAATTTACTTCAACAAATTAAAGTCATCCAAAACATGTTTAAACGTCTCGGATGCGCCAACGGTACCACATCCGGCACAAAAAAAATTCTCTTTTTTGTTGGATCATTTGATGATTTCAAGTTACTCTAAAATAGCTGATCAAAGAAAAAGTTAAAATCTCAAACCATTCTGGGATTATTAATTTTTTTTTTTTTCAGGAGTTCCATGCAAGTACACAACTCCTCTACAAGGCCTAACAGCCTCAACAGCAACCACCTACGCTCCCGGCTGCGCCGATGTGTTCTGCACCACCGTCCAACTGGATGACGCCAAGAAAGCCGCGGCTGCAGCAGATGCCACCGTCCTCATAGTGGGCACTAGCGACGCCATAGAAGGGGAGAGCCGCGACAGGGTCAATCTTACCCTGCCGGGGCAACAACAACTTTTGGTAACACAAGTTGCCAGTGTTTCCAAGGGGCCTGTAATCCTTGTGATCATGTCAGCAGGGGGACTCGACGTGCAGTTTGCGAAAGATAGTTCGAAGATTACGAGTATTCTTTGGGTTGGGTATCCGGGGGAAGCCGGAGGTGCCGCCATTGCTGATGTCATTTTCGGGTATTACAATCCAAGTAAGTCTTATTTGTCTTGCAGATCATTGTGAACGCACGAAAACGCGTATTTTGAACTGCATTACTTGTTTTAAGTGTTGCTTATGAATAGTTCCTTATTGAATTGACATAGTTATATTGCAGAAAAAGGAGTTAGATAGCGTTCTATCAGACGAATACTTAAAAAAAATGCAAAATTGATGGCCAAGGTGGTTGAATTTACTCCTTGAGACGTCTCGCTTAACCCATAAATTTGTAAGAAAATATGAACACTTCCGAAACAAGTTAGAATTTTACCCGTGTCCTGTATCCGGCCTGTTTTGTTTCCTGAAGTACCCAATGCTCTAAAGCCCATTGGAGTACTTGATGAACACAGTTAGAATAATTCTGTATTGGTATCCTTTTGAATTTCCAAATTTCCATATTATTGTAAAATAATCTGTTTATTTATGCACTTAATACTCAAAACTTGAAGTTCAAATTGCTTTCTGTATTGCAGGTGGAAGGCTGCCAATCTCATGGTATCCACAATCATACGCAGACAAAATCCCAATGACAAACATGAACATGAGACCGGACCCTGCCACGGGCTACCCGGGAAGAACCTACCGGTTCTACACCGGTCCAACCATCTACACGTTCGGGGACGGACTCAGCTACTCTACATTCTACCATCAAATATCCCAAGCCCCTAACCAAGTCTCAATCCCCTTAGAAGAAGACCACGTCTGCCATTCCTCGAACTGCAAGTCCATCGACGTTGTCCAACAGAGTTGCGCGAACTTAGCTTTCGACGTCCATTTGAGGGTCAAGAATACCGGGAAAATGAGGGGGACCGACACAGTTTTCTTGTTCTCGAGCCCTCCTTCGGTCCACAACTCGCCGCAGAAACACTTGCTGGGTTTTGAGAAGGTGTCTTTGGATCCCCAAACAGAAGGGTTGGTGAGGTTCAAGGTGGATGTTTGCAAGGACTTAAGCTTGGTTGATGAGGTTGGGGGTAGAAAAGTTGCCTTGGGACAACATGTGATTCATGTGGGTAGCTTGAAGTATTCCTTGAATGTGAGGATTTGAACTTAAGAAGAAAAAAAGGGTCATTATTGTGATTTTTTTCTTTTTCCTTTTTTTTGAAAGAAAGAAAGAAAAAGGAAGGGAAGATAAGATTGAAATTCAAGCTATAAATAAATACAAAGTGTGACAAGTTGTATTTTTCATTTCCCCCCATTTGCCCAATTGTTGGAAGTCAAGATATTGGAAATCCAAAGGAAAAGTTCATTTCAAAGATGTTGGAAATCCAAAGGACAAAGTTCATATCTCCACTACTCTTTTTCCTCTCATTCCTAAAAAGGATATTGGGATGTTATTGTTTTGCTTGTTTGGTTGCTGATTTTATTGGGTGATGAATGAATGCACTTTGATGATTTTATTTATTTATTTATTTATTTATTTTGTATTACAAAGTGAACTTTAATTGCTATATACCAGCTCAAACGATATATTGCAAAACACACTCCTGAGGAATAAGTCAACAAATGCGCGTGCAAGTGTAAGATTACGAGCGTAAAATCATCCACAAAACCCTCAGGAGCAATTATTGAGAATGGGATCATAGAGTGAGAATTGAGATCGATCCGGATTATTCCACCTAGCTCATGACCCACAACATTAACCATCAAAACTAAAGAAAATGAATAACCCAAGCTCAACTCAACAGTTGCCCTAATGATCAAGACCCGAAATTCAGAATTTCTCCCTCCCTCCCAAAGTTTCGGGTCCGAAATCTAGTCGTATGTGTTTTGAACACTTTTTGACCAACTGGAAATTTTCTCGATCGTTTATTGAGGACCTCGAAAATTAGTCGAGGTTACGCAAACTGTCCAGACACTCGCAAAAATGGATAAGCCAAGCTTGTCCACCAAAACGACAGCCAACCCCAAAACGAAAATGGAAAGCACGATGACGCTATCCAAATCCCAACCAAATGTCTCTCACTCTCTCTCTGCCCTTCCCCAACCCTTCACTCCGCTCTCTCTCCTCCTCCCACCACCACCACCACCTCCTCCTATCCAAACCGCCCAAATCCTCATCCACCCAAATCTCCATCGATTCGCCACCACCCAATCCCTCCCTCCCCTCCCCAAAAAGACCGGAGTCATCATCGTTGGCGCCGGTCTATCCGGCCTAGCCGCCGCAACCCACCTCACCTCCCAAAACATCCCCTTCCTCCTCCTCGACGCCTCCGACGCCGTCGGCGGCCGCGTCCGAACCGATACGGTCCAAGGCTTCCTCCTAGACCGGGGCTTCCAGATCTTCATCACTTCTTACCCTGAAGCCCAGAAACTCCTCAATTACCAAACGCTAGACCTGAAAAAATTCTACTCGGGCGCAAAAATCTTCTACGGTGGACGCTTCCACACCGTATCCGACCCCCTACGCCACTTCTTCGACTCCCTCCAAGCCCTAGCCAACCCCATCGGCTCAGTCCTCGACAAGCTCCTCATCGCGTCGACCAGAATTAGGGTTTTGACCAAATCAGACGAGGAAATTTTATCCTCGGACGAGGTTTCCACCGCCGAGTTGCTGAGTCGGATCGGTTTCTCCGAGTCGGTGGTGGACAGGTTTTTCCGGCCTTTTTTCGGTGGGATTTTCTTCGATACGAGGCTCGAAACGACATCGCGATTGTTTGATTTCGTGTTTAAGTGTCTTGCTCTCGGTGACAATACGCTTCCGGCGAGGGGCATTTCGGCCATTCCAGAACAATTGGCAGCGAGATTGCCGGCTGAGTCGATCCGGTTGAACTCGAAAGTCGTGTCGATCGACGTCGAGGAGGGTTTGGGGAGTGTGAGGTTGGAGAGTGGGGAGAGGTTGAGGAGTGAGATGGGAGTGATAGTGGCAGTTGAAGAACCAGAAGCGGTTAAGCTTTTGGCGGGAAAGTCGAACCGGGATCCGGTTCGGAAAAAACCGGCTCGGAGCACGGTTTGCTTGTATTTCTCGGCGGACGAAAGTCAGATCCCGGTTCGAGACCCGGTTTTATATCTTAACGGGTCGGGCAAGGGGATTGTGAACAATATGTTTTTCGCTACGAATGTCGCCCCGTCTTATGGCCCGCCCGGTAAGGCTCTGGTGTCCGTTTCGTTGATCGGGTTGTTCGAGGATGTGGGGGACAAGGATCTGATGGCTAAGGTCGTTCAGGAGCTTTCGGGTTGGTTCGGAGAGTCAATGGTGGGGTCGTGGGGGCACTTGAGGACTTATCGAATCGGGTTTGCGCAGCCAAATCAAAGTCCACCCACGGATTTGATGAAAAACCCGAGGGTCGGGCCGGGTTTATACTTGTGTGGTGATTACCAGACTAGTGCTACCTTTGATGGGGCTTTGGTTTCGGGTCGGAAAGCAGTTGAGGCTTTGTTGAGGGATAGGGCCCTGATTCAAGTTTAATGTTGTATACTCTTCCTACTGTATAATGCATGGGCTGTGTGCAGTAAAATTGTAAATGTGGTTCTTTGATGTTTTATATATACTAGTTTTATGCCTCGTGCAATGCACGAGACCGCGTGCTCATTGGTTTTAAAGTGCGTCTTTAGGGTTTCTGTTATTCAAGCAAAGAAACATTCACAAA
Organism: Vaccinium myrtillus; assembly: GCA_016920895.1. Classification (NCBI taxonomy): domain Eukaryota; kingdom Viridiplantae; phylum Streptophyta; class Magnoliopsida; order Ericales; family Ericaceae; genus Vaccinium; species Vaccinium myrtillus. The sequence goes on along the minus strand of CM029278.1, from coordinate 26,860,148 downwards.
TGAAGATAGAGAGCACTGACCATGTCAATCAGTACAAATGTTGCTCTTGAATAGTTAAGCGACTGTATACTCCAGAATGACTTTCCTTTTCTTTCTTACTTTTCAAACCAGATTTCAGTGCAACGCAACCAAATTGCATTTTTTCAGACACTTCGGTGTCTACCTTCCCTTAAAATCATCCACTCTAATGTCAATGCCTCCCATATAATATGAACAATAGTTTACAACCGAGAGACATAAAATGACTCCAAAATGTGAAAGAGGACACAAAAATATTGCTAGAAATTCCATGCAACCACACAAATGACTGGAAATTAAAAAGCAGTAACCTAAATTGAGTTCTAGAAAGTAACCAAAATTGAGTTCTGGAAACTAAGACTAAAAAAATGTAAAAAATTCACTCGGCGAAGCACGCAATCGGTATTCACGAGTAATTCAGAGTTGGAGACTCAAGCCGAGGGCATCCAATTTTCGCTTTAACCAGGACGATGAAAATCTCCTATTTTATGGCTGGCCTATATATCGCAGTGGACAATACAAGATTCAGCTTCTTCATGAAGAAATGCAAGACCAGAAGCTGTGCCCTCTCAAATAGCAGCCCAGTTAGGCCCATTCTAGAGCAACACGTTTTACCTTTTGAACCTGAAAGACATTAGTATACCACAAAACTTCATTATATCTGCATGTGGCAACAAATTAATGTCCACAAACAAACACACAACATTAATCCAAGTTCACGAAAGCAGATAAATAATGATGGACAATTCTTGGAAACAGAGAGTATATAAGGAAGCTGATTGCTTTCTTCCTAATGTGCCTTGAATTCTGACTGGCAGGCGGCCAACTTTAATTATAAATGTCAGCAATTAATTTACAAAAATTAGGTTTTGATCTGTCAGGGAAAAGGCTATGGAGTGCAAATTGTAAAGCCACATGTCATCTCACATTTGGTGCTTGTTCTATAGCTTAAGAACTGATTTTTATGCACGCTGCATACTACAAATCTTAATTCAAACTAAGAAAAAAGTCACCTCCACACTAATGTCAATACTCTGGGAATTACCAAGTAGAGCATTTGCAATACTGTTGCTCTCAAGATATTCGTAGGCCAATATCCGGTGAGTTGCTTCCACGCAACAGTTCAACCAAGGTTTGGACGTCCGATGGTTGAAATCATATTACCTCTGTCAAAAATTCGGTGGTCCCTTGCTTTGATTCAGCAGAAAGACACTTGATGGCTGCATGAGTACCATGACATATTTAAATTAGCACCCAAAAGCAAAGATCAGTATTAAAGCCTTAGCAAAGATTCAACAAAGATCACTGCTACGTAGAGTACATACCCAATTTAATACATCCTTCGAAATACAACCTGTACGCTCCAATTGCCAAGTTCCTAACATTTCACTTCAACAAGGTTGGTGTGAACTCATCTCGAGTCAAATTCGTAGCAGATACAGTCGTCAATGAATACGGAATATTAAAACCTTAGTATTGGATTTGGGTAAAAACTAAATGAAAAATCAACTCAAATCTGGTACAGTGAACCCTTCTTCGAACATAATCTTCACTACAACCAGCGCAACAAATGAGAAAAAGGCACGATTCATCTGCAAACAGGGAAGGAAAGAGCAGAAAACTGTGAAGGCCATTCCATATATATGCAAATACAAATCTATGATAGAAAAGGTGACAGAGAGAAACCTTGGGTGGATGACACAAGGTCACATCTGTGATTGAAACCAATAAACCCTGTTGCACCTCGCGATTATTCACAGATGACTGATCGAACCCATAATTAGTGTTGTTTGTTTGCTCTAGTCACTACCTGCAAAGATCGTAGAGACTATCAAGTACACTTGAAACTTTACCACTATTTTATCTGCCCTAGCATTTATCTTGGGCAAAATCTGTCCACACCCAAAAAAATAATAATAAAAACCATCTCACAACTTGAGACACGAATATTGACTTAGCTAGGCATGAATAGCAGAAATCCACCGTTCAATGGGAAGATGTAGTCTGAGAGCCAGGTGCATAGAGTGGATTAAGAATAATCTGCAGGTTCCAATGGTTTGATACGTAATCAAATCCAAAGAATAAAGTCAGACAAAAAACCCATAGTGGCCTGATACAGCCTTCGTTCCTCAAAGGAGTCACTGATCCGTTAAGAGACTTGTGCAAAATGCTCATTGCAATGAATACCTGAGCATGGTTTTTAATTGATCATTTTCTTATTTTTTCTTCCCATTCATAAACCAACCAAAAAAAAAGAAGAAGGTTCACCAGCAGTAACATTAAAAAGGAATCTTTAAAATGCAATTTCAACACTGTCTTACAAGTACCTAGCCTTTTCCTCCACCGGTACTGGTATCCAAATGACTTATTACCAGTAAACAGGACCAAAAAAGAATATACAGTGGGAACAGCCCAAGAAGGAGAAGGTAGATTAAGCCCTTCTTGGTAGATTAAGCCACAGCATAGCCAGCTCAAAAAATATTAATTACAAACCCAACGATATCAGCAGAACATTTACAGAAGAAAGAATGCATGAAACAAGATCTTAAAAAATGTTGAAAAAGAAAGAATATTGTAGCACATGTTGTAAATCAATTAGGCAATTAGACAATTAGGAAGATTGTAATTAGTCTAATTAGGTAGATAACAATTTCCTTATTATTTCCTTTCCTAAATTATCTTGTACACAGTCTATATATTGTGCCTCCTAGTGAGAAGAATACACATCAATTATAATCTTTCAACATGGTATCAGAGCGGGTTCCAGGAACCCGACTTTTCTTTCTCGTTACCTCTATCTTTTTTCGTCAAATTCTCTCTCTCTCTCAAATCGACCACAACCAAAACCTCTCTAACCCCAATACACAACCCTCGATCCAAAAAAAAAAAAAAAAAAAAAATCCAGCCGTGAACAGTGCTCGTGCGCACTATAGCAATCGTGAACAGTAACCCTAATCTCTTTCTGGCCCTCGATCAATCTTTCTGGAACTCGGTTTGTCTGTTAAGGGTGTTCTTCAGGCTCTAAATCAACCGGGTACCCTCTCTTTGCACTTGTCAATCCTCTGGGTAACAACTCCTCTCCTTTTGGCTTGTGTCTTTATCTCTTGAATCTATTATGGGTGATAAACCTAAGCAAACAGACACTGCTGAAACCTCTTAAACTACGGATATTGTTAGGGATTATCGCCGGTCTCCAACCACAATCAACTCCGCCCTAGCTGCCCCCACAAACTCTCCTGCTTTATCTTCTGGACATTTTGGGAATTGCAATCCCTCCCACAATCGTGATAGTTCTTCTGAGCGGGATGGTCGTCGTGGAGGACGTGGGGGGCGTGGTGGTCGTGGCACCAAGAAGTGTACTCATTGTGGTGCGACCAACCACGATGTTGAATTCTGTTGGAAGCTGCATGGCAAGTCAGCTTGGGCTAATCAGGCTACACTTGAAGGGGAGCCATCTGCTCTTGCTCCTACTCAGATTACTATGTCCAAGACTGAGTATGATTCTATGATTCAAAGGGCCAATGCATCTTCTTCTTCTTCCACTGCAACTCATGTCACCTCAGGTAATACGTGTCTTCATTCATCTTCTCGTAGCACTCCTTGGATTCTCGATTCTGGCGCATCTGATCATATGACAGGTGATTTGTCTCTTTTGACTGATGTTGTTACTCCTTTTATTAAGACTTATGTTACTCTTGCCGATGGCACTAAGGTTCTTGTTTAAGGCATTGGTACATATCGTTCATCTGGTCTTGTTTTTCAGCCTGTCTTATATTTGCCACAATTTCCGTTTAATCTTCTTTCGATTCATAAAATGTCTCATACTCACCAGTGTTCTATCCTCTTTTCTCCTTCTCATTGTGAGTTTCAGGATCTCAAGACAAAGGGGATGATTGGTGGGGGGTATGAGAAGAATGGTCTGTATTACCTTCAGGAGCAGCAACAGCAGCAGTCATCTAGTCCTTCTGCTTTACATTCTACTGTTACACCTTATCAGTGGCACTGTCGTCTTGGGCACCCATCCTCGGCCAACCTTCGCAAGCTAGTTCCTAGTTTACCTAGTTTTTCTCCTTTTAATTGTGACACATGTGAACTTAGTAAACATCGTAGAGTTTCTTTTCCTTTACGAACTGAGTCACCATGTGTAGAACCTTTTGCATTAGTTCATTCTGATATTTGGGGACCTTCGCGCACTACGAGTTTGTGTGGTGCGCGCTATTTTGTCACATTTATTGATGATTTTTCTCGTTTAACATGGGTGTATCTCCTCAAAGATAGGTCTCAATTATTTTCTGTTTTTTCAGTCTTTCATGCTGAGATTGTCAACCAATTTAATGCTAAATTACGTATTTTGCGAACTGACAATGCCCAAGAATATCTTTCTCGTCCATTTAGACAGTTTAATGAAACTCATGGTATTATTCATCAGACTGCGTGTGTCACTACCCCTCAACAAAATGGGGTTGCAGAACGGAAGAATGGGCCAGTTTTAGCCGTAACTCGTGCCCTTATGCTTCACATGAACGTTCCAAAACATTTTTGGGGATATGCTGTTCTTACCGCGAATTATCTAATAAATCGCACCTTCACCGGGTTCTCGGGTTTTGCATGGCAAAATTCCTTATCGTGTCATGTTTCCGACAAGGATCTTTACATTCTTCCCCAAAACTTTTTGGTTGTGTGTCATTTGTTCATAATCTCTCCAGGTCGTGATAAACTTGATCCGCGTTCTTACAAATGTATTTTTCTGGGTTACTCTCTGACACAGAAAGGATACAAGTGCTATAGTCCCTCATTACGGAAGCACTTTGTAAGTGTTGACGCGACTTTTTTTGAAAATATCCCATATTATTCTCTTAAGGGTACTCAGTTGACACCATTGTTGGCACCACCTTGTCTTCCCGAGATTGCTCGATTCCGGTGACCATGGTCTTTCTAAGATCGCTACTCGACCATCAATTACACGGTATATGTTGGACGTTCTTCTTGCCGCTACTCCCGTTGCACCTCCGGATACGCCTTCGTGCCCACACCATCTCCTCAAGCGTCTTCGATCCGACACTCGATCTTCCTATTGCTCACCGTAAAGGTATTCGCTCCCGCACTTCCCATCCTATCTCTCAATTTGTGTCCTATGATCATTTGTCTCCCTCTTTTCGCGCTTTTCGTGTCTTTGTCCTCTGTTATTCATCGTTCCTAAGTCTTATCGGGAGGCTCTTTCTCATCTGGATGGCGTTCGCTATGGAAGAAGAGATGCGCGCTTTGTCACCGAATCATACTTGGGATCTTGTTCCGACCATCCGGAGCACATATTGTTGGTTGTCGTTGGGTGTTTGTCATCAAACACAATCCCGATGGTACTCTTGATCGTCTCGAAAGCTCATCTTGTGGCCAAAGGTTTCACTCAAACCTATGGGTTTGACTACACCGAGACTTTTCTCCGGTTGCCAAACTCAGTTCGTTAGCATTAATATCTCTCTTGCAGCCAACCTTGATTGGCCTCTCCATCGCCTTGATGTCAAGAATGCTTTTCTTCATGGAGATCTCTCGAGACAGCTTTATATGGCTCAACCACCCCGGTTTTGAGTCCAAGGGGAGTCTCGTGTGTCATCTTCGCAAATCTATTTATGGCCTCAAACAATCTCCCCGGGCTTGGTTCGATAAATTCAGCAGTACCGTCGTGTCTCATGGTAGGACACGAAGTCAAGCTGATCACTCCGTCTTCTTTAAAAGGACCACCAGTGGTATTGTGATTCTCGTAGTCTATGTGGATGATATTGTCATTACAGAGAGTGACAATGATGGGATTCAAGTATTAATTCGTCACCTTTGTTCCAGTTTTCTCACCAAGGATCTAGGCAAGCTTCGATATTTTCTTGGCATTGAAGTGGCTCGTTCTAAAGCATGCATCAGTTTATCACAACGGAAATACACTCTCGATCTCTTGAAAGATACAGGTTATCTTGGTTCTAAACCTGTAGCTACTCCTATGGAGACTAATCATAAGCTTATGCCCGACGATGGTGAGTTGGTTGACGATCCTAAGTTGTATCGGAGACTTGTGGGTAAACTTATTTATCTCACTATCACTCGACCCGATATCTCCTATGCAGTCAGTATTGTCAGTCAATTTATGACTTGTCCTCGAGTTTCTCATATGGAGGTTGTTGTTCGCATCTTGAAGTATCTTAAAAATGCTCCTGGACTTCTCTACAAAGCGTCTGGACATCTTCGTATCGAAGGGTATACGGATTCTGACTGGGCAGGATCTCCTGCTGATCGTCGTTCTACCACTGGTTATTGCACCTTTATAGGTGGCAATCTTGTGACTTGGAAAAGTAAGAAACAGTCTGTTGTAGCATGTTCTAGTGCTGAAGCAGAGTATAGAGCAATGGCTCATACCACTTGTGAGTTGACTTGGTTGCGTACACTTCTACATGAGTTTGGGTTTCCAGTACATGATCCAACTCCGTTATATTGTGATAATCAGGCTGCTATCCATATTGCTAATAATCCAGTATTCCACGAAAGGACCAAACACATTGAAGTTGATTGTCATTTCATTCGGTCGAAAGTGGAGTCAAAAGAGATCAACACGCCTTTTGTTCCTTCAGGCTCTCAACTTGCTGATATTTTCACGAAGGCTCTTCCCAAGGCTTCCATTGATTCTATTTGTCGCAAGCTAGGAGTATACGATGTATACGCTCCAGCTTGAGGGGGAGTGTTGAAAAGGAAAGAATATTGTAGCATATGTTGTAAATCAATTAGGCAATTAGACAATTAGGAAGATTGTAATTAGTCTAATTAGGTAGATAGCAATTTCCTTATTATTTCCTTTCCTAAATTATCTTGTACACAGTCTATATATTGTGCCTCCTAGTGAGAAGAATACACATCAATTATAATCTTTCAACAACATGGGAAAACCCATCAAGTAGCCACGCACTATGGCAAGCAAAACCATTACAAAGTACTAAATCAACAAAATATCAATCAACATCTCGAGGCACTAAAGCTACCTACTAAATGTAGGAAAGCAAAACACTGTAATACAAGACATTTTGAAGCATATTAAAAGAACCACAAGGAAAACAAAAAACTGAGTACACGAATCTAGCCGCTTGCCTACGTACATCAATTTCAATGCGAATGAAAGAGAATCCTCTTTTATTCCATATCTAAAGATGAGATTTGAAGCGTCTAGATTAACTTAAAAGAGGAAAAACAAGGATAATCTATCCCAACTATTTAACTGGAGCAAGAATCCAAAAAGGATAAGCAAAGTATTCTAAATGATAAACTCAAGCTTAGGTGGATAAAACAATCAAACACCTTCGACTTTCCTGTGTGATACAAATACAATCAATTTTGTTCTTAAAATTAGATATAGTTGGGAACGTAGTGCTTATAATGGGAGTTGTGCCGTGCTTTCGCAGATGACTTAAAGAAAATAATATAAAAAAATTGAAGAGCTCTGAGAAGCTACAAAAAAATCAGGGAATAGATCGTAAAAACACAAACAAATAACACTGATAAAAGACACGAATTTAAGAAAATAAAATTAAAAATGGGAAATTAAATCAATGCCTGTCACATGAGAGAGAGAGAGAGAGAGGGGAAAGTGTTATGGAAGCAAATTTTGTGGGTGCTTTTGGAGAGCAAATTTGTTCACCTTCGGCGAGAGTGTACTCATTTTGTATCTTAATTCGATGATCGAAAGCATTCATTATGTCCAAATTCACTTGCTAGGAGGCCACGTAAAAATTTAGCCCGCTCAGATATAGATAACTATTTCATCTAGAGTTTTATTTTTCTTCAAAATTTTCGCTAAAAAAATTGAACTTTTACATCAAGATCTCACGATATTTGATTGGACTCAATTTTTTCATGGGCTCCTAAGAAATGAATCTAGACAAAATCAATGGTTTTGATTCTTGATGTGAGCCACAGAATGAGTACATGCACCCCCGCGAGGGTGAACATATTTCCTCTCGTGCTTTTGTACCTATAGAAGTTTAACTTTATATAGAACCCAAAAACAATCAACAACATACCAAGTCGATTCACCATAGAAAAAGAGCCATGAATGAAATCATTTTAACATACATAGTCGAGGATGACCATTCAACTGCTAAACTAATACGCGAATCTTAATTCTTAAAGTATTTTTGAAAGGAAAACAATAGCCCTACTTGTCATCGCATAGCAAGAAATTTATATCCAAAATCAACAGATGTATAGCCTCCTTCGATTTCTTGGCAACCAAACAAAGACTAATATTTAGAGCCTTTTCTAATGAACAATGTAATTAACACCACCAGTGGTACAAGGTTCATTCAACTAATATGTAAAATCAAACCAATAGAAGCAAACAAAGCAAGAAATTTATATCCAAAATCAACAGATGTATAGCCTCCTTCGATTTCTTGGCAACCAAACAAAGACTAATATTTAGAGCCTTTTCTAATGAACAATGTAATTAACACCACCAGTGGTACAAGGTTCATTCAACTAATATGTAAAATCAAACCAATAGAAGCAAACAAATGTTTGGTGGTCTACCCTTGTAAAAGGAGCTAGACAATTCCTTAGCGAATGCAAGAGCAAGAGTAAACACAATTAGAATCTCACGGGGCGGTAGTTGCGGCAGCAATACAACGCCAACATCACTGTATGTTTCACAAAACCCAATATCAAACGCATAGTACACAAATACGAAAACCCCAAAATCCTGGGAACTTAGAAACGAAACTTCAATATTCGTCGAAAGGGAGTGAACAGAGAATGTGGATAATGATGCCAATCATGGTACGAAGAATCAACTTTGGGATAAAATCAAACACATAGCACACAAATAAGAATACCCAAAATTCGCATAAATTAGTAGTGAGAATTCTAGATTAATTAATTTTGTGAACTTATAAAAGGAGCGATTAGGGTTTACCTGAACTGGAAAAGTGGTGACCGCTTGGGCTTGGCGTGTAGCCTTCCCTCCCTCTCTCTCACGCGATTTCTCTCTCCTTCTCCCTCTCTGTCTACCCCTCTTTCTCGCCGATCGCCGGCCTCCTCCACTCTCTCATTTTCCGTCCTCTCTCGTAGCTCCCTCTCTGGAACTGCCATTACCAATCCAATCTCCTTCCTCTACGTCACTGTCGATCTGCCTCTCTTTGGTTGCCAAAAACAGGATTGAGAGAACAAGAAAGATTATATTGAACTGGTTTGCTGTCTGTCAATATTTGTGCTCTTTGCAATTCAGGGGAGAAATCCCACTCTCGTCTATTTTCTGAATGTCTTGTATCTAGTTGGATTAGGGAGCAACTCCTTCACAAGTGTGGTATTTGTCCGAAGCCCAAGAGGCTTAGTTGAGGAAGTAAATTCTCAATAACAGGGTCCTCTTTCCATGGTAGAGTTTATTGAGCTTTTGATACTTCATCGCCGTCGCAACAGTAGCTGAAGGATTGTGGAAGGACTACCACGACTTTGCGCCCAAAGTCTGGAATCAAAGGACTTCTGTCAAACCACAGTGTTGCCCTTATACTTTTGAAGTATTTCACTCGAGTCCCTGACCGAGAAGCTGACCGGGCTAGGCTCAAAGCCAATTTGGCAGACGAAAGTGACCAAATAACTGACCGCCCTTCTCTCTTTTACTAATGCTAGTGTCGGGCTACGTGCGAAGCGTGCTCATCGGTATTTTGTCGTAAGGTAACAGAACAACATTTGTTCAAACTTCTATCTTCTAATCATATTTTGAAGATATTGGCCCTTGCAATTTACATGCTCTCAGATCTCAAGCATTTACTCTCCAATTCAGGTCATCACTCTAATCAAACTGAATGGAAATTTTGAATCTAAAACATCATACATGAGCAGCAGAAGCCATTCATAACATAGGTTCTCTACATCATTACCATATTGCAATACCTACATTAATGGATTTTGAATCCAAAACATCATTCATTGGCAGAAGAAGCCATTCATTACATAAGTTCCCAAAATCTTTACAAATTATCATTCCTAAAAATATATGCTTAAACTAAACCAAGGTCAAAAGTCTACCAAAAACAAATCTTGATTCCAACAAACTTCATCAAAAGTAGAGATCAAAACTTACAGTCCTGTCTTGGAAAAGTTGCATTTTTTCTTCAATAATACCAAGGGTACTTGCAATTGATGCGGAGATTAAAGAACATATCACCAAGTTTCAGCATATGTTCAGTAACAAACGCATCCCAAACCTTCACTTCAAAAAATCCATTACTACATCAAACACTCCAGGCTCTGTTCTTTTTTATAATCCAAGTTGTTTTGGATCCACTTTCATGTACATCAATTTATTCTTAAAAATTAATTCCATCGCCAGGACTCCGAAGTTAAACGTCAATGGTTTTTATTTAAAAGATTACTTGTAAGGTAAGCATCAATTGATTTAAAAAAATCCCTATTACAGTAGGTATGAAAAAGATGGGCAATTAGTATGTGATATCGTTTGGATAAGATGAAAAGAGTCCTCATACGTTCGGAAGCTGGTCAAGTGATCGGATTCCCATCGTGTGAAGATTCCTCATACAAATCATTCGACACACAATAGTTCAGTTGAATGATTTTTTCAATTTAATGATTCGAGTAATTCATTTTACAAGCTATGCACATAAACAGTTGATTATTGGTAGCTAAGAATGGTTTTAACCTACGTGAAAGCTTTATTTAAGCCTATATCTACTCCGTTTTTTGAGAGGTTTTCTTGTAATTTCCATATCAACCATATCTGCAACTTGTTCACGTTGCTGCGTGCTCAGTCTTTTACAATGGTTATCGACGCTTTACACTTTGTGAGAGATCAGCTATGTAATGTACACTTGTGCTTAGTATTTAACAACTTTACCCAAGAACATGCAATCACTGTCGCAATAAACATGAAACAGAGATCAAAATTATTTAAAGTACAAAAGTGTTTTTTTACTTTTGCCAAAAATAGGTATCTAAGTAGGGGAAGAAATTATACTCAACACATGGAATTCACATCTAAGGTTCTACATGTCTTTATAGTATAGTTTTGTTTTAAAGAACCATGAAAGGAATATAATGCAAAAAAACAATAGATCGTCCATTCACCATTTGACTTCTAACTTCTCAAAACATATGAATCCCGGCCCAAATAATCCAACTAACTGATGTCATAACAAATTAATCAAATGAAATAAACATAAGCAGAAAGCTTATGACCGAAAACAAAATAACGAAGCCACACTTTCAGCAGGGGAAATAAAAAACAGAAAAGAATAATGCAATAAAATATAAGAGATCTGTCAATTTTCCATTTCCTAATGCAGAGTTGGAACTCTGACCTTAGGGTGAGAGGAGTTTCTTGGGAGCCTGAGTGAACAATAACAATATCCTACAATAAAAATAGAGAATATACAAACTAATATTAGTAATTAAGTACGGAAAAAAAAACTTAACAAAAGCAAATAAAATCAAATAAGTATTGTTCAAAAAATTAAATTTCCATGATAAGCAAAGCTTCAATGTTTCTTCACCCACGGTAAACTTAGGTTAGTTTCTTGACTTTCCAACTCCCAATTCTTAACTTATTTTTTCTTCAACACATCACTCTCTATCTTTTGTAGGCTTATTTATTAGAATTCTCATCTGGGTCACGATTTAGCTGGAACGCCGCCTCCGACGTCGTTGGCACAGGGGTTTTGGTTCTACGCAACTAATGGCAAATTGGTGTAGTACTATTTGAAGTGCAAGGCCTGTGATAAGGCATCTCCATCTGAGTTTCTTCTTCTAACTCTCATTCCAGTCTCCCTCTCTGTTTCTCTCTCTCTCCCACCTTCGTCGGGTAAAAACCGGAATAAGATTTATGGGTAAAAGGGATGTTTAGTGTGCTCCAGAAGTCTGCTAGAGAGAGAGAGGGGAGACTCATTGTTGGTCTTAATAAATACTGTGAACCAGATTTTATGGGAATTTTTGTACCTTTCAATTTTGTTTACACAAAAAAGTACTGGATATGGTACATCACAGCCGCACCAACAGTGTCTCATTAATGTTAAAGGTTTTTGCATAGGGAAAATGATAGGTTTTTGGACTTGGGCGCCAAGTAATTCTCAAACATGGAGCAATTAAGGAATGATCTTTTACTTTTGGGTAAAATTTTAAGTCATGCTTGTACCAAAATTTATTGACTGGAGAAAATAGTGTACTAAAATTTACATGGGAAAACGAAGGGTATGATGGTCTTTACACCCATGTGGCAAGCGACCACCACGGTGGTTCTTTATATACAAGTGTGTAGATACGTATAGGTTAGATATAGCAAAAATGCCAAAATTTTGCACCCAAAATATCAGAATATTTTATTAATTTATCTTATTATATTTTTGGACATTTTTCAAACTTGGTATAATGCAAAAAATAATAATAACAAGAAACTTCGGTTTTTTTTATCGGCAAAAGTAACATTTTATTAAGGGAAATACCAAGTCCAATAGAGAGTTGGACCAATACAACCCAAAGGGACAAAGCCCGCACCTCATAGGGCCAAAGCACAGTACAAAGGCCCAAAAGACCAAATAAACAGTGAAAGCACACACCCAAATGGGTCCAAAAACCCAGATAAAACATATACAGATCAATCCAAAGAAAACCCTAAACCTATTGAGAGTCCTCTGAGCCTCCTCCACACCACAGCCGCCTACCGCCACCCCCGAATCGAGATCTGACAGCACCAAACTTGGTTGAGCAACTTTAATCTTTCCTCACATGTAAATTATTTTATTTTATCTCATTTTGCTAGTTCCCAATACATTGAGTTAGAGGTCACAAAAACGAATTATTTTGCTTTTGAGAAATTTTTTTCCAAAATGAGCAATTTTTGTGTTCACATTTCTTTCATATAAATTTAGCTCATGTGAATCTGGATGTTCGTGGAGTGGTCAAGGCTTGTGACTTACCCCTTTTTAGGGGCTTGCTTTTATCAACTTTTTTGGAGTTACTTAGTTTGTATAGAACTTTGCTCTAGTTATAATTAATTAGAGATGGTGGAAGTTAGTAGATGGTGGAATTGCCTATTATTAAAAAAATTATAAATAATGTCGTTCATTATCCAAAAACTTAAAATAATTTGGCCTATTATTAAAAAAATTACTTAGCTTATTTGATTTCCTACCTCATACTTGATGTGTCGTTCATTATCCAAAAACTTAAAATATTTGATGTCTAGCTATTGCCTAATGGTTCTGTTTGAAACATGTGGTCCTATGGAAGAGAATAAGAAAGGCAGAAATTTACCAACAACAAAAAAAAAAGAAGAAGGAGAGAAAATATGGACGGAAAAACAAGAGAAAAGTTAGAAGAATATATTAAGACAGGAATCAAGTTATAAACAAAAGATAATTTCTTGGTCCTCTTCCCAAATATTAAAATGTCGCAAAGAATAGAAAAATTTAGACAAGGGAAACTTTTATTGGAATTTTTTTTTGTACACTAGTTACTTTATAAATGGGAAACTTAAATAGATATCTTATTTATGAACGGCGAGACTTTTCGTTAATAAGGGATTTCGTTAGAGATGGCGACGTCCATGAGTCACATTAGAGGAGTTGGAGATGAGTCCACCACTCGCATCTTCATCGGCTTTTTGGAGAAACCGGAGGAGTGTTGTGCACAACTGTGTTGTGAACAGTGCCACGCACCCCTCAGCCGTCCAATCGTGTTTTGGACGGCCCGGATGTGCATTGATTTTTCACCGGTAAAAATAAATCAAAATTACCGAATGCATCCGGACCGTCTAAGACACGATCGGACAGTCGAGGGGTGCACAACGTTTGTAAAGAGAGAAGCTAAGAAAAGATTGGGAGACATGTGAGGTATTTTGGAGGGGAGAGAGAAAGAGAAGGGAGATGTCATGGTGGATGAAAAAGAATTAGGTTTCTCTCTCCTAAAATAGGTAACAAATCCCTTACATTTAGGAAACTTTAAAATATCCAATTTCTTTAATTATGAAAAACATATAGGCACTGCTTACTATTAAGGAAAAAATATAGGTCTATACAAACACTAATAACGAACTCAATAAGGGCATAAAGGTCTGATTGTGCAATGTTGGAATAATAAATATAAGTATTCAAATCTTTTAGGATGTGAACATAAACAAGTTTTCTAAAGAGGATGGCTAATTAAATTTCTCTTTATAGATGCATTCTAAAAATTACTTTTAGTTCCTGTCCTTTTCATAATATTAAGCACTAAAAAATAATTTTTAGAGCACATTTAGAAAAAATGAGATGCAAAAATCATTACTTAGCTTAATGCTCTAAACATATGCTCCTTGTTTTTTATTTCCCCCCCTACATGAAATGGTTTTTGCATTCCTTGTTTTTATAAAATGTATTTCATAATTTCAACATTTATTTTGTATTATGTACGGGAAATTGTGATATCCCAACAAGACTATGGATGACCATTTTGTTTGACTCATTCGAATCTGGTCCGATATCGGCAATTTGGAGAGCTGTTTGGGGATTGGATGGGATATGAAGATTTTTTTGAAATTTTTTGGGGATCGGGTAGGAGGTGGAGACAGACATATCTCCACCCCGAATCCGTTCCCCCATTCATCCCTTTCCCATCCCCGAATCCCTGAAACTTAGGGAACTATGAAATTATGTTGTGAACTTTAATATTTTGAACATGTAACTAGGTGTAGAGTTGCATAACTTATGTTGGTACGAAGGATTCTTATGTCGAATTATGATTTGTCTGTTACTTCATGTTCGTCTTAGTTATAGATAACTTTCTACCCATTTTATTTCTGTAGTGGTGTTGGTCATGTTTTATTCATTATCCAATAGGAATAGATTATGAACATCTAGCTGCACGTATATTTTTGGTAGCACTAATTTGTATTATGGTTGATCCAATGGTAGAAACTTGATGAATAACACTAATATATTTTTTGAAAAATGCTTGGATCTATGGGAATTTCCATTTTCCATTTTGAAGTGGGGATGGAGGATGAAAACAAAGTCCCGTTGGGGATCGAGGTAGGGATGGGATTCGGGGATCGAGAATGGAGATAGTATTATCCGGCTCCGATCTACTTCATGCCCATCCCTAAACAAGACAAATCCTGGAATGCATAGGGTAAAAGTTAGGCTTGTGTCCACTAACCTTGACCTTTTGATTTTTTGAACTTTTAAGTTGATGTATATGAAGAGAATAATATATTGTAAAGTGTGAAAAGTCAAAAAATTCAAAAATCCATTTAGTGGAACAAGAATTTAATTTTGTTCAAAGAGCCTGTTGTTGGTTGAAAATGACCTCATTCGAACTAAAAAATGTATTACAATGGTGAAATCTATACTGTCTTATTGGTTAAAAGTGACCCTCACCCTTACCAAAAAATGTATTACAACCAATAAGAGGAATAGCAATAATATCCATTACTCCCTCCGTCCCAAATTATTGGTCCCTCTTTCTATTTAGGGATATCCCAAAATATTGGTTCTATTTCTAAAAACAACTATCAAAATATGTCAAACTTCCAGTTTTACCCTTAAAAGTACTATTTCCCTCCCAATTTATTTCATAGTTTTTAAAATTCGTGTCATCTCTAAATCGTTTATATCGTTTAGTATATAATGTTTTTCATGATTTTTAAAACTTTGTATAAAACAAATGAAAAACCAGGGTTCCTTTAAAATCTGTTAAAACCCTAACCGTATGAATGCAAATCACTAATTAAATCAACCAGCAAAAAATTACGCAAACAGTCAAAACCCACAACACAGAGATATACGTGGAAAACCCTAAATGGGTAAAAAACCACGGGAAGGAATCAAAATCACTATACTCATTGTGCAGTTACAGATATACCTATCCAAACGATGTAAATCCTCACAACGTTCTAAGTATCACCTGCCGAGTCACACGTACACCGCACCCAGTGATATTGATCGCCAACGCCTTGAAACGCACAAGCCTTCCTTAGATACTTTCGGAATCCCACCAAAGAACTCTAATTGAAAGTTGATTGTTGAAACATTAAACCCCTTGAAGATGAACTCTAAGCATCCGGTCTTCAAAGATCTTCAAGGTCCACAAACCCTAGCCGCCACAAGTGTTTTAAGGATGAGTAGGAGTGCAGAGAATAAAGTGTGGCTGCTCAAATTTCATTTAACCTAGTTGATGCGAATATATAGGCGCATAGTGGTTGCTCAAGCAAGAACCAAGTTGCTCGAGCAACTAACGAACAACAGATTTGCTTGACAGGTTGCTTGAGCAAGTCGTTGAGCAACTTCTGAACAAGTAAAATAACCTACTCAACTCGCCACTAAAATAAATACTACCGCACTCTCAACCATTACATAAAGAGATGATTCCTTTCCACACCTAAACAGACACTCTAAAAAAAATAAAATTACAACTCGATGTAAATGTGTGTTTTGTCAAACGGAATTGCCAAAACAAAGAACTCCGGAACTTGGTCCTTACAACAAATAATTGAGATCTATAAAACAAGATCCATATTGTATATTTTTTGATATCAATATTGAAAAATACAAACAATTTAAAATCATTTAATAAAACTCACAGTTTTCAAGGATAATTTTAAAATTTTATAACAATAATTTTGTCTCTTTAAAAAGTTGAATTCCTGAACAAACAATTTGAAACGGATGGAGTATTTTTTTTTACAAGGGTGAACAAAATCGCGGCTAGTATTTTCCCCCTTCCGTTTCTAATTTCAAAACCCAACAAACTTTTTTGTGGATAAGATTTTTTTTCCCCCACAAGTCCCACAAGTACGGTCCTCGCTTGTTCTCTCTCTCTCTCCACAGTCGAGAGCGCAGAGTCGGTCAAGAGAGAGAAACAGACATGGAGGAGAAATGCGAAGAAGAGTCTCCAATGGGACCAATTCTACAAACCGAAGAACAACAGGGAAGACTATACGAGGCGTACAACGAGCTACATGGTCTAGCTCAGGAGTTCGAGACCCCATTCGACGCGCCGGCGGTGCTGGTGGTTGGCCACCAGACCGACGGCAAGAGCGCCCTCGTCGAAGCCCTAATGGGCTTCCAGTTCAACCACGTCGGCGGCGGCACCAAGACCCGTCGCCCAATCACCCTCCACATGAAGTACAATCCCGACTGTCACTCCCCTCTCTGCCACCTCATCTCCGATTCCGACCCCTCCCTTGCTCAAGAAAAGTCCCTCCATGAAATCCAGGTGACAATTCGCTAACTCGTGTTGGCTTGACTCAGGTGTTTGCTTTGCATTTTATGTTCGATTCTTCTCGCCAGTAACTCTCCGGCCACCTCACCCTGCATAAGCATGCATGCGATACGGCTGTCGGGGGATTGTAGGGATTAATTCGAGGTGGTTGGGACTGAGTTCGTAGCATTGTGTCGGCTTAATTTTGCTAGCCCGATTTTCCTTGCGTTTTAGTATTGATTTCGCGATAACGTTATTTGAATTGTTTGTTGGTCTCGACGAGAGGAGGATGGAGGAATAGAATATGATGGGAAAAAAATTTATAATGGTTCGCTATAGATGAAAATATGTCTAAATAGACAAATTTTGTACGTTACTTCTATCTTTCTGTGAACTTAGATTCATATTTACTTACTTTTTTTTTTAATTCCTCTTGCCAGAATGAAGAATAATTTAATAAAAATTGTGATGTAAAATTATGTTGAACACAACCGGGGTTTGTAATATATGTTTATGTGCTTGTATATGATGTGCTAATTATGTGTAATGTAGAATAAGTAGATTGGGTTTGCAATAAATGTGGTTCGGGAATTATTACCTTGTGCATATTGTACATTTTTTTCTGTGGTTAGTAGATATCTGTGGCTAAGTTGAGTGGAAATAAGATTGTATTTCGATCCTTCTACTGCAACTAGCGGGGGCTAGCAATTTCAAAAAGTATTGATTAACTAGTTCAATGGGTGGCCATTAACGAAAATTTGCAATGACCAAAACTTCACGGAATAGCATCTTCAAACATGTATGAAGGAGCTTACATATGTTCAGTGGCAGATCTAGGAATATCATATAGAGCGGTCACCTATTGAGCATAACCTTGAAAATAATTTTCACAGTCCAATATAATGGGAAAATAAAAAATTTAAACATTCTTCATTACACACAAAGGTTCGGACTTAAAAAACTTCCCAGAAGATTTCAAACATAAGCACAAACAATTATCAATACCTTCGTACATGAAAAACATCTCTATTTATGTACACCACCTAACTATTGTTCAAAACATCTAGTTCGTCAATTTTCTCCCCTACAACATCGTATATTTTAGAGAGCACGTGTTCGGAACTTTGAGCTGAAACACAAAGCGACTCATAAGGTCAATGGGATTTCTAAAACCCTTTTGGAAGTTTTATTTATATTAGAAATGGTTAAACTTCAAGTGGTTGTTGCAAGACAAGATGCACAAGGTTGCGGGCGGTGGGATCGGTGAATAAGATGCACTCTCACAACGTAAAAGAAGAACACATGCTCATGCTCATGCACTCTCACAATGTAATGTGATGTGGATATTTGAGGCAATATTACAATCTGTGGAGGAATCCAAATGTCGTGGACTAGCATCCATACGCCCCGTTTGGCGACCGGAGATGATTTTGGGTGGATTTGTAATGAGGGTGGATTTGAAGGTGGATTTGTAATGAGGGTGAATTTGTAATGAGCGTGGCCCCACCTCATAAGAAGGGTGGTTTTGTTAGTGAGGTGTTTGGATGTTTTTTTGAGAAGGGGGATTTGTAGGGTGAATATGATAGGATTAGAGGGAAAATGACTAAATTGTCTCCGTTTTATTGTTTTAATAAACAAAATAAATTAATTTCATTATAAATAGAATAAATACATAATAATTATAATTAATACATGAAAATATTTAAACAATATATTAGAACTTGAAAAAATATTTCTGAATAAAAAATTAAAAAAATTAATTAGGTAGTAGCCCAAATAGACATGAAGAAATTAATTAGGATAAAAAATAAAAAAAAATGAAAATAAAGGAGAAATGGGCCCAAACTAACTAACGGAAGGAAAGCCAGATGGGTGGCTGGCTGACTGGCCGGTTCACCGGAAAACTCCATTTTTTCCCCTGCAAAACTCCATTTTCGGTCGGAGAACACCATTTTTTTCAGGGAAAACTCCATTTTTCATCGGGAAACTCCATTTTTTTCGATTCCAAGCTCCATTTTTGACGATTTCAGCGACAAGCTTTCTCTCTTCTCTTCCTCTTCTTTGTTCTCGATTGAAACCCAGAACCACGTATTCGTGTAAAACCCTCCAAATCACCCGGATTTGAAGGGGTAAAATAGGTACGAAAAACACAAATCCGCCCTCGTTAGCTAACAATAGGGTGAGGGCTGTCGTTGGCAAATCCGGGTGAAGCCGGATTTGCACTCCAAACAGTAAAAATAGTCGGGGTGGAGTTGCGGACGAAATTGTAGTGCCAAACGCCGGTTTGGAGTGGGCCCAGGATTACAAATCCGGGCGACCCCCAAATCCGGGTGCTACTCCGGTCGCCAAACAGGGCGATAGAGTGAATTTCATTCCCCTCCCCACCTTTGGCATTTGATTATATCTTTATCAATTCCTTTGCTGATTAGGAAGAAAAAACACACTCAAGGATGTTGGTGTTGTTCTATGTTGTCAACAAGTGCTTTGATCCCACTGTGAAATGGATTCCTTTTTATTTTTCAGTTTTCATTTTTGTAGGCATACATTGAAGCTGAAAACATGAGGTTGGAGAATGAGACCTGTCAATTCTCAGCCAAGGAAATCATTATCAGAGTAGAATATAAATATTGTCCTAACCTAACCATTATAGACACTCCAGGACTAATTGCTCCTGCACCAGGTCGGAAAAATCGAGCTTTACAGGTAAACCTCATGCCAAAATATTAGCAACTATTTCCATCTTTTACTAAATCATTCCTAATGGTGGTGAATGCTTTGACCCTGTATATGGCAGGGCCAAGCTCGTGCAGTGGAGTCTCTAGTGCGAGCTAAGATACAGCGTAAAGAGTTCATCATATTATGCCTTGAAGATTGTAGCGATTGGAGCAATGCAATGACAAGAAGGGTAGTAATGCAAGTACGGATTTTTCTAGTATTAAAGCCAACCTTTTAAAATTGTTGAGAAGTACTATACAGAAGATTTATATAAGGCCTGGCTTTCATGGGGAAACGTTGATCAGTTTACCAATTATAAAACGAAAGCCACTCAATCTTCATGCTGTAAGCCTGTAATGGTGAAAACAGCATCTTACGAGGTGTAGGGTCCTAATACATATGGTTTTGGTATAAAAGGTTCGTTTTTCTCGTTAATCATGTGCAGATTGATCCTGAGCTTTCAAGGACTGTGATTGTCTCAACAAAGCTGGATACAAAAATACCTCAGTTTGCACGTGCTTCGGATGTGGAAGTTTTTCTTTCACCACCTGCATCTACTCTTGATGGCTTCATGCTAGGTGACTCTCCCTTTTTCACCTCTGTGCCTTCAGGAAGAGTGGGTTCTGGACACGAGTCAGTTTATAGATCAAATGACGAATTTAAACAGGTTTGTCCTTCAGCCATTCTTCTTTCTATCATGCTGTATGGCATTTTGTGTGATAAATATATTACTGGTGAAGGTTTGTATTTCATAGCTGTTATTAGTTATACTGTCCATCTCTTCATCTCACCTTTTCTTGAATGCAAAAAAGCTGAGATTTTATCAACCCTCCTCCTCATTTGATAAAATCAAGGGGTGATTTTATCAAATTTTGATAAAATCTTTTGAAAAACTAGGCCTAAACCATGTACACCATGGTTGTATGCACAACATATGCTGTCTCAGTATGCTTTTAAGTTTGGGCGTCGATCATTTCTTTTCATTTCATTCTATAATGTGGACCATCAAGGTCCACATCAAGGTCCTAAAATCCTAGTCTCAGTGGTGGATTATGACATCTGGAAACCACGTCAAGGTCCTAAAAATCTAGTCTCAGTGGTGTATTATGGGAAAATGAAGTGGTTTATTGTATAGCTGTAAGAATTGAATGAGAGAGTTGAGACCAGTCAATGCAGTGGTTCAGCGATTCACTGGTTCAACTGTATGTTTTTGTTTTTGTCTTTTTGGTGGTTTCTTTTTTTCCCCTCTTGAAGAAACTGGGGGCATGGCCAAGAAGCAGCGAGCTGACAGCCCCTTCTGCTTGGTCTTGATTCCTTGTGCAAATAAGGTCTTAGAATATATGGCCATTCTAGGCTGGTAGACTAAGTAGCTGGTTGAAGGTTTAGACCAATCACAATTCACATCTTGCCCACTCCAAATTGATGACTGGCTATTATGCAGACCTAATAGGGAGTAAATTATTTACAAGACATAGAAGACTCTTTTGGAGAAAGCCTTTGTCCTCCTATTCAGCGGAGCTATTAGAGAAGCTGTTTTTGATGGACCGACCTAATGATAGGAAGAGGAGGTTCTCGCGAGTCACAGCTAAAAGTTTTTACGCCGTGGAGGTTTTTTTGGTCAGGGATAGAGATTTGGTAGGTGTAGGTGGTATTGATTTTCCATCATGCCTTTTTTTTTTCCCCTTTTCAATCCGGTGTTTGAACTGTTTACAAGATGGGAGAAATAGAGGGCTTGTTAGGTTTGGGTCTCAAGACCCGGTTTCTAAATTATTACTCAATCATTATCCATATTTCTCTCCCATCATTACCTCTATTTTTAATTATTATTCTCATTTCTCTCTCTATCTCTCTCTAATCATTACCCCTAATTTCTAATTATTACTTTCATTTCTCTCTCTACCTAAAACCCAAAACCCAAATCTTAAACCCAAACCGAACAAGGCGAGACAGTCATTTTATGGACTCAGGCTCCTGTAGACTATTTAAAGAGTAGGTTTCTGATCATCTGATGTTAATGCATAGTTGGGTCGCAGGAATAATGTACTGAAGTATGGATAGTTTCTAAATTTTGATGGCAAATGAAGTGTAGAGAGAGGAATGCTGATATGGGAATTCAGTTTCTTTATGTTAAGTCTAGGTATGCTTCCTAAATGCATGGATAGTGTTTCCTTTGGTGCCTTTTTTAATATGCTAATTAATTTCGTGTCCAAAAAAAAAAAAGGAAACTACCAGATGTGCTATGACGGTGCTGTGCAATTAAGAAGTGGTATCTGCCCAGTTGAAAATGAAAAAGCAGTGTTACATTCCTAATAAAACTCATGAAATTAAGAACTTTAATGTTTTGAGCTTCTCATGGTCTTTACTATTTTTTCTTTCAAGTCTAGTTAGGACTTTATAACTTTTATCCTGTACTTGATGCAGGCTATATCTTTAAGAGAGAGAGAAGACATAGCGTCTTTGGAGGAGAAGTTGGGACGTTCTCTCTCAAAACAGGAAAGAAGTAGAATTGGTATAAGCAGCCTCAGGCTATTTTTGGAGGAGTTGCTGCAAAGAAGGTGGGCGGTTGTTTAGTCCACTTAAATTGAACTTAAGTCAGTTCGGTGTTTTTTTGTTATTTCTGTAACTGAATTATCTATATTTTTTCAAGGTATATGGATAGCGTTCCACTGATCATTCCACTTCTTGAGAAAGAATATAGGAGCACCACAAGAAAGCTAAATGAAATAAATCAGGAACTCAGGTTTGTTCTTTGTTTTTCTAACTGCATGGTCCCAAACCCAATAAAAGAGAAGTGGCGTGCGTTCGGTAACTGCCAGCTAGCACGTAGAAGACCCCGTTAGATCCTTAAGACATGAATCTGAAACACAATGAATTTATATAGCCAACCCCAATTTCTAAGACTTTAAGGCTCGGTTTTGGTTGGGTTTGGGGAAGTTGAGCTGGAGAACAACTTAAACCTGAATAACACATTAACTAAAAAGAAGAGAGGAAGGAGAAACTGTGAGAACAAGTCTTTTTTCTTCTTCTTTTTTGGGGGTTTGAGTTGGTGCTGGAATCTTAACACGTTTTATCTGATACCACTTGTCGGACCGCTTTTTCACCCTCTCTCCAAACATCAATTGGTAATGAGTGGAGAGGTTCCTCATGTTATTAAGTGATCACCCATCCATTCCATGCCCAAGCAATATGGGATTTCCTTAACATTCCCCCTTACGTGCATCCACATTTGAGATTTTGTCACGTGTAGCCTCTTTTTGGGTCTATCATGGTGCAACCTTTTTGCTGGTGTGTCATCGTGCGGTGTGGATTGTAATTTTTTAAAATGTGGGGTGGAATGGGCCCTGCTCTAATACCATGTTAAAACATCCAACTCAAAACCAATTGGCAATGAATGGAGAGGCTGCCCAGACTCATATACTTGCTTTGGAGGTTATAATTAACCAATGCGGGATAAGGTCTAACAATTGTCTTGTGTGAATATTCTCTAGCACTTTGGATGAAGTAAAACTGAAGGAGAAAGGAAGAGCTTTCCATGATCTATTCCTGACTAAGGTCTGCAAAAGAACACTATTACTCAGCAATGTTTTATTTGCTCATTCAGTCAAAATTTGCTACTATTTTATTTAAAGCTAGAATGTCCTCAAAGATTATGTGTTGGAATCGGGATTGTGTCTATGTAAATCAGTGGAAACAGTTTCTCTTGGATTTAAGCTTTTGTTCGTTGTCCTTAGATTGTATGAAACTCTGTTTTGGAGTCATATATTAATGTGATTTAAATTATTTGATATGGGAAGAAGCAATGTTTTAAAAACCGGACCTGTAAGCGAATCGGAAAAGGAGCCGGGTGGATTGTTCACTGGTTCAACCGCGGTCTAACCAGAGTTGGACCGTGTTGTCATAATTACGTTAAAATAAAATAAAAATATACATAAAAGAATATAGTATAGATATTAAACATAATTATCTAAATAACAATTTTTTAAGGTATATTTCATTCGACAAAAAGTACTTATAGTTAGAGATACAATAGTCTCTGTAATTTGAACATGTTTGCAATGGCTAAGTAGTTAAGTATTTTTCCTTTAAAGGAAAACAGGAGGTAAGGTAAGAATTTTTCACCAGTGTGCTCTAAGTGAAGCGTGGTGGTCCTGGTGGAGGTATTAAGCCTAGCCTCCAGCTTTTTGTCCCACATCTCTAAGGTGGGTAACAAAGGAGGAATTCGAGGGCTATATTTAATGACATGCGCATCGTCGAGCAAAGTGATTACTGACTGCCTGGGTCAATTGAACCGCTGCCGGTTTCTCCGGTTTGGCGGTTCGGCCGCAAATCTTCAGCGGTTTCGTCTAAATAGGCTGGTTCTCCAAAGAGAGCGGTTTCAAGGTTGGTCAGGACCAGACCTAGGCGGCTAGGCCTGGTTGACAGGCCAACCTGTTGAACCGGTCGGTCCGGTCCGGTTTATAAAACATTGGGCAGAAGTTCAATCTTGTTGTTCCTATTGCTGGGTTCTGACAACATTATATTTCATTTCTCAGTTGTCGCTACTGCTGAAAGGGACAGTTGTTGCACCTCCAGATAAATTTGGTAAATAGCCTCATCATGGTATATTGTATCTTGTGGTACTTTCTTTTCTGTCAATTTTTTTCTCTTTCGAATCAATGGCTCACCAAATTATATCAATGGTTATCTATAGGTATTTTTCATCACTTTTATCTGGGTTGTGTTGTTTAATATCATTAGATTTGGTGCCGTATGGTTACAGGGGAAACACTACAAGATGAGAGGATTAATGGAGGGGCACTCATCGGCATAGATGGTCTTCAGTTCCCGCAGAAGATAATACCTGTAAGCTTTTGTCTTGCCATGCCATTGAGCTCTCTGTCCGTCTCTGAGCTGGATTATGTGTAACTTGCATATGGACTACGGGACATGCCAAAAATTGTTATGTTTAGCCTCATTTGCGTTTCTATCAAATGTGTAGTTGCTGCTATTCATCATACTTACTTTCTTCCAGATTGATTTTTTATTTGGTTTTCCTGCACTTATTACACTATTAAAGAAGCACCCTTTAGGTTCTTCCATGGGCTGCTTGATATTCTTCTTTCCAATTGAAATCAGTATCACTGGTGTGGCCAACTGCTGTACAATTGTAAGGATAAACAAGCCTATCAAAATTCTATAGGCCATAACATCAACCATTTGTCAACTTTCTTGGATGTATTATTCCTCTTGGCTAACTTGGATATTCATCTTCCATAGGGTCAGACGTGGCTGTTAGGATTTTGGTTCACAGTTCACTTTTTGGCTTCTTTAGTGTATTATTTGTTCAAATCTTTGGTTAGATACCTGAATGTTATCAGTGACTGCAGTAAAGCTATTGTGGATACGGATGCAAGTGTATAAATTTGGTTTATATTGTGAACAGAATTCAGGAATGCGTCTTTATGGAGGTGCTCAATACCACCGTGCAATGGCTGAATTCCGTTTTGTTGTTGGAGGAATCAAATGCCCT
Organism: Vaccinium myrtillus; assembly: GCA_016920895.1. Lineage (NCBI taxonomy): Eukaryota > Viridiplantae > Streptophyta > Magnoliopsida > Ericales > Ericaceae > Vaccinium > Vaccinium myrtillus. The sequence goes on along the minus strand of CM029278.1, from coordinate 26,834,689 downwards.
CCAATCACACGGGAAGAAATAGTAAATGCATGTGGAGTTGAAGATATTCATGACGGAACAAATTATTCTAGGTATCCCTGGTTTTCTGACTTCTTCAGAATACTGATTCCAAAGATATCAAAGCTGCTATTGCTTTTTACGTCTTTACCCTAATTTTCTTTGCCTTCTCTCTGTTTCTCTAATATTAGGACTGCTTGTGTGATTGCTGTTGCAAAGGCCCGTGAAACGTTTGAGCCTTTTCTTCATCAGGTGACAATTTCACTTCACCTTGAAAGTTCTTTCCTTGTTCTTTTGTCTCGTTTGCTTAGGGTACTAAGAAGCATGGATACGGACGCTGGACACAGACATGACACGATATAGGCACGTGGATACGTTACTTGATTGTGTCGAGCCGAGTCAAAAGTAAATATATAACAACAAGGAATTAACCCTTATTCAGAAGAATAGTAGCCAAGTCCGAGTGTTGATCCACAGAGACAAATTGGTTGAGTTACGCTAAATTCTATTGGTGAAAATGCATATACAAATACTCAACAAATTGAAAGGCATAAAACTATTCCATTAAAGTTCAGAACATATAATCTGATTCGAATGAAAACCCTAGTTTATACAAAAACATAAACTTGGTGTGGAGCTTCATCCTTTCAGCCATTAAAGTAGGAATCATCAAAGTTTTGATGGACGGAGACATGGATGATGCTCTCGGCGCTGCCTTTTGTTTCTCCAAAACCCTTATGTTATGCGTCTCTCTCTTCTTGGGCAGTCTTTTATTTTTCCTTTTCTAAGTTGTCCCACATCGTCCGCAGTGCTTGAGCGAAACATGAGCCTCGATATGCGTCCCTTTCTTCGTCTCCGATAGCCTCCCCTTGCGTCGTCTTATACTTGGTAATGTATTCCCCAAACCAAACTCTCCTTTTGTGTTAGTGGGTCCCGCCAAGACTTCCTCCGAAAAGAAAATGTTAGAATAAGCTTATATTAGTATTTGTCCCACATTGAATCTTGAGATCCCTCATAATATAAATAAGAGTATTATGTGTTGGGGTTCATTAAACCCTTACACCTCTCTGGGATTCTTTGCCATCCAAGAAACCCTAAATCTACCATAGCCACCCATCCCTACTACCTTGTAAACCCTAAATCGAAACCCAAATCCCTACTACCTTGTAAACCCTAAATCGAAACCCAAATAAAAACCCATGTTTGAAACCCCTCTCCAATCCCAAAATTGACCTCGAAAATACAAATCAAGACCACAATCGACCAATCCACGAACCCAGGACTTCTCATTCTGTTCATCGGGACAATCTGTGCGCACTACGTTCGCGCCTGTTCACTTTATTCATCGATTCATTGTTCATGGGTGCTTTGTTCTCATAGTTCTTGTTCATCGCCGCTTTATTATCGATTAAGTTTCTTTGTATTATTTGTTCATCTCAAGTTGGTGGTGATTATTTGTGTACTAGTATTGCATCCGGTAGTTGTTCTCGTGGTGGTTTGACTATGTTGGTTTCAGTTAGTTGGTAGACGAAGTTGATCGGTTGGTGGGTTGGTGGTACATTTTCTTGGTATTGAAGTAGTGGGTTGATTAGTGAGTTGGTTTGTTGGTGATCACTTTTTCTCTGTTATTTGATAACATGTCCGAGGAGAAGTTTGTTGGTGGCTTTTTTCTCTATTATTTGACTCTCTGCGCTCGGTTGATTAGTTATTTGTAGTTGTGGTTGGTTTCTTGCTAGAGGTAGCGGTTGGTTGATTTATTGGTCAATTTTTGATTTGTTGGTAGATGTTGATTTCATACGGTGGATAGTAGCGAAGTTTGTTGGTTGTTTGGTTGCTAGTAGAATTGTTTCTCGGTAGTTTTGGCCCCTGGTTTTGGTGGTCGTGGTTCTAATTTCCGTAGTCGTCGTGGTTTTGGTTGTGGTCGCATGTCGGGGGAGGTAGTTCTCGTCGTGGTAGTTCGATTATGGTACCGGACAGTGTACCCATTGTGGGGGTACAAATCATATAGTTAGTATTGTTATGATCTTCATGGTTTTTATTTTTCCGGTTGCTATTTCGAGGATCTTTGATGAGTTTACTCATTCTTACGCCAATAGTAGGGTGACTATCTCGTGACAGTAATGATAACAAGCGTTTGTCACTTCAGGACAAGTTCCTCCATTGCTACGTTATCTCGCATGACGGGTTCCTCCGTTGCTTGCATTGCGTCTTCTCATTCTTCTAATCATTGGGTTATTGACGTGCATCGATCATAATGGTACTCCTTCTATTCTTTCCGGTCATAGTCTCTGGTAAACCATCTCGTGTTACCTTTGGTGATGGTTCTACTACCAATATTCTTGGTTTGGGTTTTGTTCATGTTACTTCCTCTCTTACTTTGGACTCCGTATTGCAAGTTCCTCGTTTTCCATTAAATCTTATCCATTGTTAGTAAACTTACAAAGTCTTTGAATTGCTAGTCACATTCTTCCCTAATGGTTGTGTGTTTGGGATCTCAAGACGGGGAGGAAGATTGGTGGCGGTGTTGAGCGTGGTGGCTGTATTAACCGATGATTTCCACCCTAGCTTGGTTGCTCTTGGTCTTCGGTGTCACCATATCAACATCATTGTCGTCTTGGTCATCCATCACTTGAGAACCTTAAAAGGCTAGTGCCTTCATGTAGCCAGGGTGGATGCTTTGCCATGTGAAGTACGTGAGTTTAGCAAACATCATAGAGTGTCTTTTATCCTAGGGTTGAGAGTCGTGCATCGCGTCCTTTTGAGTTAGTTCATTCGGATATTTGGGGTCCAATGCATGTTCCTAACATTTTTGGCTTCCGGTATTATGTTATTTTTGTCGATGATTTCTCTCGTGTTACCTACCTTTATCTCATGAAAGAGAGGTCCGAATTATCTTCTATTTTTGAGTCATTTTATATGGAGATCAAAACCCAGTTTGATACTTGCATCCATATTTCGTTCTGATAATGCCCGTGAATATTTTAAAAATACTCTTTCTCAATTCTTTGATGATCACGGTATTATCCACCAGTCCTCTTGTGCTCGAACTCCACAACAAAATGGAGTTGCCGAACGCAAGATTCGACATTTATCAGAAGTTATGCGTGCAATGTTATTTCAAATGCAAGTTCCTAAGTCTTATTGGAGACGCAAAACCACGCTATTTGATTAATCGATATGCCCTCTAGTGTTCTTGGAGGTCGGATAACCCATAAGGTATTGTTTCCCGGCCGTCCCCTTTACTCATTACCCCTTGATTTTTGGGTGCACATGTTAATGCGGATCCTTGACCCTCGCTCCATTAGGTGCATTTTTCTTGGTTACTCTCGAACTCAAAAAGGATATAAGTGTTATTCTCCATCTTTACGTCGTCCCTTTGTGTGTGCTGATGTCACATTTAATGAGTCACTCCCATTTTATTCGGAGCCTGTCACTACCAATGATCGGCTTGCATCTGAGACTGTATTTCCTATAGGTCCTGGTGTATGTTCCGTCCTAAAGTTCCACAAGTGCCATCTCGGCTGAGCCCAAACCAAATTGAGCCATCGAGCAAAACAGGCCCACCTTCGCCCACCGCTCCGTCTTCCCCTCCGTTGCGGGATCCGGATGATCTTGATCGTCCTATTGCCCATCGTAAAGGTATTCGGTCATGCACTTTACATCCTATTGCTCAGTTTGTTTCATATAACCATTTGTCACCATCCCTTCGTGCTTTTACTACTTCGGTTTCTTCCGTTTTTGTTCCTAACACAGTTCAGGAGGCCCTATCTGTGTCAGAGTGGCGGAAAGCAATGGAGGATGAGATGTCTTCTCTTCATCATAATGGCACTTGGGAGTTGGTTTCTCTTCTGCTTTGGTAAAACTACAGTTGTTGGTTGTCGTTGGGTATTCACATCAAGTATCATCCGGATGGCACTATTGAGCGGTATAAGGCCCGCCTTGTAGCCAAAGGCTATACGCAAACATATGGGGTTGATTATCTTTGAGACCTTTTTTTGCCAAGATAAACTCGTTCGGATTCTTATTTCTCTTTTTGCTAATCTAGGTTGGCCCTTATTTCAATTGGATGTCAAGAATGCCTTCTTACATGGTGATTTGCTCGAGGAGGTCTATATGGAGCAACGGGTTTGTTGCTCAGGGGAGCGTTTCGAGTTTGTCGTCTTCGCAAAGCTTTATAGACAAGCAATCCCCTCGAGCTTGGTTTGGTCGGTTTAGTGATCTTTGTCTTTACATTGAGTTTGGTATGCGTCGATCTCATTCGGATCACTCTGTTTTCTCTCTTGATCGGAGCGTGGGAAAATAGTATTGATTGTGTATGTAGATGATATCATTATTCTTGGAGATGATCGAAAGGTATTGATGAGTTGAAGCAATTTTACAAACAAAGTTCCATACTAAAGATTTGGGTAAGCTACGGTATTTTTGGGTATTGAGGTAGTAAGATCCAAGGATGGAATTAGTTTGTCCCAACGAAAGTATGCATTGGATATTCTTGAGGAGACGGGTTTATTGGGAGCAAAACTGTGGAGACCCCAATGGATCCTAATGTGAAACTATGTGTTGATCGGGGAGATATTTCCTCATCCAGACCGGTATCGTCGCTTAGTTGGTAAGTTGAATTACCTTACCAATACACGTCCTGATATCTCTTTCGCTGTAAGTGTGGTGAGTCAATTTATGTCAGCTCCTCGTCTTCCACACTGGGAAGCTTGTCTTCGTATTGTGAAATACCTTAAGGCTCATCCTGGACATGGTTTGTTTTATCGGTCTAATGGTCATTTGCGTGTTGAAGCCTTTACCGACGTTGATTGGGCAGGATCACCATCTGATAGACGGTCCACTACTCATTCTTTTGTACTTTTGTTGGAGGCAATTTAGTCACATTTGGTCGCAAGGTTTGATGATATCGAGCCATGGCGCACACATCTTGTGAGATTGTGTGGTTGAGAGCTTTACTCAAGGAGTTAGGTTTTGATGTGGAGTTACCTATTCCTATGTATTGTGATAATCAAGCGGCGATTCATATTGCTTCAAATCCAGTATTCCATGAGAGAACAAAACATATTGAAGTTGATTGTCACATTGTTCGTGAGAAGATAGACGGTGGTGTGTTATCTACTCCATTTGTTCCTACAGGAGCTCAGTTGGCTGATATCTTCACCAAACCATTGTTTAAGCCACGGTTAGAGTTTCTAGAGACTTTTTGATATTTATTCTCCACTTGAGGGGGAGTGTTAGACCTTATATTAGTATTTGTCCCACATTGTGAGATCCCTCATAATATAAATAAAGTATTATGTGTTGGGGTTCATTAACACCCTTACACCTCTCTCTCTCTCTCTCTCTCCCCCTAAATAACAAAAACAATTACTTCTTTACCAAAACTATAGAAGGTGGGCCCACTCCAAACCCCATTTTCACATTTAATACCCGTGCATTGACCTTTTGTAGTGAACCTCACTTGCAATTCTTTTTACTCTTTTTTTCCAATACAAATGAAGATAAATCAATGGCCCAATTCTCCAAGCAAAAGCCGCAAACCACGTGCAAATATGTATATGTTTTGTCCTTCAATTTTGGTTGAGTGGGAATTAAATCGGGTGCTTCTCTCTTTCGTTGTCCTTTATAAGTTTGGTCCCATCTCTTGAATTAATTTGATAATGAGCTTTTGTTAACACCAAGTAAATTTTACCCAAAAAAAAAAAACACCAAGTAAAACTTGACTTTGCGCATTTTTTATATCCAAGCCTCCAAATACCTACAACACAAAAACAACACATTAAACTCCAAGTAATAATATAAAAGGACATAACAACAGTAAATTAAGGAGCGCTTATGTGAAAATTTACACGCCTATCTTTACTCCTAAAGAAGGTAGGACAAGGATGCATTGCAGATACATTGAACTATATATATCCAACTATATAGTTAGGTTTTAGATATGACCATAAGTTTGCTTCAAAATTGATATAGTAGATAAGAGACAACAAATAATGAACAATATAGACGGACACAAAACTTAAGAAATCACCGAACGTATCCTTTGCATTTCTTTATACATTTTAATGGAGTTCTGAATCTGATTAACCATAACATTAACATTTTACCAACTTGTTTAGGACATCGATATGCCAAATTCCGATTTTTGGTAATCACATGTTAGTAAGCATCTAGGCAAGTGTCGATGACTTATTAATGTCTTAATCATAGACACCTAAGATATGTCGAACATGTTGCTAGAACGAGTGTCGGACACTTGTCTGTATTAAGATTTTTATTTCTAATTAATAATTATGGACACGACAATAAAGTATCGGACACGTCCGAGATTGTTCGTGCTTCGTAGTGGGGTAGTCTTGATTGCTACTGCATGGGTTTTGGTACAAATGCTCGAATACCAATAGCGAGTAGACCAATTCTTAGCCCTTAGGAGATGCTAACTAGTTAGTTATTCGTGAAACAGTTGGGCGTTAGACTTTTGCACATTTTGAAGAGATTGCTACCCATCTCTGTCTATCTTCTTCAGGTACGTGTTATCTTCATTGGTGGAATGCTTGGCTAATCTCTTACTATTACAATTGGAACATCCATCCAATTTGATTTGCTTACTCTAGTCTGACGTACCCTTGCATTATAAACGGTTTCCAACAGAAAGAAGGGGAATTCCTTAGTGGTCATGAGGTATTTCTAAGGCGTGTTGCCTCTGCCTTCAACAGTTTTGCGGAATCCACTGAAAGAGCATGCCGTGAAAAGTTAGTTATCGCATTGCTCTTCTTTATTCATTTCCTCATTTAAATAGCTACCACATCGCTCTAGGATGCAAACCTGTTTCAAAATCCTTTGCACACTGCCCGTAAATCTAACTATGCTATGTTTTTTTTGTGGTAATTCTACCTATGCTATATCTATAGTACCTGGAACCCCGAGGGTTCTAGTGCAAAATGCCCAAATTGTTTAAGCATTAGGATATACTTTTCTCAAGTGGTAAACAAAACATCCAATATTCTTTATGCAAAACGTAGTTTTAGGAGTAAGTTAAGCAACTAAAAATTTCATTTCTTGTTCTTTTACTTTATAGCAGTCGGGATTAACTGTGGACGATCTCCTTGAATCGTTGAATTCACAGTTAGACGTACCATGTTTTGGAATATGCATTTAGAAACATAAATTGTGAGGGGTAACAGCATTTCCTGGTAATACTGGTCGGAATCCTTTTTGCCTGTGCTCATTCATGACTGACAACTTCAGTTGTAATTAAATCACAAAAGCATCTTGCAGTAATACTTGATAAACTACTCACTTTATTCTCTATAATTTTATTGCCAGATGTATGGAGGATTTAGTGAGCACCACCCGTTATGTGAGCTGGTCTCTCCACAACAAGGTTATTATGCTCTACTAAGGGACTTGAGATTGAACTCTTTTTTTATCCTTTAGTTGATGTTGGAATGAGTTACTGTGCTTTACCTCTGACTTTAAGAAATTGGAGTGTGTTTTCCCATCTTCTCTCTTATGACGCCAAATTTTGCAGAATCGAGCTGGATTACGTCATTTCTTAGACTCGTTTGGTGGAGGCGAACAGTCTGTTAGCAGTGTTAATTCAGTACCCACTGGTGTTTCTCAGGAGCCATCATTTGGTTCAGTGGCAAATGAAAAGCAGGACCCTAAGGCAAGGCCAGATGTAAAACTCAGTCAATTGGCTTTGGGCATTGATTCAAGCACCAGTATGCAGTCAACAGAGATGAGGCTTGCAGACCTTTTAGATAGCACACTTTGGAACAGGAGGCTTGCCCCTTCATCTGAGAGGATTGTTTATGCTTTGGTACAACAGATATTCCATGGAATCAGAGAGTACTTCCTGGCTTCTGCAGAATTGAAGGTATGCATCCACAGATGTTACTTTCCGAATGCATCCTGTGGCATCTGTTGCAGCACTTCATCCTTGACCAATTACTGAGAGTGCTAAATAATTTTTCTTCACTCTCTGGGTTTTGTGCTCCGTCTTTTCTGTTTTTCGGGAAATCAACTATCTTTTCCTTCTGCATGTACATGAGTGCACTGAAGGCCCTTTTGGAGGTAGTGTGTTTGTTTGGACTTCTTTGGCCCAGTTTTGGTTTATGTTGATTAGTTATTTTAGCTGAGATCAAAGAATTAGTGCATGGAGAGGTTCTCCAATGGCCAGCTAAAACCCCTGCTATTGGAAAATACCAAGTTTTATTGCTAAACCTTGGACCATATCTGGCAGAAGGTTTAGCAATTATATTCTAAAAGGGCTCAGTTTTTTGAATCCCTTATATTTTCAGCCAATGGATTTGGATGGATGGCCACGATTGATTTTCATTGCAGCCCTCAAAGGCTCAGATTAAAGGTGCCTAAAATCTGTGGTCAGGATTCATTTACTCCTTCAGCGTTTTCCCCACCAACATGTAGTCAATTACCAAACATATGGCCAGCTGGATTGGCTCTACATCTCTCATGATTGGACCCACCTATAGCATTTCCTTTTTGCATTCTGTTAGAGAGAATTCATGCAGTTGGAGTATGCGAATTCCATGGCACAAACCAGGTTTTTATCATATACCTAGTTCTATGACAATGTGGTCTTGTTTATGAATGGAGGTGCCGTTAGTATGACTTGAAGTGGTGGTCGAATCAAAGTGGGGTGGCCTTTTGTTAAATTAAAGTGGCTAAAGATACGGGTGCTTGTTGACACTGTTCATTATCGAACTTTGGGTTTAGCAAACCATTTTAGCAAGTCACCATCAGAGATGCTCTTTGTATGTTGCAAAATTGCTACTCAACTAGTGTCTAGAGGGGGGAAAATTTTCAAATCTTTTACCCGAAACTAGGGCATGTTTTTTTAATTTTTTTGAGTTTCATTTATCATTTAGTCCTGGTGCTCTTTCTTTTTGGTGAACATCTATTTTTGCAGTTCAACTGCTTTCTCCTCATGCCGGTGGTGGACAAGTTGCCAGCACTTCTTTGGGAGGACTTAGAATCTGCATTCGAAGATGATATGGACAGTGTTTTTGACATTACTAATCTGCGGCATTCGTTGGGGCAACGGAAGCGAGAAGCAGAAATCGAACTGAAACGGGTGTTGTATCTATGTTGCCATCCTCACCCCTCTAGAACTGTTTAATTTGGCATTTTCTTTCCTTTTGTTTTGGTTAACGATGCTGTGTTTTTGCAGATACAAAAGCTTAAAGGAAAATTCAGACAGATTCATGAGCAGCTTAATTTGCATCAGGCCTTGTTGAGGCCGTAGCTAGCTTCTGAATCCGCAGAGATCATTTTGATGTGAACTGTACATTGTCATTCCAAACAGAGATGACTAAAAAAATTGTGAGATATGATTCTTAACTTAGTTCTTCTATCGCTTGCATTCTTTTTTTCATTATCTTGAAAGAGTGATTTGGTAGAATTGTTAGATACTTTTTTTTTAAAAATCTTTTGGCATTAGATACTTGTGCCTAAGTTTAAAATCAGATGAATTTTATGTTTACTTGGCTATTTTTTTATTGGCTTGGTACTGCAGCTTCCAATACGAGTTTCCTATTGCAAACAATTTTTCGCCAAATTCTATCACCATTGTATTGCTCACCCTTGAAAAATGGTGGCTGTCATTTCATTTCCCTAGTTCAGTTTGTCTTGGGATATAGAAAATGCCTTGCTTGTCTAATTTTAGGGATGACCACTGATTGATCTGAAATTTGAAGTGCAATGCTATCTGTACCTGATAATGTAAATTAGCTACTATGATCGTTATGTGCGTATACAAATTTAAAGTTTAGAAAACAAAACAGATAGTACATATTACTAATACCGATCATATTACTCACCCAATTAGGGGGTTCAATTTGAAGAGGAAGAAGTCAATAATCTGTCCCTTCTATATAGCATGGTAAATGTCTATAGATGACTCCTGTATTTTCTTCTAGATGCAGGAAAATAAATTGTTCTATCTGTATGTAATGTGAATAGATTCAACCAACTTTTCAGCTGAACTTGAACGCAAAAATAGGAATGCCGTTTTTATATATTTGTGTTTATCAACAGCTATGAAATACTATTGGCAATAATATTGTTTTTGTTTATCTTTTTGCTCGTAGAACGTCAGTATCGTTATCCTTAGCTGCTATTGGCTTGGGATATATGAAAACATGGATTGAGGTCCACCTTTTTATGATAGAGGTTTTCATAGTATCCAATGTAGTCCTTGGATTGCTTCTAGTTGGTATCCTTTCTTTTGAGTTTTTTAAGTTTGCCAAAATCATCTTTGATGCTCCGACAGTGACACACCACCTCAACACAGTTGCTTCATATATGCACCTTAAACAGAAGATTGATTAGTTGGGCATAAACATCATAAGATAGGACACCTCTATGTCATAGTACAAAGCAGACTCCTTTCATGTCATTTCATTTTCCTTCTTTTTGGCCGGTCTGCCTTTCTTGATGGGTAATTTAAGCTTTCGATTTCTATTATCAGACCCATGACAGATCAGTTGCTTTCTTGAGGTTGAAAATAACCGCATAGATAGGCGAAAAAAGTAAAGCCAAATTGATGGGAATTGGAGATAAAGATAAGGGGTTTCAACCTCAAAAAATGGAAAAGTGCTCAATCCCCATTTCAACATCCACAATTTCTTTCAACCCTATAAGAGCTCTTGCAACACCTTAGGATTAGTATTTTACTATTTTTAAGTGCACAATTTAGTTCATGGTTAATCTATTGTGATTGTGATTTGGGATGGATTAATAGCAAATATATGTCTCCAAAACCCTTGCTTTTGAAAGTTGACCCACCACCTAAAATAGGGTACAATTATTTAGTTTCTCGTGTTAACTGCAAAAATGCTTGTGTTTTGAGTTACTAAAGCATGAATATTATGGTAGTTTTTCATGGATTTGGACCATTTGGTGACCCTTGTTTTTTTTTGTAGCAATCATACAGAGTTGGTTGGAGATGCCATGCCGTACGCTTTTGAGTGTGATTGAAACTATCAAGATCTTGTTTATTATTTGGTGCACGTAAGCTTGATTTGACTCGAAACTGATTTTACGAGACAGGTCACTATCTCACAACACATCAACTCAAAAAATCAATTTAAGTCGGTTCCACTAATTTAAGTCAATAAGTTAGTTTGTGGAACAAATTTGATTTGTTTTTGACTCACTTTTGTATAACCTTTGTGAATCTAGGCTCTTTTTGACATGGTTACATATCCCAACTACCATTCCGGTAATGCATTAACATTAGAGCAAAGCATTTTACCCTAGATGGTTATATGTTTGAACTAGAATGCAATTGCTTTGGCCATGAGTCCATGAAAGTGAGTTGTATTGCAATGTGGTTTGGCCATTTTGTTCTGGTGGATAGTGGTGGAAGGACATTGATGTATATGGTTGATTTGGAGTGACAAATGAATAGAAGCATCTTCTTCTTAGGTTCTTTCTTTGTGCTGCAATCAGTCCACCAGTGGTTTTCTAGTGAAATTGCTGCAGAAACTCAATTGGGTCATTGTCCTTGTTTCAACTTCCTAGTCCTTTTCTCATTATTTCTCCACTATGGGTTGTTATACATGCTTGCTGTATCTAATATGAAGCTAAGCATTTGGAACTCCTGTTAAGTAAGTGAAGGAAAGAATGTCCTAAAGTAATTGTACCCAAGGGGGGGTACCCTACACATTAGCATTTTTTTTTCTCTCACACCAATGGACCAATTATTCTATGGTCACGCGCCATCGCCACGTGGTGTCTCAACACCCTTATCAATCACATGGTTCAGTACAATGTGTGGTGGATATGAGTGTTGGGGCTTCACATAGCGGTACCCCAGGATCACTCTTTTTGGATCCGATGATTAACTTAGAACAAAAACTGAACTGTAATCTTCGTGGTTGTTTTGTTATATAGATTACTATGGTATTGTTCTTATTTCTGATTCTTAAACGAAAAAAAAAAGGATAAAAGAGGCGATCAGCAGGTGGTATTATTATTCGTAAGTTATCAACTCAATTGTCAAGCAGTGTTATATGAGCACATTATACACATTTTCGATTTCTAATTTTTGTTCTGCATAAGATTAGAACAGTCTTTATCCTTTATATTTATTTATTATGGGAAATGATTACGGGTGCAATATTGCACCCGTTAAGGGAGAAAAAAGAGTAGAAGTGGGATCCAACAAGCGTAATTTTTTTGTTTACCCCGTTACATGTGTAATAGTGCACTTGTTAGCAAGACTCATTTATTATTATTATTTTTTAAGTCTTTACCCTGAGAAAGCCATTAGTCTAGCAATAAAGGGTTCACGCCCAGCTAAATTGGCAATTTATGTTACTTTGGCCCCACTTGCAAAATTGATTTAATAACCCTTTGCTTTTTTAACCTGTCATCCCTAAATCCTCGTTCCCCCAACTAGGCCGGTTGGATGGGGTGACTATCTGTCTTGTCTCTCCGTCCAAAAAATATAGTCCCTCGTTCCATTCTAACTGAATTGAAAATCGATTATATTTTTCAATCGGTAATACATTTCGCATGCAATATGGATTTTGTTTGATAGATCTCAATTAACTCTAAAATACAAAGTGTTTTGGACTGTCTAGATTTCTCTCCACTTTCTCTCTCTCTAAAATCCGGACCTTCCAGAACACTTTTGAACGGCTGAGATGAGCGCTAGGTACAACCACGTGCTAATCAGCCGGCACCCAAGTTTTTCTCGATAACAAGTTTTTATTTGTTTTGTATAATTGCACAAGTTTACAAGTATATATAGAAGCATAATGTTACGATATACTCCATCTGTCTTGATTTAAATGTCTCTTTTTATTTTGGGATATCCCAAAATAAATCTACCATTTCTAAAAACATCCATCAAAATATGACAAACTTTCAATTTTACCCTTACAAATTACTCTTTCCATACCAATTGGTTTCTCAACTATCTTTTACTAATTTATACCAATGTTTTTCATGATTTTGAAAATTTTGTATAATAAAACTAATTGATGTCGATCAAATAAGATCAATATTACAGATGTTTTGAGTTCCATATTGAAAGTTACAAACAATTTAAATACATTTAATTAACTTCATAGTTTTGAAGGTTAATTTTGAAAATCTAAATAATAATTTTGACTTCTGAAAAAACTCAATTCTTTGTAGAGAACGCTTAAAATGAGATGAATGGAGTAGTAATTATTATCTCTTCAAATCATATTTATCAAGGAATGATATCAATTCTCAAGAAATTTATTTGCTTTATCCCAACCTTTTTTTTTTAATTACTCCATTTTGATTGAAATTTTGTGGGGACCTTTGATAGGAGTATTTAAATTGAACATGCACACTGTAACTTTCTAAGAAACAGTTTGATTGCTTGTCATGTCTAAAGCTTTGGATCTCAATGATCCATGCCTTTGATTATAGTTCTGTGGTGGATATGTAATGAAAGACAGAAAGCCCTAAAGTAAAATAAAAATAAACAGAATCCAATAAGTAGGTAATTTAATTATTTGTAATTATGGGTTTTCTGGGCACTCCCACAAGTGGGTGGCCTTAGATTATATGTCCCATAAATAACAACCCCAAACCGAAAAATTAGTTGAGGTACTATTATATGGTGTTCAACATCTTTATTAACTACACATTTTTTTGGAGTCCAGGTTTAAATATACAGACTCCACAGAAATATGTGGTGAATAAAAATATTGAGGGACCATATAACTATGTCAACAGATCACTGGACAATTACTCAAAATCCATTCACAACAATGACACGTGGTTGCCAACATGTGCATGATATAAGCATGAAGTGTGATGATATCGAATATACATGTCTAGTTTCTATTTAGCCTATTTGGTCTAATTAATTGTAAGCGGTTGTGATTCTATTCCAAACTCATAATAATGATTGAAATCGTAAATTGGTTTCATTTCTATCGTCGAGAAAATCAATTACACACACAATAATTGAATAAGAACAGTAAAGAAAACTGACACATGATTTTACGTGGTTCCCCAAAAACTGGGTACCTCCACGGGAGTGAAAGTGAGCCTGTTATTCGATTAAAGTCGTCTAGGGTTTTACAATAGAGAGTATATATACGCCTACTCTATTTCGCCCTAATTACGCCGTACCATACAGTGGAAGGTGAAGCCCCCCGCACCCCCCAAACCTTTGGGCCTATGGCCCAGCCTAAACAGTTGAATTTGCAATGGGCCAGATGTTTCGCTTCGCTCCGTTTGGTCGCTTAGCTTCCCTCACTCCGCTTTGCATCTGGCCTTTACTAGAACCTCTTGGTACCTCTCCATATGAGCCACAAGTTCCAATAATAAATCTTAATGTGAATCTACTAACATTCTGAAAAAATTGAACCAAACTAAAGTAACAATTCCCCTAAATCAACTCTCTCCCTTCTCTCTAAAAACACCCACAACACTTAGGGCGAGTTAGGGCAACAGCGGTCAGTTGCGGAGGATGGGATCTCGGTGGTGTGTTCCTTGGTCGTTTATGGGGTTCATCTGTGGCAGATCTTGGTGGTCTGGTCAAACCATGTGGGGGATCCACGGCGAGCGGTTGCCGGCTTTTTTTCTCTTCCCGGTTTTGCGACGGTGGAGTTTCCTGGTTCATCTCTTCTTCCCCTCCCCTTCGTCAATCAGTTCTCAGCTTCTGCCGGCTTCTTCGTTTCTGCCAGTTTCACTGTTGGCTGAAACCGGTTGGGGCTTAATGACAATCTCCCGTTTCCTCCGTTTGTTGGGTTCGCACCACCCGCCAGTCTTCATTAGTGGGTGAGTTTGGTTTTGGGTCTAATGGTAATGGGTGGCTGGGGGTGTCGTTGTTGGCGGCTGGGTGGTTGGAGGTGGGTTTGTGGGGCGGCGGCAGGTTTGATGGCGTCTGGGGCTTCTCCTTTTGTATTTTGGGATTCATTGTTGTATTGGGTATGCCCTTTTAGGCTAGGCTTTTAGGTATTTTGGGCTCGGCCAACTGGGTGTTTTTTGGGCTTTGACCCAACAAGTGTTTTAATTTCTTCAACTTTTGTTGGAGGCGCTCCCCTCTCCTCCCCAACTTGATGTACCATTTGTCATGTTTTCGTTAATAAACTTTTTGCCTACCCAAAAAAAGCCAAAGGGACCACACTAGACATAAAAATTGGATGGGACATATACATGCATGTATCACAAATATACAGGCTCATCCCTTCCCTCCAACACTCTTAAAATTAAAACACTACCTTCTATCTCACGCCAGTCCTCTCTCTCTCTCTCTTCCATTTCTCACTCCATAAATACCAGCTTTCCACAACCAAATTTCATGCTCAATGACCAACTTCTTTTTGCTTGCCTAGCTTTCTTTATATACATAAGCACATATATATATATATTTACACATTTATGGGTGATAACAATGTTAACCTTCCACCAGGATTCCGATTTTACCCCACGGATGAGGAGCTTGTCGTCCACTTCCTCCACCGGAAGGCCGCTCTCTTACCCTTCCACCCCGATGTCATCCCTGATCTCGATCTCTATCCTTACGATCCCTGGGAATTAGACGGTAATTGTTTCAACTCAGATATCCTTGAAGAATATAATACCTATATCTATACTATTTACCACTACAAGGGAAGGTATATCACCGACTTTTATCGCCACTTAGAGCCCGTTTCACAAACTTATATAAAACCGACTTTTATCGCCACGAGGCAGAGCCCGTTTCACAAACTTATTCTCAAATCGGTTTCATCACTCAATAAGCAAGTTTCACCGACTTATTGTCGGTTCTGGAACACCCATGTTTTAACCCGTTCATGGCAACATGGGATTCATTCTTTACGTATATGTTGATTGTTGATCCAGAAACATCAATAAGTGACCATTTAACTAAGTACTGCTGGAATATAAGGGCATCCTTATCGACACACAAAAAAAAAATACCAAATTTTCAAAAACACCTTTTATAATTTAACTTTTCCCGTTCATTGGCAACATGGGACTCTTTATTCAAATTCTTTACGTATATGTTGATTGTTGATCCAGAAACATCAATAAGTGACCATTTAACTGACCATTTTAGGTTTTGGAAGAGTTTGCTCTCTGGAATATAATGGGAATAAAAATCATTGATGCTCTAATGGGAATAAAAATCAGGTGACATTGTACCATTTTTCCTCTTAAGTGAAGTACTTGCCTCGTGACCTATATTTGAAGTCACCTCATTTTTTTTTAAGGCCAAGATTGCCTTTAAACCTCTGAATTGACTTGGTTGTACTACAATTTGTGTTATTATTTCCATTTTCCATCTCCTGGCTTAGTTTGTATCTGAATAATTTCATATCACACACATACCATTGCAGGTGCACAGTCTCTAGTGAACCAAAACTCCAATTTTTACGTCAGATTTATCCCGCCAAGCTGATTTCTGTTATTTCAACCTCTCTCAACTACTTCTGTTGGATTATTTTTCATGCTGTGATTTTCAGCACACGAAATGGATCAAGCACGCGTGAAGGCGAGGAACTCTCCTATGGATAATAGCAACTAATCATTCCTATTCATTTGTGTTTATGTATAGGTAAAGCCATGGTTGAGGGGAACAAATGGTATTTTTTCAGCCGGAAGACGCAAAACTGGATTACAGAAAATGGGTATTGGAAACCATTGGGGGTGGATGAACCAGTGTTCACAAGTGATGGCAAGAAAGTGGGTATGAAGAAGCATTATGTGTTCTATGTAAGAGAAGCTCCAGCTGCAGAGGTCAAAACAAATTGGATAATGCAGGAGTTCAGGCTCTCAGATTGTGGTTCTACTAGTACTAGCAGTGGTAGATCATCCAAGAGAAGAGGAAATGCTCATATAGTAAGTACATGAAAAGGTAGCTCTGCACATCAATTTATAGGTTTTTACGCTAATAAGTGTGAATTTTAACTGGAAGACAGTTTAGAACGATGTGATAGTGAGATTTTTCAAATTATCAGTCGAATGATGGGTGTTTTAACTTATCTGAAATGAGAGGACACGAGAGACGATGTTATGGGTATCATTTCATATAATTACCTATCATATATTAGTTCATGAAGAATTGTGAAGTGTGTGGTGCATGACTTTTTTTTTTTTTTCTTTTCTTTTTGGGTACACTTTTTTTTTCCAGGATTATAGCACGTGGGTGTTGTGTCGAGTTTACGAGAGGATTTGCGACGATGACAATGACAGCACGGAGCTATCGACCTTGGATGAAGTTTTCTTGTCGTTGGACGACCTCGACGAAATTAGTTTGCCAAATTAGATCCAATAACTCAGGATCTGATGCTAGGGTTTTTTCAATGCTCTCTATTCATGTAAACCATTGCCCTAGTCATGTTGTTACTAGCAAAATGTTGTACCAAAAGTTAATAAAACTTGAAATTGGGATTCTAACTTCATATTTTTTTGTCTTTGGTAATTATTAACTGTAATATGGAATCTTATGCCTTCGAGCCAACAATTTGACACGTGTAACAATTTAACTGTCACCCGGAAGAGGGTGAGATTTCTGATAGGAAGTTTCTCTTTTTTGGGGGTTTTAACCTCCTGTGGTTTCGTGTCCATGTTTGAAGGGATGCTTTGGTTGCCTTCTATTTTTGGAGTTTTGGGCCTTTGGGTTCTCTGGTGGTTTTCTATGTTTGGAGGGTTTTTTTCCCGGTCTTTTGGCATGTTTTGTGTGCTCTTTTGGGTGGTACTAGTTTTTTGATTGGCTTCTTGTCATACTATTTGGGTTTTGGATGGCCCTTTTTTTTTTTTGCCGTTGTGTTCTTGTTCCGTTATATAAACTTGTACATTTCTTTTGCTTAGTAAAAAAAGTGTAACAAGAAAATACAATTTGAATAGATACTTGATTTTTACACTCCCTTTTTGTCCTCTTATGGTGTGAATTTACAAATTAACCTTTTACTTGTATACTTTTTTATACTTGGAAGGACAATATTGTAAATTCACATCACAGGTAAAAGGTTAATTTTGTGAATTCACACCATAAGAGGACAAAATAGAGACTGTGGTGGTTAGAAAAAAACAGGAGTATGAAAGTCAATACCGTCCAAATATTCAAGCCATTCTCCACAAAGAAGATTGTAGAATCCAGTGGCAGTACCCTCTCGGCTTTAATTTGGCCTTTCCAAGTGCCAGTAGTTGGACTTTGTTGTGTGGAAAGCGGGTGCACTTTGGTTGAGTGGGATGGATGCCTTTTGTATTGGAGAGATTCTTGAACCTCTCGTGCGATGATCTCAATTCTTCATGTGACGCAAAAAGAATCTAGCAACAATACTTTCAGATGATTCAAGTCGTTGATTTTGTCTCGTATGTACATCGCTCTACTAAAAAAACAAAAAAAAAGATTGATTAGGTGGTTAGCTATTCGAACAAACTATATTTATTTTAAGAGCAATGAATTGTGAGAATCTGGTGATCATTGCTCTTAAAAGAAATAAATACTTTTACCTAATAGACTTAATTAATCTTTTTTTTAAGGAAGATTTATGCATCAAGTTTTTAAAGTGAACGATTCAGACAGTCAAACAGAACCGTGATAGATCTCATTTTGCTTGACTTGAAAAATCACACGAGAGAAATCATTACACAAGGGGATTCTATTTCAAGATGGACTCTTCTACATGTATAGACCAAACAGTACCAACGGCGCCGGGCCCCCCTTGTGGGTCCCAAACGATCGATCCGAGCCGTCCATTCATTCCAGAATCGAATTCCGAGGGGCCCACACAAGAATCACCTCAATCGGACGCTCCTAAGTGCTCGATCTAAAATCACTCCATTTCATTCCAAAATTTTT
The DNA here is from genome assembly GCA_016920895.1 of Vaccinium myrtillus. Classification (NCBI taxonomy): domain Eukaryota; kingdom Viridiplantae; phylum Streptophyta; class Magnoliopsida; order Ericales; family Ericaceae; genus Vaccinium; species Vaccinium myrtillus. Next base: position 26,815,863 of record CM029278.1, on the reverse strand, counting down.
GAACGAAATGAGGTGATTTTGGATCGAGCACTTAGGAGCGTCCGATTGAGATGATTCCCTCGAAGACCCACTCGGAATTCAATTCTGGAATGAATGGACGGATCAGATCGACTGTTGGGGACCCACAAGGGGGTCTCCGGCTCCGTCGGTACGCCGTCGGTACCAGGGGCGTCGGTACTCCTGGATTTATCGATTTCAAGATTCATCAGAGTAGAAAGAATAGAGACAGTAAAAAAAAAGAGTAGCCTTTTTCCTAGGTTTGTTGGTTGTACTACATTCACGGGGAGTGTAGTCTTGTGTCACAATGCAAAAAGGGAACCGAATTTCTTATGGGTGTGTGCTTAGAGAAGCATTGGGTCATGTGTGATGCAAGCTTTCACAAGGATTAGTACTTGAGGAGGAGAGTGGAAGCACTCATGGATTTGGCCACATCTACTTTAGCTTCCAATTAAAACTTCCAACCACACAAGTTATTATGAGATCACAAATATATAAGTTGTGGTACTTTGTGTCATCCCATTATTTCCAGATACGAGCAAACCACAAATGGGCATAAAAGCTCAAAGACACATTACTGCCCAAAAAGCAGACCGACACAATGCGGTGTAGAGTCCATCCGAGAATCAGTAGAGGAGCAACCCAGAGCTCAATCCATTAGAAGCAGTCCGTAAATTGGCTAATGTTGGCATTCATGGAGTAGGGAAAAACCCTCACAGCCGCAAAGGGATGCTCCAGTGCGAGTTCCTGCTGACACTTCCAAACTCCGGGGCGGTAATTGACCAGACAACCCACAACAAGCCAGACCTCCAAGTAAGCACCAGTGCACCACTGACCGGAAAACTGGTGAACCAGTCCCGAAAAAACCAAGCTACCACAACCAGAAAAACAAATCTAAACTGAACAAAAAAGAAAAAAAGAAAAAGCAAGCAGGGTAAAAAACAACGAGGATAGCAGGAATAAACCGAGGCAACCCACTGAGTCACACCGAGTTACATCAACATCTTCGAGATTTACCGAGTCGCTGCTCCGGGAAAGAGACCAGACTCCATAGCCGCCGTCTTTGGATAAAAAGTTTTTATTCGCTGGAGGGTGCTGGCAACAAATCGCTCTTCGTATGAAAAAGGTGACTCATGAAGTATGTGTAATTTGGTAATTTCAATGTGAATAAAGACAAAGGGAGTGTTTGTGGATAAAAAAGGTGTGAAAATCATTTCCCTTTACAAATTCACATAAAAGTATATCCACAGTCGTTCAACACATAGATCCCTCCTTATTTTGTGGGGCTAAGGTGTATCTGATGTTTCAGAGTCACATCTGTGCACAAATTTGCCCACATTCACCCATACACGCGGCATTGCTTTTATTTGTATACTCAGTTTTTCTCTTTGGTTTATTTATTTTAATTTTAAGAGTAAAAGGGTAGAAAAGAGGACTAGCAATGGCAATCCTTTCTTGACATTACCAGAAAATCTCCGTCCGGTAGGATCAAACACATGTAGACATTTCTTCCCTTAATGGTTCACAATTACCCTAAAACAAAAGATATCTGATGAAATCAATTACTACCAAAACCTCAAATTTAACTGACCAAGTGGTCCCCGGCCGGTACCATGGTAGTACGGTTTCTTTTCGTTCTTTTTTTCAATATTGCAACGGTCAGGAGTGTTCGAGCTAACTTACGCACATCTGAATTGATCTCTATCTGGTGAACTGATCCCTGTCCGGTCATTGTAATACCCTTTCACTCAATATCTATTCTTAACATAGCGTTCTTGATCCAATCGCATGATAGTATTTTTTTCAATGTAATTGTGATGAAGTACATGGAAGTACTTAATTATTGTGTACAAAAAAATGATAATGGATTTGCTTAAACTGTCTTGTCATCCAAGTTGCTTCATGTTAATCTTGTGAAGGATATTTCTCATGAAATTAACCAATCATAGGCTAAAATTTGTGCTCAAATCTTATCGCATTTCACTATCCATATTTTATATCCATTGAAAAGTTCAAAATAAGATCCTTTAATTGGACAACTGTTGAACTCATGTCTAGCAATGAAAGTGTTTTTGAAAACGAACTACGCACACGTGAACTAATTTCCTCTCCGGTCTGATCAAAGACAGACCATCCATGCCGGAACTAGGAAATTCACAAGAGATTCCCCAAGAAGTTGCTAAGTTTCGAACTAAGAATGTTTGGGTTACAAAGATTACTACTGCATTGACTCCAAATCATTTTTCAGAAAACCTGTTTAATGGAATTTCAAAACTTCTTGTAAGAATTTTTCAAATAATGATTGTAAGAGTTTTTCACTAAAATTATTTGAAAAGAATGTTAAGATAATGAAATTTTAAGTACTCGCTACTGACAAGATCCAATAAAATAGGGTTTTGGTACTAACTGAGAAGTGAAATTCAATTGATAATCTTTGAAAGTTGCTTAAAAGAAACATTCTGAATTTAATGATTTATTGTAGAATTGCAATTTGCTTTCCACGTAAACAGTTTGATTTCTTATGGTTTTTGATAAGTCATAATTTAGATCTTGAAACAAACTCGATATATGAGGTACTTACTGGTATTCAAACTCGATATATGAGGTACTTACTCGATCCCCGATTTTGGCTCGTCGGATGACATCAAATCCCTAAGATCACGGGATTTGAGAGGTATCTTAGAGAAGAGATATACATAATACATCATTAAACATGGATCTAAATCTCTCCAATAACCTCTCCCCCATAAGCCATTTATGATTTATCTATCAGATTTTGGCTCGTAAGTTTAATTCAACTAGGATTTAAGTGAGATTAACTCGCAGTTCCAAAAAAAAAAGAAAAAAAAAGAAACTGAGATTAAGTCTTTCTTTTTTGAAGTTGTTTAGGAAATAGGACATGCAACCAAGGATGGAGCGAGAGGGGGACAAGTGGTGGCGGCCACTACCACAAGGTTTTCAAAAAATGCAATTATTATATAGAAAATAAATTTTTTATCCCCGAATTATATAGACTTGCCACCACTAGATATTTTTAATCTTTCACCCTCATAATGCTATTTGTCTTTTTTTTTATTTTTAATCAACAAAAAAAATCCGTATTTTCCGTAATCTGATTTCTTTTCAAAACATCAAGTGAAAAAAAAGAGATACACGTGCAAAACATTCGAATCAAATCAAAAAATGAATCATTTCATGTTTTGTAATTTCGAATCAACTAAAATGAATTTATTTCATTGCTTAATTAGCTTTAATTTCTTACATTGAGAAGACTATCTTGATTATGATCTCCATTATTGCCAGCATTGTAAGCATTGAGAAGACTAATGATCTCATATACTGCCATAGAGAGACAAGAGAGAGAGAGAGAGAGAGAGAGAGAGAGAGAGAGAGAGAGAGAGAGAGAGAGAGAGAGAGAGAGAGAGAGAGAGAGAGAGAGAGAGAGAGAGATGTGCATGTGAGAGAGTGCACACTTGCATGTGAGCAACTTTGAGCAAGTTAATTGTGAACAAAGGCAACTCTGTCATGGATAAACTTTGGTGGGATTTGATTTGGAGTTTGAGCAAGTTAATTGTGAACAAAGCCATTATGATTGCACAAGACATGCTCCCTCATGGCCCAAACTCAAAACTTGTTCACAAAGCTTTGGTTTCTTTGATAAAGACACACACCAAAAGTGAGAGAAAGTGAGGCAGTGATTTGAATTAAAAGCCTTTTAAGGGGGTGTGAAAAATCTTTGTGGGCACAATTAAAAGAGCCTTCTATCTGCTGACCACCGAATAAGAGGGCAAAACAAGTCACTGTAGTTCGACACCTTTCCAGCACAGTGACCAAAAAACAATGGGCATAATTAAGTAGTTGCTTGACCTAAAAGCTATGGGCGTAAGTATCTCCAAACATAATGATAACGGATTGGGGGACTCTGCTGTCTACAGGGGAACAGAGAATGTCGTGCTGTGGAGCGACATGGTTCTAAGATTTGGATTGGACGTCCCAAACCCATCTAGTAGTCCTGTTTGGCCAACACTATTACCAACTAATCAAAACCATGTTGTCATCAAAGAATTCTTCGTTGGGCGGTACTAGATTATTCATAACGATGTTAGGCGAGCAAACTTACATAATTTTACAATTTTTAAAAAAAATTACTATATATTTCTTTAAAAATTTGAGGTAGGGCTCATCCGTCCCTTGGTCCGTCTTTAATTAGGTAGGGCTCATCCGTCCCTCGATCCCTCCTTAATTATTTAGTTGTCACCCATTACTCACAGTGGAGTCAAAATAAGCACGAAATCTACACATTGTTTTAAAACAACCATCGATTTTCATTTTTAAACAGTGATGTAGGAAAGGGTCACTCATTAGCAAAAAATTAAAATGTTATATTATAGACGTGAGATTTCATGAAGTGATTGTTGTTGAAATGCAAAATATTTTTTTTTCAAAATCTACAAATTAAAAATATATTTTTCACACTTGAATGAAATGTTTGGGGCAATTTTGGACTGTGGATTAAATATTTGGTACAATATTTAAATGGTTTTCATTGCTGCCAAACATGGACTAATTGCTGATTTTGGGGGGTCATTTCAAGGCTAAAACCATGCCGTTTCTTGGCACGGCACTCTGTCCTGCCCCTTGTGGACAGTAGAGTTCCCAAATTATATAATTATAAACATTGGTAGAGTTGATAAATGACAGTGAGAAGCCTGTCACCGAGAGCTCACAGATTCAAAATTCTTTGAGATCACTAAAAGCTTGTCCGATCCTTAAGTTCAGACGTCTCAAAATTTGTTTGCCTAAGCTGGCTCTGAAGTCCAGTTACAATTTTTTTTATTTAAAAAAAACATAACCGTGGTGGAGAAAAACAAAAACAAAAAAGGATTGTTGTAGCTTTTGAGTTTGAGCAAAGCTAATTATACCATACCATGAACAAACATAAAAAGTCAAAATTAAAGGCCCAAAAAATGAGTCAAACGCCACTTCTTTGATTAATAGTTTCATAAGGAAGACATCAAGTGATACTCATGAGAAATTATTTGTGCCCTAGTGGAGATAACACTTTTGGACCAATTGAAGGAGTGAATTACTGCACACTTTGTTGACCTTGCTTTTTGCTAATTTGGTTCAATGTATTACTGAGGAAGTTGATGACCGCAAGAGGTTAAAACTAAAATCATTTCTTAATTTGAAAAAAAAAAATTTATTCTACAAGAAATTATTACAGAAAAAAGTGTAATAAGATCAATGTGCGATATTGATATTTCTATATAATGAGAGACGAACATTGATTTCTAGTTCAAAATAAAATGACCACAACAGACCATCTCATTTTCCAGAAAAATCTACAGAAAATGAAATTGTTTGCAACATTACCTAATCTGAACAAGGAAGGCCAACATTACTTTCACAAACATTACATTTTCGATAAGCCCTACAATCGCAAATACAACTCTAAACAAAGATCGAGCTTCCTTGCAGGGGAAAAGATCGAGCCCAATGCCTCTTACTGAAGTGCAATGGCTCCGGTCAACTGGGTGCCTGTTGATTCCAGACTAGGGCTTACACCAATGCCAATAGGAGCAAGAACATAACAAGTCTTGGACAGAACTTGCATGGATGATGTTCCAACATGTAATTTCAGTCTATATTGACATGAAGTAATGAGAGCCATTTATATTTCCGGAGAGAGAGAGAGAGACAGGGCCAGGGGTGTCAATCTTGCATACTGGAAGTACACAACAAAATCACTCATCTTGACGCCAAATGGTTAATACCCAAGAAATAACTTCCTACAATAACGAATGATGCGATTCCACTACGAGCCATCCGGGGCCAAATGCCACGGAACAGAATATTCCTATCTGCAGGATGGATTCCAGTAAGTCTCTCAAACCTCTTCCCCGGTCGATTCCATTTGAGAAGCTTCCTCTCCATGGCTACATACTGCAGGAAATGCCCAAATAACGTGCAGACATGTAAATATATGGTTATAAGCATCATTAACTGTGTCAATGTTAAGAACAGGACACAAATGGGAAACATTCAAGCCAAAAATGACAAAATTATTTACAAAAAGAGAAAAACGAAAAAAAATCTTGCTCACAAAAGACAACAGTTACTACACTTTCAAACTAGGACAAACTTCTAAAGCCTAGACAGTTTTGGACTAGGCAATGGGACCTCGTCGTGGCATCCGGTTCCACTCACTACCATAAATAACATGATTAGAAAAAGTTAATTTTCATCCATTGCACAAGAATATATCATCGTGGATACGCTCATTCCTTTTCAGTGTCTTGGTATATATACTTAATCCATTTTCGTGTCATTGGGCTGGGTAGCATCATTCACAGGGGTCGAACATTGGTCCAAACGCACATTATGCATAAAATGTCTCCTGCTTGAATTCAGGCTAAAGCACATATGCCAGATTCCAACATGCTCGAGAGCAGAAAAATGTTAGGGAAAACCTTGTACTATTTGATCTATCACCAAAGTAGGATACAGACACCCAACACATAGCACTTGTTTTTAGTAGCATGAACAAGAGTTTTCCTGGAGACAATAGGGTGCTAACAGTATTTCTCAGCCCATACAGCCGTTAATGAACACAACTGAATCAAACATCGTTTTGACAAAAAGATACCAACGCCAAACTTTCAGTCATATTACTACTGCATAACTTTCAGATACCTACAAATAGTGTAATGCAGGTCTTTCTTAACATACCTTGGGCAACACAGTACATTGTGATCTACTTCTCGCAGTGTCAAAACCATGAGATGCAGCTGCAGCAATTGACCCAGAAATGCCAGCTGCAAGACTAACAGCTAGAGGAGACAGTGGACCGATTTCCTCGTCATACCTGAATAAAGGATAAAAAGGACAAGTCCAATGAACAAGCACATAGATCTTACCTCAGAACTCTCTTTTTCCCAACAGGGTAAAAAGAGAATGTAATACTTCATGTGTCTACAGTGATGAAACATGCATGAGGTTTGTTATAATTTTTTATTTACCCAGAAACAATCTTTTTCCCATTAACAGGCTGAGGCACTATAATAAGAGGAACCCTTAGTATGATGGTTGACAGATACATCAAAATGCATAGCAATATCAAAAGTTTCCATAAGAAATTTTCAAGCAAGAGCATGGTAGAACATAGTAAATTTCCACGGAGACAATCTCCACATCACAACTTACACCACTAGTTTATGAAACCACATGGATAAAAGGAATGACACATATAAAAACTAACTACAGAGTTCACTTCCCCTAAACAATACCAAATGTCAGTAACTTTTAGTTGATTGGGAAAAGATAATTTACAGGAAAAGGGCCTTTGCAGGGAAAGAAGATAAAAGGCCCAGTAAGGTCTTGTAAAATTGGTTATAAGAAGAAAAAAGAAAAGGTCTTGTAAAATTGGAATAATAAAGTGGTTAAGAACTCGAAATGAGATGTTGCCAACACAAACAAATGTCAAGGGAAAGACGTCAAAATGGTGAATGAGGCTATGCTGACAAGTTTTGACAGCAAGTCAGGAACCAATTGCTGATCAAAAAAAGAGTCAGGAACCAACTGCCAAAATGCCATGACGAGCCTTATCCCTTTCTCTTCCGCAATAAAAAATGGAAGTGCTGAGGCAGTACCAGTTAACTCCTCAAAAGTACAACTAAGGCCAATCACGAGTATCATGAAATATTCTCTGAACAGAGTACAATGTAGATACTATAACCTGGGTGGAGGATCCATATTCACTGCCTTCCAGGCAAGCATCGCTTGATGTAAACATTGCCAACTTGCAAAGAATATACCACCAAAAATGGAGTCACGAACTACTCCTGACCGAAGACCTCTCCATAAAGCAGCCCATCCTTCCAAAGAGATGATGTCTAATGGCCTTCTAACATCACAGACAGATGGTGGCCTCCCAGATCCAGTCATCATCCATGGGTAATCTTTCAGGGCATCAACCATATTAGGATGTTTGGTTGTTAGAGTGGACAAAAGCCCAACAGAATGGTTCAAAGCCCTCATATCGGGCGAATATCCGGGTAGCAATCTTGCAAGCAAAGGTGAAAAGGATATTCTTTCTGTAACAGCAGTAGGAGTTGGAATCCGAGACGCTGAAGACACTTGCGCACGAAGTTTAATAAGTTCAAATGGAGAGGAGATGAGAGATTCCACAGCACCGGCTGCAATTCCTGCCATAAGAGCCTCAGAGACATGCACTTGATTGTCTTCTCGACCATCTGCCAGGAAAGTAGACCACATTAGTTGAAATGGCACCGGTATTAAGGACAAGAAAACCAAGCATCACGTATTATGATTAAAAGCATCAGTTTTTTGGGTTAAAATACACTCTGAGAATGTTATGGCAAAATAAAACAGCATGGACCAATAGTTGAAGTTTGGCAGTAATTGCTCACTGGCACAACTTCATGCAACAGGTCACAGATAAAATACTTGGAATTATAAATCCAATAAATATTAATCTTTTTTCTCATTTGCAATATATATCTTGTATTTAAGTATATTTTTATGTAATCACCATTTTATTTTTCAATTTTTTGATAGCATTTCTTGTTATTTCTTTGGGATGCATCCCACTAGAAAGCAAGATTCTTATGGGAGCGGCAACGAGGTTCAAGAGCAGAGAGCGAGGAGAAAGACCCCATAGGAGGATCATGCAACTAAGGTCAGTGGTCCAACGTGCGGGGAGTGTTCGAGCTATTTCCACGTCTGGAAATTATCTCCAGCATAAGTAGTATGTAAGGATGGTACTCATTGCTAATCGACATTGGCTGTGCCACTTACTAGTCAGAGTACTCTAGGGAACACCCTTGCCGTTGGAATTTTTGTTCATCTATATGCAGGCGAGTGATTGAGGGGTATGTTATCTGAACCATTAAATACTCTACCAGAACCTTTAGTCACAGGGATCGTGTGGATTCTGTGGAAGATTCTGATTGAGTACAATTTTCATTGAAGGACACCCACAAAGGCAGTGTAACAGGTGTACTTTACAAACTTTTGTACATATTTGTCTAGTGTTTGTTCATTTTGGAAGTTCCCTTTTGACACCTTTCACATGTATATTTTACAATCTGGAATTTTCTATTTTTGGTTGATTTTTCCATTTATTATGGGAAGTGCAAAAAGTACTACCTTTTTCTTTTCCTCCTCTCATGTTCTCTGTCCAGAATGGGTATCCTTAGAAGAAATCCCGGAGCAGCCACTGCCAATGGGGTGTGTTGGATGCTTGAACATGATATCAAAGTTGGGTTTCTAGAGGCTATTGACTAATTTTTCCTTCGTTTGTTCCATAGGTGACTTTGATTCGTTGTGATCGCAATGCTCTTGATCATTTGTTTATCTCTCGATCTGCGATTTGGGGTTCACATGTCCAAGAGCGTGTGAGAGCTTGTCCCACGTCGGTTAATTATCACTTCCAAAACTTGGATATTAACTTAGGAGGCTTGTCATATCATTTCAGTTGCTGTTGAGTTAGACACTTCAACGCATACATTCTTAACTTGATTGCCAAACTTAGTAGTATCTCGTTCTACAATTGAGTACGAGTTAAAAATATGTGTGATTTTATTTAGAAAAGGGATAGACCTATAACAAGGCATATTTTGGTTGCTTAGACACAAGTTCTGATGCATTTGGCTCCCACAATGGTTGTTGCAGCAAGGTTTTTCTGCATCAAATCTGAGGACATGTAACTAGATGCAAGAGAGCTTGTATTCAAATGCCCTCAATTGTAGTCTTTTCCTTACTATCTAAAACCTCCATTCGCTATGTTTGGTTTGTTTGCAATCCTCAGTATAACTTCCAAGGGTATTGAAGGAACAATAAACATTACTAGGGATGACAATTTCACCCGAAACCAATGGATACCCGAACCAAACCGACCCTATCGGGGCAGTTTTTTTTTTTTTTTTCTTTTTCTACCCATAGGGCGGGTTTGGTTTTCAAAATATGATACCCGACGGGTTTGGATTTGGGTTTGGTCTTAGCAAGTATTTGGCCAAGCCCAAACCCAAACCCACGTTCCATATAATATTATATACATGTAATTTTTATTTTCCAATTCATAACTTTCAATGACTTTTTATTTCATCTCCTTCCTTATTCCTCTCAAATCCCTTAAAAATCTCAAGAGTCTATGGGAACCTCTTAAGAAAAGTTTATTATTTAGTTATTTCCTTTGATTATGTTAGAATTTAGATGTTTAATGGTAAAATCATATGGTATGTTACCTTTTTATTTTAATATATAATCTTTTTCCTTCATTTGTTCATTAATGGAATTAATATTAATACGGGTTTGGTGCGGTTTGGATAAAATCCAAATCCACATGGTTTGGTTATGGTGCACTAAAAATCATACTCATTGGATATCGGTTTGGAATTGGGAATAGATAAATACTTTGGGTTTGGGTATGGTAATCGCAAAACCCGGACCAAACTGATCCATTGCCATCCATAAACATTACCATTCTCCTAAGTTAGAGATACTTTATATGCAGCACCTAGAATTTTCTAGTCAATTAAACAACACCATCACTCATCCATTGGTACTTGAATACACTAGGAAAATGCAAGATAAAATGTTTACAAATGGATCAATGAAATTAATTTAAGATTTGGGGATCCATTAATTTTTCATGTTCATATTCATTGTTTGCTAAGAAATATAACTGTGAAAATGCAGGTTGAGTACTAGAGCAATCGCTTTGTGCTTGTTATGCCGAAGGTTTCAACTCTGTCCCTAGCAGTACCCCTAATTATTGAGAACCAACACTAGCGTACTTCTTTCATTTATGAAACATTAAGCGAAAAAGAAACTGAATTTCAATCACTGCTATAAACATACAAATAATAGCATCCCCCACTTGACATTTTGTCATTTTATTGTTTCCCTAAATGTTCTCGACAAAGAAATCAAATAGGAACCAATAAAATAACTTCTAATGGCACTTGAATTGAAGAACATACCTTTATAAAAAGCTGTCAAAATTTCATAAGTACCAAAGCGAGCGCCGAAACCAAAAATCCTCCCCATAGTCAACCACCCAAAACCGTTGTACAAACCTACAAGGTTCATTAATGAGGCATTTAACTTGTAGTACTACCACATAACACCGCATAAGCATAAATTGTACGATTCCTTCACTCACTTTTCTATCTTCGCGCACACTACAAATTGCCAGATGCATGGAAACAATCAATCTTATTCAACAAAGATCGAAAACATTTCACCTATGACCATGTTCAGTTTTCACCTTTTCTAGGTAATAATAATGAATCTAAGCCAATTCAAGGAGCAAAGCATACCAGCTCTTGTGCAAATACATGAGGTTCACAATTAATTATACCATTATGGATATAAGTTTGCCTTTCTAATTAATCTCATTCATGCTCAACTCACTCCATTTTTATCTAATCCAAATAGAGAAATGATGAGTACCAAGAATGAAATCCATCTCATTCCCATACACCAAATCTTTTACTTATGTTGTAGGAATCAACCATGCCAAATTGCCAATTGTATCATTAACATAACTTTCAAGAAGACATGAATTACATACTCCCTCCACCCCGCAAAGATGGTCCACTGTTCATTTTGGGTTGTCCCCAAAAAATTGTTCATTTTAAAAAGTTTCCAAAAAAAGTAATGACACATTCCCATTTTGCTCCTCCTTTTATTTTACTTTAAATAAGTTAGAATTTCAAGAAACATCCCATCAATGGGCAAAATTGGAAAGCTAACAAAAAGTACAATGTAATAATTATGTTCCCTTAAATAGTTGGTTTCCCAATGAGGGACTAACAATATGGGATGGAGGGAGTACCATTTTTAAGTTAGCCAAACAAAACCAAGCCTTTAGCGCCAATCAATTTTTATAGTTTTCCTAAGAATAAAAAAGGCAAAAGTTTCCAAAAACAATTCTTGAAAATGATAAATCATGAACCACAAACCCAATTGTCTAGTATTGCTCATAACTCCTAAATGCTGATCCATGAGACATAAACAAAATAAGGAATCTCTCAACATAATTTGTTTGATTCATTGCATCAATGGAATGATGGAGTTACCTGAATTTCCTGACAATTTTTTAACTCTATCAAGAACCTGAGCAGCAGTCAATTGCTTATTGGAAGCTGACCCTACCTGTCATGCACCCCCATAACATATTAGCATCAAGGCTAAAACCTATGTTGTTCTTTGCAAAAACTTAAAAATGTGACTAAAAGATGGGATAAAAAGTGAAACCTGTATAAGGACTTTGATAGTATCTAGTGGGTATGTGAGGGCAGTGCCCAATGCAACTGATCCCGCTGCTGCAATTGCATGGGTAGCAAAAACCTGGTTCTTAAACAACTCATCCATCGGAAGGATCTGCAGTATTGCACAAATATCAAAAGAACGACAATAAACAGCAGTCGACACTTGAAAGTTAATACTGCATTTCTAAACAGTCTCATATCAGATTAAAAATAAAATGTAGAACCAGAATTTAACGTTGTCTTTATATTTATGCATTTGAAATGAAAGGAATCGGCCATAAAAGCAGCTCAAATTCAGAGGTGGATTGTTCATTGCAACTATTTCAAAATCGAGTGTGGGAGATTTTGGTAAAATAGATTTGGAAAGACCGAACAGAATAGGCATTTTCTCAAACAGATGGTGGGCAAGTAATCAGCTGCACATGTTGAGATCAGAAGAGCGCATTAGTTCACAAAAACGGTGGAAAAACAAGCAACCGAAGTAATTACAAACGCTGACTGAATACCTGAAACAGACGAATTCGTCGAAACGCTGGAGTCGAAGGTTAGTGAAAAAATCACTCGGGGTTTCCTTCCTCCTCAATATCTGTAAAGAGAACCAATGTCTTGAAAAAAAAAAAAGAAAACCATTTTAAATGAAAGATAAAGGGTAATTTCGTCCTTGTGATATTTAGGGCTTCAACATTACAAAATCTACTAGCAAAAAGCGGCAGCTGTTTATCTTCTTCTCTTCTCTATTGCAAAGCTGCTACTCTTCTTCTGCTGCTGCATGACTGCATGACTCCATCCCTCTGAAATGCTTACAAAACCTTGCATTTTTTAGCGTTTTCCCCCCCCTCTCTCTCTCTCTCTCTCTCTCTCTCTCAATCATGGCAAAACAGGTTTTAGCCCGCCCTCCCTCCCTCCCTCTTGATCTCTCTCTGTCGCTGCGATCTGGGCATCATTCGTTTTTGTGAACCAGTGAGAGTTTGTTCAACAAAATACTGGACGGAATCGTCGGTACCGCCATCTCGCCCGGTATTGGCCGGAATTTCCGGTACTCGCCGGTAAGGACCGGTATTAGAGCCAGGACGGTATTGAAGGTGCAAGATACCGGTTTAGCACAAATCCGGTACAAATCCCAACAGGCAATAGTAATAGGTTTAGCAGTTATCTCCTCTCCTCTCTCTTCTCCAGAAGCAAAAATCCTCCATTAAACCAACAATTGGAGAGTGTATATACAAATATACATACCTATATACACTATATAACCAGTGATGCTGTTGCGTGCTGGTTGTCTATCCATCTTCGCCAAAACCCCAATCCTCTTCGTGTATTCCACCACCCGCTTGAACCCTTCACTTTTCCACCACTGGTACCACTCCCCTACCCCTTTAAATGCCACCATTCGCTCTATCAACAACCGTTTCTCCATGACCAAACAGACCCACCTGCTAACCACCACAGCCGCCGCCCTTATTCGGGAGCCCTCTTCGAACAAGAAATTGAAGAAATCCCGGTACGATTCTCCCGAAGGCAAGCTTCGGGGAAAGCTCGATTCGTGCTCGAAGGACGGGGACCTCGCTGAAGCCCTCCGGTTATACGATGTGGCTCGGGCCAATGGTGTTACTTTGTCCCAACACCATTATAATGTATTGTTGTATTTATGCTCTTCTTGTAGTGGAAATGGCAATGGGGGTGAGAAATTGGATAAGGGTTCGGCGAAGAATTTGGGTTTAGAGAGGGGTTTTGAGATATTTAAGCAAATGCGTATGGATAAGGTTGCTCCAAACGAGGCCACTTTTACTAGTTTGGCTAGGTTGGCATTGGCTAAGGAGGACCCAGAAATGGCATTTAATTTGGTGAAGAAGATGAAGGGTTGTGGTGTTGTTCCGAAGTTGAGGTCGTACGGGCCTGCATTGTTTGGGTTTTGTAGTAAGGGGATCGCTGATAAGGCTTATGAGGTTGATGCCCATATGAGGGAATGTGGGGTTTTGGCTGAAGAGTCTGAGCTTTTGGCTCTTTTGAAGGTGAGTGCTGAAACTAAGAGGGACGACAAGGTTTATGAAATGATGCATTGTTTGCGGGCAGCAGTTAGGCAGGTTTCAGAAGAGACTGCTGGGGTAGTGGAGGAGTGGTTTAGGTCAGAAAGGGCTGCGGGGGTTGGGGAGGCGAGTTGGGATGTGGGTAAGGTGAGAGAAGGGGTTGTGAAGGGAGGAGGAGGGTGGCATGGGCAAGGGTGGTTGGGAAGTGGGAATTGGAGAGTTGTAAGGACCCACATGGACGAGAAGGGGGTTTGCCAATCGTGTGGAGAGAAGCTTGTTTGCATTGATATTGATCCTAAAGAGACGGAAAACTTTGCTACTTCACTGACCAGTTTGGCTTGCCAAAGAGAGGTCAAGGCTGATTTCCTGCAGTTTCAGGTTTTGACACTATCCTCCTGGTTAATTGATTCTTAGTACTTATTGTGGAGACTCGACTCATGGAGTCATTTGAGATGCATGTTATTTAGCAATGGATTCTTATGGTTCATTTATGTCTAGCAGGGAAAATATTGTTAGACTGCGTTTCATCAGATTAAAAAGAAGAAGAATATTGGTAGACTGGCTCATTGCATTTCTTTGGTACTTGATTATGTGATCCTCGAGTACATTTTTCATGTACAGGTGGTTTTAAATATCCGCTGTGAAGTTTATGGAGGCAAATTAACTCCCAAAACGTTAGTCGGAATAATATGGAATATTGAGCTATACAAATTGAATTATGATGTTTAAAATTCAATGTCAATACCTACATGGTAGCCATTGTGAAAGACCACATCCATAGGAAATTTTATGTTTGGGGGGTTACCCAGAAAATGGAAATACTTTTGTTATTGGGGTGTCCAGTAGGTGGTTCTCTCTTTTTGCATTGGGGTCAATTTATTCTGTTTCTGCTTGCAAGAATAATTTGTACTTCTAAGGCAAAGTTTTCATATTTCAAATTACGCACTTAAACGGAGTTCTATTGTGTTTTATTCCATCTCCCCTGTCCACCCTCATCTGTAAAAAACTGAAGTAAATTAAATAAGGTATGCTAGGTTAGAAAAGCGACTGATGAGTAAGCCTGGTGTTGGACAATTGCATAATTGGGTGCTGAAAGTCTAGTAGCTTGCAGTATACAATAATCCTAGAGCACTTGCCACTTGGTATTAGGCAGCTGTACTACTGCTTGTGGTTCGACTTGTAGTGGTCCCTGATCAGTCAGTAAGGTTTTGCTAATGAAAAATTTCATGTTTTCTAATGCTACACTCAATGGACATATCATTCTCATGCTTGAATACTTTGTGTCGTCAGTTGGAAATTGTTGATACACTCTTTTTGGTTGAGGGTGGAGTCATGTTGTCTGCTCCAATAGCTGTAAAGTTGCTATTGGGCTTGTGAATACTCGTGATCAAAATGTTAAAAATACTCAAATGCCATTGTCAAAGCCCGATAGTTGCTTCTTGTTTATGATTCAGGCAATGAATGCATAAAAAGAATGTCAGTGGCATTCTGACTAACTTAGAAGGTGCACTCATTCAGGAGTGGCTTCAGCAGCATGGTCCATTTGATGCGGTTGTAGACGGTGCAAATGTGGGGCTTGTCAATCAACGTGATTTCAACTTTTTCCAGGTAACAGGGTTGCTGATTACTAGATTGAGCAGGGTTATATCACTAGTTCTTAGTTGGAATCACGCGGCTAGTGTTCTCACTTATTTCTTTTGGTTGTAGCTTAATTCTGTTGTAAAGCAGTTGCAGCGAATGAGCCCGTCAAAGAGATTACCCCTCGTTGTGTTGCATAGAAGTCGGGTTACTAGTGGTCCTGCCCAGTATGATAAGAACAAGAAGCTGTTAGAGAGTTGGAATAAGTCTGGCGCGCTTTATGCTACTCCTCGAGGTTCAAATGATGATTGGTGAGATCTCTTTTCTTGAATATGCATGCGTTAGGCTGTCATTCCTAGAATGATTTCTCCATGGTAATCCGGTTATCCTAAAAATAATTTCTCTAGCAACTTCTCTCATTTGTCGCTCTCATTCCCTCTCTCCTTTTGTGCGTGCGCGTGTGGGTTCCTAGGCTGATACTCCAGTAATGTGTGTCATTTGCTGGGCTGTATAATGACTGACAGTAGTCATCATTTTATGACCTATGCTTACAAATGACAAAACATTGGCTGACACTATGTTGCATGGGATGCAGTTTGTCCTGGTATTGTGTGCCCTCAAGCCCTGGTACGACTCTCATGTTGATCTTTACATCACTTTGCTTACAGGTACTGGTTATTTGCTGCGGTTAGTTGTAACTGTTTGCTGGTGACAAATGATGAGATGAGGGATCACTTGTTCCAACTCCTAGGGACTAGTTTTTTCCCGAGATGGAAAGAGAAACATCAGGTATTGTCTCTTCTTTAATTGGAATATGTTTTTCCAAAATGGAAGAAAATCTTCTAAATGTTGATAGAATCTGAATCATCTCATGTGATTTCCTCACGTGTTATTCTCTCGTATGATCCTCACTTGAGGAGAACTGGAGCCTTTTTCTAGATTCGAACAGTTCCTTTAAAGGTCTCAATTTCTATATCATTTGTGCGAGAAAATTAGGCTAATTAGACATCCTCTAATGTTCAGGCCCCATCCTCTCTCTTTCCCTTCCTAACTCTGAGCCCTTTCCAAGCAAAAAGAAGATCTCCATCATGCTAAATGGGAAAACCCGGGGTACCTCAAAGGCTCAAACAACAAGACAAAGACACCACATTTCCAGCCACTGGACACTTATTTTCGATCTTCTTACATCCTATTTTACATAGCTATTGAACTGAAGATGCCCTCGCACTTATATTCTGGATGTTACTTTGGTAACTAGGGATGTGGGATTTTTCTTCACAAGTCCAGTGTGATGCCGTTTTCATTATAATTGTGAATATCTCAAGTCCTAACAACTAAAACTAATCAGAGATGTGTGAACCCGTTCATGCGTATTGCCTTTAACACCCTATTCGTAAATATATATAAAAAAATCTCTTTTTTGCCTGTGGTGATAATTGGCAGGTTCGCTTGGCTTCAAACGGTAGGCCTGAACTCCGCATGCCTCCACCTTATTCGATTGTCATTCAGGTAGACCTTTCAACTCATCGATTAAACTTTGTTTTCTGTTTCTATTGTATATCTTAATTTCCCATGAACTGCTAAAGCCTATTTATGTGGAGGTGTAAAAATGCAGGAATCAGAGCTGGGAAGTTGGCATGTACCAACTGTTGTAGGCGATGATCTAGAGACCCCAAGGCAGTGGATCTGTGCCACCAGGGCGAGGGACGCATCATCACGCCGTCGTTAAGTTGTACAAAATTTTCCCCCTCGGTATTTATGGTATTGTAATTTGTATATTCACATTTTGTGGGGTTAAATATCCAATGGTTATCTAATGGGAACGTAACAACGGATATGTAGGGCCCTTTGATATATAGTCACATTCATGGTCATATCCAGTCAAACAACGAGCCCATTTGTGGATTACTCATTCATTTTCTGGTTAGTTTTGCTGAATACAATGAGGATAGACAAGTACTGCTTGGCCAATTGCGTTTTTTGGATCTTGTAATACTACCATTTTTTTCGGTAGGAATGTCATTGGGTATCTCCGAAACAAAAGGGCCTAAAATTGTGCTGACAAGCGTGGAACAATGTGTTTTAAGGGCTCGAGCCTCAAGTCATAAACGTCGTGGGTAAATCCCCTGCTTAGCAAAGATAGGTCAATTTTCAGGAAATTGTGTACTTCCATGTCTCTCTACTGATTTCATTTATATGATGCAAATGTGCACCTCCATGCCTCTTCATTGATTTCATTTCTATGATGCTGCAGTAATGCGTAGTTGTCCACTCTTGAGAATTAGGCTAATCTCTATTACTAGTTAAGATATATAATACTAGTCTCGCTGAAGCTTTTGTTGAAACAGAAAACCATAACTGGAAATATGTAGGTGACAATGGAACTGTGATGGTTACCAACTTCTATACACTTGTATATAAAGAACGTTGGGTGGTCGCTTGCCATCTTGCTTCGAATTGATCAAAGTACCCTTATTTTCTTGCTGAGTTGGACAAAAATGTCCTTCTTTTAAGGGTTTATTACTACACGTTCGATTTTGTTGCTTTGGCAAGGGTTTACGATGTTAAAGGAAAAAGGAAGTACCTCTGTGATGTTATCGTCTCCTGTTCAATGGGTTACCAAGTACGTATGTGATGCGATCGAATACTGTAGATGCGGCTCCAGAATCTATGACTTTCAATTTCTCCCTTTTTGATCGGCGCTGAAGTACGTTTAGAGCTTAATGTAGTTTAGGGCTTTTAGGGTTTCCGTTTTTTGTGCTTCTGCGAGTACTGGGAGATAAATCGGTTCAGCACTTTTTCACTGTGGTTGCGGCGTGTTCCAGTGGAGACGGCTTGGTCTTGATATGTTTGGTGGCGTGTGAATCTCCAGAAGATAACAGGGAACCGAATTGTGCATTTTGTTCGTTTTCCCCGCCCTTTTTTTGTGTGTAGTTCTTCTACTGCGAGTACGGTTCTTGATCGTTGGTTCTTTCTCTATCAATGATGATTTATACAAATATTGTATATCTCAAGTATTGTTTGTCAGTTTAATTTTTGGGTGATTCCTTGATGTGCAGGAATTTGAGGTCGAGAATGTACTTTCCTGTAATGTGCATTTCCTTGTATAGCACATAGGATTTTAACTTCCATCATGTTAAGTATTTGTTTGACTTCTTTGGATTGTGAAGTGATTATAGTATCTGTTTCTTTGGATTGTGAACTTCATGTATTGAACGAAACCTCAATCTAAACCTTCTTCTGTGAAACCATACCGAACCGACCGATTTTCACCCTAACTTCCAATTTTAGGGATGACATGATTGAGTTATTCAGGATTCTGAAATCAACATGCTCTGACAATAAACATTTAACTGAAACACTTACTTAGGCCTAGTCATTGATGAAATTAATGCGGCCAGTGATCGGGCTATTGTGGATTACAAAGAAAGGATGAATTAGGGGTGAAAAAAAAAAACCGAACCGAAAAAACCAAAATACATCTCGGTTCGGTTTCGGTTTCCGGATTTTTGTCAGACCGAACTGAAACCGAAATACCCTAAAATCATCCTGATTTGGATTGAATTACCCTGAAACCACCCCTATGTGGACCGAAAACCACCCCTATCTCGGTTTCCTGAAATTGACCCCGCAAAAAATAACAAATCACAGCCGTCCATCTCAATTTTAACGCCGGACCGAAAAAATCGAAAAAACCAGAAAAAACCGAAAAACCGAACCGATCAGGTTCATTGTTTTTTTTGGTCGGGATCGGTTCACAGCAAAATCACCCCGAACCAATCGGTTCGTTCCAACACCAAAAAACCGAACCGAACCGAACCGACCGATTTTCACCCCTAGGATGAATCATATCATGGACAAACCCGATGATGATATATTTCAAATTCTGAGGTTAGCTGCACTTTGACTAAGGACTTTTGGTATTTTTCAATTCTTGCCCTTACTTTTGTGTAGAGTTGTTCTCTAAATATCTCCTGGTCGTTGTTTGTATATTGTTCAGGGAACTCTGAGCCACTTTGTGCTTGTTTGAATCGTTTCATGTTGATTCTTCCCAACTATAAATGTATCTCCAGCAATAAATGTTGTTCATTTTAATTCTGTTGCAGTGGAGAGACAGGGGACACTTTTCATTGCTGATCTCTTTGTGGGTTTGTCGATGGTAACTATATTTCAAGTTTAAGAAGGATTGATCAATAGTCTCTCTTTCTTGTTAAATTAGTCACTGTGATGTTGATTATTCTTGAACTAGCGCATGCCCGTGCCTGAAGTCACGGCTCAAAGAATTTGGCATTCGATGCGGCTTCGGGTGTCCTTAGCAAGGTGTGAACAATTGCCTTGCACACATCTGCATAGTTTAGTCACAATTAGAACCAATTACTTGTTAATGTCGACCTAGTCCGACTGATCTAACAGCTATATCGACAATGACTCAACTTAAAAAAAAAAAAAACTATAAATAAAGTCGTCATTGTCCAAAGGTAATGTGATTGCATTACCAAAAACTCATAAGCAATAGGCATTATAAAGCCAAGAAAACTCAACCATATATCGTCATCATCTAATCCAAAAAACACGTGGTAACCCATACTATTCAAACCGCCCATTAACAATTAATGAAAACCATTTGACCAAAATAAGCTAGTAGATTGAAATTCAGTTCTTCCAATTCACGCAACCTGATTCTCCACATCTTAAGAAGAGTATTTACTCTTCTCACTTAAAATCCAATTTTCCCTTTCTTTAATCCCTCAATTTATTTAACAGAAATTTCTTAATTTTTGTGCAATCACAAAGGGGAGAGCATTGGGGAAAGTTGCATCCTTCTCTCTCTCTCTCTCTCTCTCTCTCTCTCTCTCTCTCTTCTCGCGCACGCGAGCGCTTGAAAATGGATATTATGTGCTTGAAAAGGTTGATTAAGTGCTGAAATCGACCATATAGATACTTAGGGAGCTTAAATGTTGATATTTTATGCATTGAAAAGTGTCGAAGTACTGAATTCTTGGCCTAGATGCTAAAAATCATAATTAAAATGCATTAGCCCATGGGATTTGGTAAAGAGCATGCATATTTTTGAATATTATGGATGTGGAGATTCTTCTAGCGCATTTAGAAGGCGAGTGTGGACTTGTCTCACGATGTTGTTTAGAGGTGGATACCCTTGATACAACTTATATCTTTCTAAACTGTCATGTTTTTATGTTCTCTATGCTAGCAATAACAGCATGCCTATGAGAACTGATAACTCTTTCATTGACTCCATGTGCATGTTTATTGTTCAATGTTTGTGGGTTTTGGGGTAATGACATGC
Source organism: Vaccinium myrtillus (assembly GCA_016920895.1). Lineage (NCBI taxonomy): Eukaryota > Viridiplantae > Streptophyta > Magnoliopsida > Ericales > Ericaceae > Vaccinium > Vaccinium myrtillus. The sequence goes on along the minus strand of CM029278.1, from coordinate 26,794,657 downwards.
CTTTGAGCTACTATGGTTTGTATGTAAGAAAGGTGGAGGTAAGTGCCTTACAAGCATAAGTTTCTACATTGACACCCACTAAAAGCTCTTTGCCTCGTCCCTCTAGCAAAACTTTGTGCAAAATAATTTTGGTAGGGGACCCCGGTATACAACATGGCCACACGACCTAAGGTTGTGGTTGGTATCTGTTCTGAGTAATTGAAACAAATTGTTCTTGTCTTGAGGGTTCTTAGGTTGAGGCATATGATAGGAGGATAAACTAAACCCGTGTGTGGCTTTGGCATACTCACAAATAGTAACTGAAATATTTGAAAGTAATACTCTTTGGCTGACAATCATGAACATTAAGGCCTAGGCATTTTGTTTCCATTGTCAGAACAATACTAGCACATCTTTCTGCTCAGTTTTCATCGGTTCTTTTCATACTGAAATGTTGGTAACTTAAAGATTTGTTGAGGTGGTAACTGCCATTTTGTTATCATCTTCCAAGTGTTTAAACTGATTATTTTTGTATGTGGGAAACAGGTATGCAAAGCACATCAAATATGAATCGCGGAAGGTTTAGGCAGGAACTAGGAGTGTGTGAATCAAAGTTCAAGTTAATTCTTGAAACGAACATGTCTGTATTTTTGTTGTGTTGGTGGAATAAATTATAATTTTGTATAGTGGAGCCTGTGAAATGAATCAACCTCTTGCAAAATTCATACCTTCATTCATACCTTCCTTAATCATACGAAATCTGTCACATAAGTAGGAAAGACTATGAATAGTCTGTCAATATTTTCGGTTTCTTTAAAAGTGAAGATTCTTGTTGTGTAGAATTGTCATGTTGAATAAAGGAGCCATACCAAATTACCAATAGAGAAAAATAGGACTCTCTCTCTCTCTGAGCTTACAAACTTCCCCTTTAGAGGCCTAACTAACGGACGGACGTTTTACTCTGAGATATGGGAATGCAAATTCTAATGTATTAATTCAGTTTGTTTTTGCTGATCGCATTAATTTAGTTTATTATCACTTCCCCATGTAACGAATTTTAACTTTCACACCAAATAAGTGCAGTAGAAACTAATGCTCCTACAGTTTACACTCAAACAAGTAAACATTGATTGCCAGCGAGCCCAACAACAGCTCAAGGAAGGACGAAGTAGAAGATGAGGCAACCTTCCAAATGGAGAAAAAGAATAACTAACTCGGCAATTGGGCAATGCTCTAAAGACCTTTCAACTCTAACGAAGCAAAGCTTTTGGTGTGTAAATTTCAGATTCTTAATTCGGTCTCTGTTTTTACCAATCCTTGTTTCATAATCAGACTTGTCTTAACTTTCAACAGTTTTTAGCCTTACCTTATGACAAAATAATCAATGAGCGCGTAGTTACGTGCGAAACACGTAGCCTGACACTAGTATCTAAAAACGTAAGCTGTATTTTGTAGCGCGCATTGGATTATCTTAGTTTTCATTTGATAAAGATATAGGTACAGATTTCTGGGTCCAGAAATCTTACAAATCAGTTGATCTCGGCCCACTCCGAGTCCCACATGAATGATCTGAGCCGTTCATGTTTTTCAAAATAATTTAATGGTACCTGTAAAAATTCAGCTGAATCGAATATCGGTAAATGCTCCATCGATTTATCCAGTTTTCGATTGAGCTGAATTTTTACAGGATATCATCAAATACTATTATTTTGAAAAAAAAATGAACGGCTCAAATCATTTGGGACTCAGGCCCACTGATTTGTACAATTTCTGTACCCAGAAATCTGTACGCAAAGCACTGTCATTCGAGTCTTCTGGTGATTTGTTGCACTTTTGTTCAAAGTGATACTATATGGATTGAGGATGATTAATTGTGAAACTGTGTTACATCAAGTGGAGCAAAACTACTTAGATGAAAACTATAACCCCAAAACTTGGCTAACATATCTTCAAGCATCCATAAGCTGCTGCTTTGCATGGGTGCACTACCCTTGCGGAGATGAACGGTTCAGATCAAAATAGTAAACTGATGGTGGGACCCACATATGGCGGTGGTGGAAAAAAGGGGATTTTACACCGGCGGTGTAAAGAATGTTTTCTCCTTTATTTTAGCTTCGATATTTGAAAGCGACTAAAAAGAAAGAGAAGAGAAACAATTGAAGAAATGGAAAAGAGAAAAACAAACAATACTAGTTGAAAACATAAGAAGATTAAGCTTCTATTGTCTACCAAGTACAAAGTATATCTTAGAGGGTGAGACGTGCAATTCTCTTACCAAAAGGTAGAGTAGGGATTAATAGTTGAGCACTGTTGATCTGCTCTACTGCACAATCAAAATTACAGTTCATACATGCCTCTTTGGTTTTTTTCCCGTCTGATCCCTCAATACGTCCGTGTATAACCTCCAGTGTTATATGGATACGGGTTCGGTTGCATCTTTGTAAATCCAATCTGCCCTTGCACACCATCCCTTGCGTATTGCTGCCACATTAGCTGCTCCTCCACAACCAACCGCTGTTTCTTCTCCATCTCGGCCATCTGAACGTAAGATGGTGGAGGCACTGGGAGCGAGGCGGCAAATGGGTCGGCACTAGTCAAAGTGGCAGCACTTCCGCCTGCCATCGGAGGTGCTGGCAGGGCCAGCATTGCTGGCCTTCCGGCTGATCCAAACGCCATGCTGCTGGCACTTCCGGTGGCTGCATAGCCTGAGGAAGCTATTGCTTGTGTTGTTGCTCCTTGTTGATACATCCCATCTAACAACATCATGTCGAAACCACCCGGAAGCGATGCCTGTTGGTTTGACAAATGGCTCGCGGATTGAACGAGCGCTGTTTCCCAATTTTCTGTATCTTTGAAGGCTTCCCATGGTTGAGTTGTGGTCGCACCACTGGTGGTTGCTGGTGGACCACCATCAAACAAGGCTAAAGCCAATTTATCTCCATATTCTTGGCTTGTCACCTCGTCTTCTCCCAAATCCAACAAATCTGCTTCTTTTTGGGGGGTCTCTTTGCTCTCATCTTTCTTCTCTTCCTCCTTCACTTCTATCTCGGGCTCTACGGGAAATCCTTCGGGAGGTGGTAGAGCCTTGATCGCGTTCATATCCTCTTCTACAACTTCCGGCTTGCTCTCTTTTTCCTCGTTTTCGTTCTTTTGTTCCAGATACATGATTTTCTTGTTCCGCACTGCTGCAGACTTCTCTCTTATAAATTCATCCATCACCTCCAATTTCTTCTGAGGAATTTTCTCTACGGTTGGATATTCAGAAGCGCGTGCAATTCCAACGTGCTTGCACCAGCCGTAGAAGTCTTTGAGCTCATCAAACTGCTTACAAACACGGCAGAAGATCTCGTGAACTTTTACCGAATCAGCTACGTCTAAGGCCGTGAACCGTTCGACTAAGTTGCTTAGGATCTCTGTTATGTCATAGTAGATTTGGAAACTTTCTTTCACCACTGGGTAGAGAGCAATGAGCACAACCCTTTTATCCCGTGCTGAACCTGTTCCAAAAACCGAAACACAAACTTAGAATCCCATGAATTCTATCCTTTGATGAACCAACAACCCTAATAGGCCCTCGTATCAAGTTTGTTCAGCACGTAGAGAAAACCAATAAGTACATGGACATGCCATGTCGCGTGTCCATTTTATCCTTTTAATTTCATAGGAAACACCAGGGGTTAGTGTGCCACAAGTTAGACACGGATTGGTACACAATCGCGGTTCAATTAATATTTAAAAAAAAAAAAAGAAGGGAAAATTTCAAAAAAAAAAAAAACCCTGACCTTTGCACGCAATGTCATGTATATATGTTCATACATTAAAGTAAGACCTACCTCTGGGATGGCACGCTAAAAACCGCTCCAGGATTTGCATAAAATGCTGAATTCTCGAAAACACGCGGTCGTTCTTCATATCCCTCACGGGCGTGCTTCTTACCAGGGCCCCTGCCTCCTCTTCGTCGTCATCGTACCCAAGCACGCCCCGCCTCCCCATCCTCCCTTGCATTCTGAACTCGAGCTGCTCGTCGAGGTACAACGCGTACGTCCGCACGAACGCCGAGTAGTCCCAGGAGTCAGACCGGGAGGTGTCCCGAAAATCCGTCATGTTGAGGAGGCGGGTCCCGCGCCTCGTCGTGAAGAAGATCTCCTGCTCGTAGGCTGGGTCGCCGTCCGCAAGCAGCCTTTGGATTAGCATGAGTGCCTTGAGCGCCACCACCCAATTCTTGGTCTTGCTGAGGCGCTTGGAGATGGCAGCTACGCAAGCGCCCACGTGGACGCGCGAGTAACTCGTTAGGCTCAGGATTTCTTGTATGTACCTCTCCTCGGCCGGCATTTCTTCGTGCCTCGTCGCCTTCACGACAGCTACGTCTAGGTCGGAGAGGGAGGCGCTGGCGCCAACTTTCGCTAGCCCTATGCTTGTTTGGTCCTTTACTGCCCCAATGGCTTGTCTCAACTTACTTGGAGCCATGGTTTGATAGGAGGTAAGAATTGTTTTTCACCAATTAGGATTGTGTCAACCTGAAATGATAAAGGTACAACTATTGATTCTTGTAATTTTCAACCTGGCATGAACATATTGTTTGTACTGATGCAGATGTGGTAAAGGATGGAGCCAGAGGGGGCTAGTAGGCGCTGTCGCTTTTGTTACAATTTCAAAAAACCATACTATTACATTAAAAAAACTATATTTCATCGCCTCCTCTATAGGTATCGACTGCCCTCTACGCAAAAATCCTGGCTCCGTCCCTGCAGATGCTCATCGGTTTGGCATTGCATTTAAGCGAACGTTGTCGTTGAGAATTGGAAAACATCTTTGTGCCTTTTTCTTGAAATGGGTTTTTCTTTCTTTGAAAAAAGAAAAAGGTTAGAAACAAGTTTCGAAATCCGTCAAACAATAGCAACCACCCAACCGAGCTGCGAATATTCACACACACACACACAAGTTCATGTATGTCATGCAAAGGAGAGGAATGAGGATTCACTGGCTTCAGAAAGTACCTTAGGTGCAAAACTAATGTCCAGATGATGATACAATTTCCTTTGTGCAGGTTTTATTGAACGCCGGACTCTTTTTTTCCGGCAATCAACGCAGAAGACTGTGATGAAAATCCTTTCGTTTTGGTACAAATACAATGGCGTCGATGCAGTTTGAATATGTTTTCTTCGACGTAAGAATGCCTCACAAATTTTAACTGTTCCCAATGGATTTTTATTTCAACCTTGTTAGATTTCTGGAAGGTAAGGAAAAGGAGAAAAAGAAGAGGGATTTGTCAATGGCCCTCTCCTCTCTCTTTCTCTACCCTCTATCCCTAATTTTGCTCTTTCGTTCTCTCTTTTTGTCTGTCCCTATGTTTTCCTTGACTGGAAATTCTAATCTTTCCTCAACAACCTTACATTCCCCCTGAATTTTAGCTTCATGAAATTGAATTTTGAATGGAAGTCAATGAGCCAAATGGCATGTGTTCACCAACATAATGGGCATGCTAAGAAAGGTTATTAAAGGTTTTTGGTGTCAACCGATTGGGCCATTTCAATGGTTCCAGTTTCCACTGAAATGGCCTGAAATGGCCGATGGTCTAAAGACCACAGGAACCTTGCGTTGATTGTTGAGAGGATCCTGTCGGGTTGGGTCCATTTTTGGGCCTTTCCCGGATCCTGTAAAAAGATCAATGTTATTTATTTTTTCGAGCTTGGTAATAACAACACATTCATATTGCAAAAAATAAATAAATTGCAACCGATGTCGTCCCAAAGGGATGAAAATGTGCCGACTTAAGCCAATTTTGGCACCCCCTTCCCCTCTCTTTTAACTTTGTAACTTACGTAACCGTAGCCACATAATGTACACGTGCATGAGCCAGTGTTAGAAAGCAGTTTTCGAAAACATTCAAACTGCTAAAACTTACAAGAGTGAGGGTTGAAAGCGCGACAAAAGCCCTACCCATCCAAACCCATGGTCTGGCAGATATTGGTTTGGATCATTTCAGAATTTGGGCGTGATTTTGGTTCCAAGACTTGCATCTAAGTCGCAAACAAGCCTGAAATTAGATTGCAGAGCCCCTCGGAAAAATGTTCTAAAAATAATTGGTTCGGATAACTGTCTTTCTTGTGGGATCCAAAGTGGGTCAGAGCGATTTGTACATTTTGTTTGTACAAAATGGTTTTACCCTATCAGGATTTTTTTATTGGTTTGTTATCATTTCAGTTTTGGGAGTCTACCATTTGACCTCCGATTGCATCATCAGCAAACAAGCCTGCATTAGATTGCAGCCCTGCAAACTCCGCTCACAGAGAACTAAATTGCATCGTGTTAACTGTCTTTCTTGTCTGCATTATGAATTTTCAGTTGTACACTTGTACAGTATTTGTTTGAACTCGGTAGCTTGTATTATCTCTTACTCCTATCAATGAAGTTTTTTTTTTTTTTTTTTTTTTATCGGCATTATCAATGAAGTTCTTACGCTTAAAAAAAACCATTTTCATCATGTTTGTTGCTTAGAATATTAGCAGAAAAGTTACGGGCACGCAAGAAAATCATTTCAATTACAGAAACCAATACGTGACGAAATCATTAGTTTCATTCAGTCATAAACCAACATTACTCAAGTAGACGATGTGCTCAATAAAAATAGCTTTTAATGACATTTGGAAAATGTAAATTTTTTTTTGACATTCAAAATGTATATCTTTGTAGGAAAAAAAAGGGTTGTACGTAAATCCGAGGTTAACCTGAATAACTAGGTACGTGAAATATATCCTTGTAACCGCGCTTGTTAATTTCTATACCATGGCTCCCTCCGTTCATTTTCGATTTTATTATGTATCAAAAGACTTGTTGAATCGAGGGATGCAAGAAACTCTGAGAATTTCAAGAATTTGAGTGATGAAGAGGGGTAGGATTCTATGTGGGATGATCTCCATTGATGGCATGGGAGTGAGGACAATGATAATGAAAGTAAAAATGCAAAATGAGGGACGAAAATCCAGAAAGAAATGAAAACAAAAGTGAAAAAGAAAGTGATTATTCAGGACGGAGTTGATTGTTTCAACAAAAATTTCAAAAATCGTAGAAATGCTATAATTGAATTTGGAAAAAAGAAAATTATTTTTTCGGACATCCAAAATCTCAGTATTTTTTTTTTATCTTCAACAAAAATTTGTTTTAATTTTTTTTTATCATAATAGACACGAAGACAAAATCAAAAAACATTTAAATAAGGATGTTCAAATTTAATAATTTAGGCCAAACTCTAGTCAGATTTGTTTATGATAAAAATTTATGTCCCAAAGTTTTCACCGTTTCGTCATCCGTGTTTTTCCGTCTTTAAGGGTTTTTTTTTTATCAAGTTATTTGTTTATTTTATAGTTTTTGGAGGTTTATTGGGTACCTCTATTCAAAAAGTAAGAAAGTTTGTTAAAATGTTAAAAAATTAATTGGAGACGAAAAAATTACGCAACCCTATATAAATTTTTAATATCAAAAGCTTATCTTAAAACTGACCAAATAATCATATAAATAATTGGGAAGCATAAATATTTATTTAGAGGGTTGCATTTATAATAATTCCAAAGGTCGAAGGTTTCAGGTTCGATGTCTTTTAGTTGCTATCAACTCCTTCGCGATAATAAGACATCTTAAACCTGGACTCGGTGAAATTAGTTATGTCTTCCAAGAATTATTCGAGATATGTGTAAAAATTGGCCCGGACGCTTCGCTATAAAATTTTTTTGTCATTTATTGGAAGGGCACCCTAATTTAGGGTAAGTCGTGAAGCAGTGTAGGTCACGATTGTATCTATAGATATATAGATAACATAAAAAGGGGGAATAGGGTTCTTAACTTCGAAAGAACGCAAGCTACCCGACTGCTCGTTTCTCTGAGTCTCATCTGATCTAACTTCTACTGGTACCTCTCAATTCATCTTCTTTTTAGATCAATTCTTAACTGCTTAATCCAGTTTTTCATCCCACGTAGTCGGATTTAAATCTTTCATCTTTTTTTTTTTAATTTTTAGTAAATTGGTTACCTAATAGTTTGACCTTTCTTGATCTAGGTTAACAATCGCAATCTGATGTCTTTGTTAGCTTATTTTCACTTTTCGATTCTGTTTACTTTACCAGTGGCAAAATCCGGATCCGATTGTCGTGATTGAGGTGCTGATTTTTGTTATATTTTTAGTGTCTTGTTTGTCGGATCCAAACTTCTTTGTTTCTTTCTTCCAGTCCTTTTGTGTGTGTGTGTGTGTGTGTAATCGGAAGCTGTAATTTCATGGTCGTTGACTTCTGTTAAAAGTTTGTGTAATCGATGTGTATACTCCATATGATTGAAATTGGAGTGGATGGTATTAGTAAGTTTGTGTTTATGGTGGGTGCCTTATTTTAATTGTCTTGGTTCGTGGGGATACTATCGAATTGACTGCGTTCGTGTGCTATTCTTGGAGTTTACCATTGTCCTAAAATCGCTAGGCAGTTGGAAAAGGGGCGGGACTAAGCGGGGACTAGGCACCGACTAGTTGGCTGCCTAGTCTGCCTAAGCAGGCAACTTATAGAACACTGGAATTTACGTCTAAATATTTGATGGAATTGCTGGAAAAAGTGTGAGATTATTGGAACTACGATGGTTGACAGATTGGTTGAGGCTTTAAGGTTACTATTTTACACCTATATATTACCTGGGCTGTAAAGAAGGAAAGAAAAACGGTTGAAGTCAGATGGTCTTTTGGAGAAGTTAACATGATTAACGTATAGTTAAGATATCAGTTGAATTTCCTAATTTTCGAGTAACATCAGATGGACTGTATTTGGCTCTATTTGGAAGTCTGTTGTGGGGTTTGATGGAATAAGTGGAAGAATGTTATTGTTATGCTGCTTGTGAGATTGAATATCACCTTAAGCATTGCTTTGGTTTAAGTGAATGTATCTCCTTTTTCGGGTTGATGACGCATTTGTTGGTGCAGTGGATGTTACTAGTAGATTGTGCTCTATGGCGACTCTTTTTTGAACTTCGTCCTAAATGACTCAAATGCTATTGTGGCTTCCTGAACGTGGCAGATTTTCCTAAACTAGTTCATTTGCGTTTTTATCATTCATTACTATTTCTTCTAACCTTCATTAAGTTGCTCATAAGAATGGTTTGCGGCGGTTGTTGGACAACTTGGTGCTTTGATCAGTGGGTTGTTTCTGCATTAGTAATTTGCTATATGTATTTATCATATCAACATGGGTTTCATTTTTCTGTCCATTTCCTGTGCAGAAGTTTGTCTCATTCTTTTTTCTTTCCTTTTATCAGCAGTTGAAAACATGTCAGAAGAACCTGAGTACCGCTGTTTCATTGGTGGCCTCGCTTGGTCAACATCTGATAGAGGTTTAAAAGATGCCTTTTCAAAGTTTGGGCATCTTGTAGATGCAAAGGTAATATCCTCCGAGTTTTTGTTCATCCAAGTTGTTCTTTACTTTGTGGTTATTGCTGTTGCTATACGAACAACCTGACTACCCACACTACCACCTGGAGCTCTTTCTAGATGTGCAGGGGAAGTAAAAACTCTTCTGACTCATACTTTTCTGGTGCAAGATAAAATTCAGTAGCTTTTGTGAACTTTAATGTTGTGAATGTTGAAAATTACCTATATAAATTTTAAACACATGAATAATTTCTGTAGATCCATGTCTTTAAGGAAGATTCTCGTGTTTTAACATTTGGTGTATGTACATGTAATACATATTGTTCCATGTTTCGCGGATACTTTCCAATACATGGAGTGCCCTATTGGATGTACAAGTATTCTATTTTGTGTCATAAAAGCACCACATTGTCCAAGGCGAAGAAATGAAAAAAAGATATAAATATTGGTACTTAGCAATGTCCATATATGTCTGTGGACTAGTGGGTTTGGTCAATATGATACTTCACCATAATAGGTCAATCGGGCATATGGATACGTACCAAGGAGTTATATATCTATATCTACAGTATGTAGGTGTTACACTCTTCATTTGAGTCTTAACAAAAATCCACCTTTATACACCAGTGTTAGATATTGCTTTTAATAGGTAGAAGACTTTGGCCTTGAAGAGTACCCATATTTTTCATTTTACGGTGTTTTTGTTCATGTGCCAGTTTTGCATGCATGCTTCATAAGCTGTGAAATGATTTTCAGTGGAAGGGTTGTGATTGTTAAAGCTGCTAGTTAGGTTACTGTATGATAATATTTGCCAAGTCATTATTAGTTACTGTTGAATAACACTTCTTTTGGAATAGGTTGCTGTTGACAAGTTCTCGGGACGTTCTCGTGGATTTGGTTTTGTCAGCTTCGACGAGAAGGAAGCAATGGAAGAAGCCATTGAAGCAATGAATGGAATTGATTTAGATGGGCGAAGTATTACTGTTGAGAAAGCTCAGCCTTCTGGTAGGGACCGTGACAGCGATCGCCCCCGTGACCGCGATCGTGGTCGTGACCGTGACTATGGTGGTAGTCGGGGATCTGGTGGTGGCGGTGAATGCTTTAAGTGTGGAAAGCCAGGACATTTTGCTAGGGAATGTCCTGATGAAGGTGGCAGAGGGGGTGGTAGGTATGGTGGCAGAGATGATAGGTACAGTGGCGGCGGGGGTGGTGGCGGAGGTCGTTATGGTCCTGATAGAAATGGAGATCGATCTGGGGGGCGTAGCAGGGATTCTGGTGGCTATGGTGGAGGCGATCGTTACAGTCGTGACCGTTCTGGACCGTATGACCGTAGGGGTTCTGGAGGTTTCCGATCTGGGTAAAAAAAATAAAAACTGCTTAAAATTGTGGTATTCAATATTGAGCTTTACAAATTCTTCAGGTTACCGTGGTACTGATGGATCATTTTTCTTTTTTCTTGCAGCTGAAGAACGATGTGGTGGTGGTGGTGGTTCTACAGGATGCGAACTAGTGGAAAACTCCTTTTCACTTGATATATTCCCTTCTCAATGTTTCGGCTAGCGGAACTATGTAGTTGAATCAATCTTTTCAAAGTGGGGTTCTTGGCACCCCAAAACCTACTGTTCTCTGTACCTTAAATGTTCGATGTCTTGGTCTGATGGGTCTCTTGATTGCTTGACATGTTCGAATCTGGTTTTGTGTTGTGATTGCCATTATTGCTGCTGGATATCTACTTTCTTGATTGGTCTGGTCGGGTGTCTACGTTTTTTCAACTGCTTTGCGTAATGAATTTCGATGTTCCTGCTGGGTGCATAATGATGTTCTTGGACTGGAAGTCACATACTCTGAAGATATTTTGGTGTTTATAACCGGTCTAGTGGGCCAGTGTTGAGGACTTCGTTTGTTTGCTAATCATGCAAAATATTTTGGTGTCCATGCTCGGTGTTCTTATTTTGGACTGGGGTAGAGACTTAAGACACATAATCCCCTTTCCTGTTCTTCGAAAGACTTCTACTTAAACATAAATGAGAATCAACGGGTAATTTTTAATTTCAGTACTGTCAATTCTTGATTTCAAGTTCTTGCCAATTAATATAATTGAAATTTTGGCAGGCTGTTTGGCTTTATATGGTCTTGTTGGATACACGGTTGGGTTTTGTTCCTATTTGGATATGTTCTTACTTGTAAAACTGTGAAAGTTTGCGGGGCAGAAAGCAGTCAAATGCGAGTATTGCAGCATAAGCCACTCCTACCGCAAGGGGTACTGACAAAGGAGTTCCATTCTTGTTAAGCACATAGAGGGTTGTTTTGAAGCTCTTCAAGAGTTCTGCAACTGTTCATAGTTTTGTTGTGGTTCTCTGCTCTATGTTACTCTTCTTGGGGAGGGCGGTTCTTGTTCCCTGATTGTGGTGCTAGATTCCGTATGTCACTTTTTCTTTCAGTCAGCTTATCGTCCCTTGCTCCACTAGTGGTTATCGTTTTGCATTCATTCATCTGGAGGATGGTTCCATCTTTAGAACTATGGTTGGGAGATTGCGCCGTCTTTCAAGCACAAAGTGTTTTTGAAGGAAATTGAGTCTCAGGATAATCTGATGTGCTTGGTTTTCTTGGAGAGTAACTTTTTAATCTTCCTGTTTTCCAAGCTGTTTGCATGGACTATATATATGCGCTTTTCACTGTCACATGTATGCCATCTCACCAAGATTGGCTGCTCTAGCACCTGGTAGGAGATTTGTTCAGTACTCAGGAGCCTTATACGTGGATAAAAAGTTGGGCTCTTATAACCTCGCAGGGTCTCTCTTCCGCCACTTCTTTTGTTTTGGTTTACGTGTACTTTCATTGCTTTCAGGGCCATGTCCTTCCTTTTCCATAAAGATGCCGTAGTTTGTTTGCACTTCTGTTTGTTTGCACTTATGTTTTTAGTTCAATTTTTTTCCCCGTGTGCTGTACCTTGTTGAATGGATGTTCATTGTGGAGGGATGATGTTCTTGCTTTTGCACGAGGAACGGATGTTCCGAGATCGTTTTAATGATATTGCTAATGCTCGGAGCACTTCAATTTTTGGCTTGTGTTGTAATTGGTTTGACATCTGCATTCCTGTCATAACACTTGACATTTTTAATTGTGTTGATATTTGTACTTGCTGAGAAACAATGCTACTATGCTTGTTTTACATCATTTTTTTCAGTTTTTCCACTTTGGTGGAAATGTTCTTACTCTGCTGGTATTTTCTCAATCCCTCCTTGTGTCTGTATCCAGCAATGGGTGTCCCCGTATCCCCTCTCAACTTTTGGATGCATATCACATATCCTAATGTTGAAGTTTATGCTTGCACCATATGCTCGTAGTCTGCGAGTCGGGCCGGCAAGGGTGTGCACGGGTCGATTTATATGGGTTTTGTCGTCAGCCCTCGACCAAACAGCAACAAGAAGCAGCAAAATCATAGTTTATGTTTCCTAATTACCATCTAGGTTGGTCCTGAAGTCTTCCACAGAGTAACAAGAAAGATTGCTATTACCTTTCGCCCAAATTGCAATTCTTACTTTTGCAAGGTCAACCACCTCCTCCGAAGGGATAGCCAGGTTCTTGAAGATGAAATTATTTCTTTGTTTTCCAAATAGACCAAAAAACTGCGTAAAGATCGAGTAGTTTCCCAGCAAATTTTTCCGAGGCTCTTATAAGAGTTTGAGAACCACAAATGCAATAAGCCAGTCAATGAGGAAGGGCAGACCTGCTCAAGATGCCACCATTGAAATATAGCACACCAAATGCTCCAAGCAAATTGACAATGCAACAAGAAGTGAGGCAAGGGTCTGATTTTCCTGAAAAGTTTGGTCTTCCCATTTAGAGAATTCCATCTCCAACTGAGATAATCTTCCCTTGAGAAATCCAGAGTAAAACTCCTAAGTTTCTGCTGCAAAATGCTTAATTGATTTCCTCCCGAAGAAAAAGCCTTCTTCTAAGCAACAGAGCCCGATCCCCAGAACTCCACAAGGTTCGAATGTCACTGATAAGAGCTTAATTTTGCAAAGATAAGAGAGAAATCCTAGGAAAGATATATTTCTCAAATTTTATTAATCTTTAAAGAGATAACAAAGATTAAAAGGATCTCAGGCACAATGGCAAAACACCACCCGAGAACCAAACCCAAAAGAAAGCAAGGAGCCAACCAAAAACACCCCAACAAAACTAAAACCGCACAAAAGCTAAAAACAACCTAAGCCAGAGAAAACACAAAAAAGCCTTAAGCCAGCGAAAACAAAAAATCACCAATCCGAAAAGAAATCCACAACACCCTCCTTTTTCTTCATCCTCGGTGATGGATTTTCGCTTTCAATTCCTCCTCCTTTCAGTGAGGGTTCTGATCTCGATCTGAGATCTAAGAGTTTTTTTGAGTTATCCCATCTTTTCCTTTTTCTCTCGACTTCCCTTCATCACCAAACCCCTCCTCCCTTGCCAATGCGTGGCCACCGTTGGGTCGACGTCTATGGTTGTGGTTTTGGTTAGCATCTTGAGATCGTTGGAGATCTGCGATCTGTGGTCGCAGTGGTTCTACCTTTGACGGATTAGGATGGTTTGTGATGTTATGTTTTTTTTTTTTTTTTGATTGGGTTTCCATGGAAGTTTATGATGAAGTGTTTGTTTTTGGCTAGGAAAGGTTTGTCTGGTTTGGGTTATAGCCAGCCCCCTGAGTCCCCACCATCGTGGTTGCTTGGTTCCTTTTCTGGGGCCAGTCTTCCAGGTTGATGTATTTTGATTTGGATTAATAATCTATAAGATGATTAGTTTCGTTTTGGATAAAATAAAAAAAAAAACACTTATGAACTTATTCTCGAAATAAATCAGTAAATTTTCATTCCAATTGATATCTGCATTTTTACACAATCGATGAATCAAACACCGAATACAGTTACATTAATACACGAATACAGATAATTGTAGTAGTAAATAATTATGCATACGAATCCTCCATCGGGTCCTTATGCAATTCAAGCCTTATTTGACCAAGAAATTACAAAGTTTTTTTTTTTTTTTCTCAAATGGTAGGAGAATACAAGTATGAATTACATCAAATTAGAAACAAAGTTCACAATTACTATAAGCACAATCCAACTAAAGCACCAAGGGAAGAAATACCCAACAATCCAAAAACAAAGTCCACAATCACAATAAGAGCCCAACCCAGGTAATAACCCCATTAAGTAGAGTCATAACCCAACAAGGAGTACAAGGGAATAACACCCGCATGCGGGTGGGGGGTTCAAACTCCGAACCTCATAGTGGGATGCAAGAGTCTTGGCCAACGGAGCCCTGGTTAGTTAAGTTATTTGTTTCACTCATTCCAAACTGAAACTATATATGCTAAAAAGTTTTTGTCCTCTCTCCGAAAAGAAAATGGTAAATTTTACTAACACTCCTTGAGATTTGCCTTAATATAGGATACCCTCATAATGTATGAGAAATAACAAGAAACCCTTGTGGTTTTTAGGTTTGTTTCACCAACACCTCAATCAACAATTGTCTATCCAAACATAGGCGGGGAGCCTGCTGTACAAGATATGCACAGCAGGTGCTGTGCATTTAAAAACGGCATCGTCTAGTTAGTTACTCAATAGCTTCACAAAATGCAATCTTGTGCTTTGCTATGCATTTAAGGGTTGTAGGGCTTGTTGAGAAGAGCTTCCAATAAAAAAATAATGCTGTTCGGACATTGATAGGTATAAAAAAAACAAAAAAATGTGTTCTTTTATATCTATCGATGTCCGAATAACATAATTTTTTTTCTAAATACTCTTCTCAACAAGCTCTACAACCATTATGGTTCAGATCAATGGATTACCGACCCCACAATTTTATAACTTTTCTTGAAGGTTCTCTCAAATTGGTAGGGTACTGAATTCTGAATTAAATCAATAACGTAAAACTATCCAATGGGCCCGATTTTCTCCGTGACCACTTGAATAATTATTTTAAAATTATTTAACGGTTCGGATTGTTTGTGTGAGACCCAAAAGTGGGCCCCACAAGATTGCATTTTGCAAAGCTATTGAGTAACTAACTAAATGCTGTCGTTTTTAAATGCACAACACCTGTTGTGAATATCTTGCATAGCAGGCTCCCCGCCTCCCTTTCCAAACATGTATTGCAATGAGCCCAAATTGACATATATATTTGAAAATTCACCAATTCTGATAATTGCTTTTAGAATTTTTTTTTTTTTGAGAATTGAGGCATAAATTGACTTATTTATTTATTTATTTTTGGAGTGGCATGTAAGCCAACTTTGCTGGGTTACATTCTCTCATTGATGTTGCTTCTCCCCTCTCGATGTACTACTTGTACCTAAGTTATACCTAAGTTGCCTTTGCCAATATTTAAGTTCCCACCTTGGAGAAATCCCGATGATGAAACCATATCTCGTATGCAGGGACGGAGGCTAATAGGAGGTGGAGGTGGCACATGGCACTCCCAGTTTCAGAAAAATAATTTTTTTAATATTGATGGAAGTCGACATGGTACTTCTCGGTACTCAAATAACTTTTTTTTTTTTTTTTTACAAATGTAATGGAAATATAGTAATTGAAAAAATAAATGGATTCGATCGTATAAATAATATCTATATGGCTTTCATTTAAAGATAACGAGATAGTAGAATCAAGTCTTTGTTTTTTGTAACAAAAAATAAAACTCAAAATAAAGCTTGATTTTATGGTACACTTTCGCTTTGTATTTTCACGAACAAAATACCATAATTATTGGCGGACTTCCATTGAAAAGTGCAACCCCCTTAATCAAATCTTAGCTCCGTCCCTGCTCATATGCTTGGGTTCTAAACATTAGAACCTCTTGTTTGAACTTCGTGAAACTTGGAACAATTTAGAAATAAGCATTAAAAGTGTGGGAATTTGTCTTAGAATTACATGTTCTTGCTAGGAGTGGCGGCTGCCACTCACATACTGTTGGACTGACAGAACCACTGTTGACCGCTACTCCTACGAGCAACCACTATTCATCTTTCAGCAGAACATTCCAGAAACGCAGAAGTGTCGGAATTCGATCCCCAACTGCTGTAGTCGGCCCTTTCAATGGTGTGTTTGCCCTAACTTATGTTTAGCTGCAGTCTCGTTATCTTTAAATGAAAGTCATATAAATAGTAGAATCGAGTCTTTGTTATTTGTGCTTTGTATATTTCTTCGTATATTCCTCATCCCTTGTCCCCCTTTCATTGCTTTCATCACATGTATCTGTTAATGGCTAATAACAAATACTTGTGAAATTAAAATAATTTTAAGATGTTTTATGTCAAACAACTAGAGGCCAAACTTACGGTTGGGCGAAGAGGGGTGCCTAACACCTTTCTCTTTTCGTATCCTTGGCTCCCGAACTTAGGATCTTGATTATGGTTTCTTGGTTTCATAAAACCAAGTAGTGACTTTCAACGTATAAGGTGTGCTGCAATGGGCACCTTAATCAAAGCTAGTACATAAATGCCAATTTGGCTATCTCGTGTGCGCATCCGCGCCACAATGAGCGGGTATCCATAGTACACCTATTGAGTTTCTTTAAATTTGCTTTACCGTTCAATTTTTTTTTTTGAGAATTAAGAACTTATTATTAATTATTCTATTTTCAGAAAAGGTGAATTTGTCAATATAAGACAATTTTGACTAATTCTATCACGTATTTAGTTGAACAATTGTTGCTTGGGTGTTGGTGAAATGAATATTAAAACCACAAGGAGTTTCTCCATATTAGTTTATAGTCAGGACCAACATGATTAACTGAGTTATATTCTTCCTCCCATTTATCGAACAAGATCTAATAGAGAAACTACCATTTGAAAACTTCCATTTCCACATAAGCGTATCCTTTCTGTTAACAAAAATAGATACCTCATTAAGCATTTGGAGAAGGAGCTCTAATTGATTTGTTTCATAAATAAACAAACCCCTCCTGAAGTTGAGTTGCCAAGTCAGAATTGCACCACTATAAAATGAGCCAACTAAAATGGGTACATAGGCCGACTAAAGATTTAGTTGGCAATGGAGAAATTCCTTGTAGTGACTCTGTAAGGACTAAGTTCCGGAGTTCTTTGTTTTGGCAATTCCGTTTGACAAAACACACATTTACATCGAGTTGTAATTTTTTTATTCTAGAGTGTCTGTATAGGTAAGGCAAGGAATCATGTTTATTTGTATTGTTGTTTGAGTGCGGTAGTCATATTTGTGAAGATTTTTTGTTTCCAATGAAGATTGGGAATATTGTGAAGTTTTGGGAAGATTTTGGTTGCAATGAAGATTGAGAAGTTGGTGAAGATTGAGAATTTTTGTACATGGAAAGTTTGGCTAGATTGCTCTGCTGAAAAGATCTTGCTCAAGCAACCCTGTCAAGCAAATCTGCTGTTCGCTAGTTGCTCGAGCAACTTGGTTCTTGCTTGAGCAACCGCTATGCGCCTATATATTCGCATCAATTAGGTTAAAGGTTTTTTGAGCAGCCACACTTTATTCTCTGCACTCCTACTCATCCTTAAAACACTTGTCGCGGCTAGGGTTTGTGGACCTTGAAGATCTTTGAAGACCGGATGCTTAGAGTTCATCTTCAAGGGGTTTAATGCTTCAAAAATCAACTTTCAGTCAGAGTTCTTTGGTGGGATTCTAAAGTATCTAAGGAAGGCTTGTGCGTTTCAAGGCGTTGGCGATCAAGATCACTGGGTGCGGTGTACGTGTGACTCGGCAGGTGATACTTAGAACGTTGTGAGGATTTACATCGTTTGGATAGGTATATCTGTAACTGCACAATGAGTATAGTGGTTTTGATTCCTTCCCGTGGTTTTTTACCCATTTAGGGTTTTCCACGTATATCTCTGTATTGTGGGTTTTGACTGCTTGCGTAATTTTCTGCTGGTTGATTTAATTAGTAATTCGCATTCATACTGTTAGGGTTTTAACAGATTTTAAGGGAACCCTGGTTTTTCAGACTCCATACCTCCACCACCACTTGCAAAGTAGTGCAGCATTCTGAATTTGAAGTCTTTTAACCCCCAACCCTCCTCTTTTCTTGCTCTTGGTCACTCTCCCAGCCCACAAAGTGTAACTTCCTCTTTTCTTCTGAGTCCCCCCGTAAAAATTTCCTCTGAATTTCCTCTAACTTATTAGCCACTGAGATGGGTAATTTAAAGATGGACATGTAATATTGAGGCAGGTGACCCAAAGTAGACTTAATTAAGTTGATTCTACCCCCAATAGAAATATACTTCCTTCTCCATAGTGCCAATTTCCTCTCAAACTTATCAATTATTGGCTTCCATGCGGCTATTCTTTTCGGATTGGCACCTAAAGGAAGCCCCAGCTATTTGATTGGAAACTCAACAATCTTACAGTCCAACACATTAGCAAATAATTGCATCTGCACATCTGAAACACCAATCCCACAAAGTTGGCTTTTAGAGAAGTTAATCTTTAGCCCCGAGATTAGTTGAAAGGTCCACAAAATACCTCTAATGGTTATCAATTGAGCTAGATCACATTTACAAAAAAGAATCGTATCATCAACAAACTGTAAATGTGATAAGGATGGCCCATTTACCCTAAGATCAATACTAGAAATCATCTCCTCAACTTTTGCTCTTTCCAACATGATATTAAGCCTTTTGCCACAATGTTAAAAAGAAAAGAGGATAATGGGTCACCTTCTCTTAGTCCTCTCTTCATCTGAAATTGGCTTGTTGCTGAGCCATTATCAAAACTGACAGAGACGGGCTAGAGATGCACTCCCTATTAATCCAATTGATCCATCTCTAACCACATCCCATATTACCCAGCTTATTGAACAAGAACTTCCAATTAACGCTACAATAAGCTTTCTCAAAATCCAACTTGAGAATCAGCCCACTTTCACCAGCTTTCTTCCATCCATCAATGACTTCATTAGCTATTAGCACCCTATCAAGGATGTGTCTACCCCCTATGAATGCAGCCTAAGTTTTCCCCACAAATATTTGTACCACTTTCTTGAATCTGTTAGCGAGCACTTTAGAAAGTAATTTATAAAGCCATACTTATTAATGGATCACCTTCAGATGAACTCTTTCCACAAAAGGGTTTAAGACAAGGGGACCCTTTGTCACCTTTATTTATTTATTTAATCTAGTGGTTGAAGGTTTGAACATTCTTAGAGCTTTGGAGGATAACCTGATTAGTGGAATTAAAGTGTGTCCTAATGGCTTAATTTGTTGCGTCACACCTCCAATTTGCAGACGACACAATCCTTTTTTTTTTTTTGTTTGTGTAAAAGTGATGCGAGGGAAGTTCTAAACATCAAGAGAGTGTTGAGATACTTTCAACTGATGTCTGGGCTAAAAGTCAATTACTCTAAGAGCATGATATGTGATGTTAATGTTGATTTAAGGGAAGTAGAAGAGTTGGCTCAAATTGTTGGATGATGCAAAAGGGAACTTCCCATGACCTATCTAGGCTTACCATTGAGTGCCAATCCTAGGAGAATCAGTACATGGCAGCCTGTGATAGATGGAGTTTAGAAGAAACTGAAAACTTGGAAGAAAAGACACATCTCTTTTAGAGGTAGACTCACCTTAGTGAAATCTACACTAAGTAACCTCCCTATATACTATATGCATGTCTTTGTTCAAAATTCCAACTGCAGTAGCCAAGAACATAGAGAAAATCCAGAGATAGTTTCTTTGGGGTGATTCAGTAGAGAAGAGGAAAATGCATTTGGTAAGATGGGAGAAAATAACAAAGAATATATAAAAAAGAGTTTAGGAGTCAAAAGAATAGTGGATCATAACACTGCCCTTTTAGCTAAGTGGCGGTGAAGGTTCAATAAGGAAAAATAGGCTATGTGGAATAAAGTCATTTGTAAGAAATACAGTTTGGAGGATGGCTGCTCGCTACCTTAAATGCCTAGCAGGGGGAACCCTCTATCTTGTGGAAAGATTTGTGTTCCATTTCTTGTGAGAACTCAGAAATGGGGAAGTGTATTTTAAGGGGTTTTAGAGTTGAAGTTAACTCAGGGAATAATGTCAAATTCTGGGAACACCTCTGGATTGGAGAGGAACCTCTTGAAATTGCTTTTCAAGGACTCTATTCTATGTCTACCCAGAAAAATGCTTTCATTGCTGAAGTGGTTGATATTTACAATCTTGGGGTATGGAATCTTCAATTTAGGAGGGTTTTATACTCTTGGGAAGAAATTCAACTTACCA